>CM077570.1:53644564-54244564 GCA_039657325.1 Stephania cephalantha | reverse complement strand
CGCCTATTCTTCATTACGAAAGTGGGTAAGGGAGGTCCCGAACTCATTTTTCATACCCGAAAAGTGGAGGAGGGAGGCCCCACTGCTTTTCCATTCTTGGAAAATGGAGAAGGGTTGCGATTGGTTGACAACAACAGTAAAACTTGTCACTTTTCATGAAATGGATCAAACACATATAAACGTTGGGGTGTAGGCACTTAATCGAGCACAATGGAAAAGTTTGACCCATGCAAACCGACCCCAATTAAGTTGGGACTAAGGCTGTGTTGTTGTTGTTGTTGTTGGTAGTCGTGGCATGCCAATTGCTCAACCCTTTGAATACTATTTTTTGGTCAAATAGAGGTAAAAGGCTCATGTAGTTTGAGTAAATGGATGTAAGAGGATTTTCTAAGAAAAAAGATGCTGCTCAAAGAGTTTTTCGGACTGATTAGTTGTCAGGATCATAGTTATCCGAGGAGTTGTGTCGTTATATTTCTTCGGTTTATTTTTTATTTTTATTTTTTTTTCTAGAATAGAGGTGGCCATCATGGTCAAATGGTTAAAACATCATTCTAAATAAATCATTTTATCACATAAACTTGGAAGAATTTCAAAGGGATCTAGCAAATCAATTTTCTTTATTATGTATATTTAACTATTTAAGCAGTTTCCTTCTTTGCACTAATGGCAGTATAATTCCCGAGGGGCCTGAATGATGGCTTGGTCCCAGTGTTGGGATCCAAAGATCTAATTCAAACTACAAAACCATGAAGAGATACCACTTTTCTTTTGGTTTCTTTGCTAGCAACGGTAGGGCAGTTCTCATGTTGCTGCTGCTAGGAATTAGCGGGGTGAGAGGCCAAAATATTAAGAAAGACTACAGATATGTAGTCTGCTCTGTTTCACATTTCTATTTAGTTCTCTCTTTATTTTTTCCATGTGATTCAAGGATATTTGGGCACTTGGAGCATGTAACTAGTCCCCTGAGCCATTTGAAGATAAGTATCCTATTACATCGAGGACAAGTTGATAATTTTGTGGGGAAGGGGTCTGCTTGGAATGGGATTTTAATTCAAAATTCTCACTTCCGAGCTTGCTTAATTTTCTGATAAAAAACGCAAAAAATTTAGCTTATTAATTGTGCCATGGATGTCCCTTCTTATTTTGTCCTTATATAGTTATATGGGTTCAATTTCGGGGATGTTTGTTGAGGCGATTGTTGCATGTGTTATCAGCTGGAAATGGTCAATTTTAATTTCTTTTTGTTTTATGTAATTACTTTTTCTTTTTCTTTCTCTTGTAAAGGATCCAAAAACACTTTGAAGGTTGATCATCAGTACCTGGCTAGTTCTTATCACACGGGCATTGTGTCTGGATTTATGCTGGTTGCTTTTTATTTGGAAAGAATGGCATCCTCGATGCTAATGGTAAGATAATTTACTCATGACCGCCCTCTCTCTTCCCATCTCTTGATTTGTTGCTATATTTTTGGGCGGCTTTTGAAAAATCCAGTTTATTTGTAAATGACATCACAGGCGAAGACAGTTGTAATAGGTCTTGGAGCTGGCTTGCTTCCAATGTTTCTTCGCGGGTGCATACCTTGCTTGAATATTGAGGTATTGACCAGATTCCATTTTGTTATTTGTTTTTATTTTTTTATTTTTTCCAACGAAAATGGTGAAACTTGTTTGCTTTGAATGCAGGTGGTGGAGCTGGATCCTAAAGTTTTAAATCTGGCGAGGGATTATTTTGAATTTATTGAGGATGAGCAATTAAAGGTTATTTAATGTTATCCTTTCTCTTTTCTTCTTACCATGAATCATGAAGTAGCTATGAAATGGTTTATAAAGAAGAAAATATTCTCTATTGGAATTATTTTTTTCTTGAAAAAGCCAGTTGGAGAACTCGACATGGTAGAAGTTGAAGGTATCCGATGGTAGGTAACTTGGCGGATGCCTTAAAAATTTAAAGATTTAAAAGATTATCAAAGCACATAATCAATTGCGTTAAATCAAGCTGAGTGGAAGCTTTTGATCCATGTAACCAACTACAACTAATTTGGAATCGAGGCTTTGTTGTTGTGTTGAGGAGAAAAAACAAATAATTTTCTGTGGGCTTCATCAGCACTTTGCCTGCTTAAATGTGTATAGTTCAACAAAGAAGTGTGTCACGAGGAGTTACTTTAGGTTGGAGTTGTTGGATTAATTGTATGTTGCAAGATACATCTTTATTATGACCTTACGTGGTCCTGAGCTGATGAATTATGAACAGGATTAATATGTAAGACTTGAACATGCTGTGATCTTAAAGATTTGGAATCATCTCCAAGTTAAAAAACCGTGATCTGGTGTTTGACTAATTTTATAGAAAAAAATTATTATGCATGTTACATATAATTAGTGGTATAGACATTGTGATGCAAATGCCTACTTTGTTTATACTGATTGGTTCCGATATTATCTATTTTAAATAAGTTACAAGGGCTGGCATTTCCTTGTGTTGTATCATACTGGTGTGAGTCCTAACTCAATTTGGGCATTACATATTCTGTCTTTTAATTCTATTTGGCATCATAAAAATGTTGTGTGCAGAGATTGGTCGGCGCACTGGGTTGGTTGAGGAGGTATTTAAAATATTCACATGCCATATGTGTATGTCATCATCATCTTACTATGGTGTTCTGCAGGTGCATGTTGCTGATGGCATTGAGTTTGTTAGGAAGTTTGGAAATAATACAGCACCACCAAGTGAGAAATTTAACAATGAAGATAATAGAAGTATCTCCAAAGAGAAGTTCTCTTCTGCAAACAGAAATTGCGCTGATTATCTAGAGGGCAAGAAAAGCTCCAAAATTGGCATCCTAATTATTGATGTGGACTCTATTGACACAAGGTTCGTCATGCTATTAAGTCTCACAAATGAGCATTTGAGTAATTCTTTTATTTATCATAGATATAGATTTGTTTGTTTGAGAGGATGTTGGTTCTTCTTTGCAGCTCCGGAATGACTTGCCCCCATCCTGACTTTGTGGAAGAATCTTTTCTCTCATCTGTGAAGGAAGCCCTCTCTGAAGAAGGGCTCTTTGTTATTAATCTGGTTTCTAGATCCCCATCTGTTAGGGAGATGGTTGTTTCGAGGATAAAAGCAGTAAGTCTTCTTTACTCTGATTGAGCATGCTATAGAATAAATGATGGGCATTCTGATAGATTAGTGAAGGTTGGCTGAATAATCCTTAGCATAATTTTGGTGGGGATCGGAAAATTCAATTGGCAGTCTCTCCTAAACTGTTTGAGCGGACTTCTAAATGATTGTGGTTTTAGGTATTTATTGCGGTGTTTTAGATCTGAAAAAAATGTGATTATTGAGTAATAATTGGAATACCATTAAGTTTCTGTTTCTTGTCTGAAAAAGAACAGAAAAAAGTAGAAGAATTATATATTTTTTATTATACTTAATAGTCATTGTCTATGTCATTGTCGAGCTATATCTCTCCACAACTTCACTTCCATTTGCTAATCCTTACAGAATGTTTTTCAGGTGTTTAGCCACTTATTTTGCCTTCAAATTGAGGAAGACGTCAACGAGGTTCTTTTCGCTCTACCTTCTCCCTTGTCAATCAGTGAGGATAACTTCTCTGAAGCTGCGCTTCAACTTCAGAAGTTATTAAAGCTTACAGAAGAAAGAAACCAAGACATCTTATCTACAACAAAGAAGATCAAGCATTTGATGTAGCAGAATGCAGCTGTTCAAATTATTCTTGCCTATCTTCTTTTGTGGAGGTGTATGGTGCTTTTTGTAAAATTTCTAGTACGACCTTGTTCGTATACGCATGCAACTTGGAATCTGAATTCTGGTGGCAATGATGGAATTACTGCACTGCTGCCAGCAAGTGTCGTACGCTCAGAGAGAACCATGTTTTCAGGCAGATACTTCTGCTGGGTTATTCAGATGAGTTATTATATCTGAGCCAATCGTTGGCAGATGCCAGAGGGTCTAATAGGTGATTTTTCATTATTCGGTGCTTGCTAGTTATATCTGAGATCAGTGTTCGAAATGTTTGTATTTCATCCAGGCAGACCGTGCAGCTCAAATTTGCTTTATCAAAGGTATGTAACAGTATCTAGAACTATACAACCTATATATATATATATATTTTTTTTTTTTTTTTTGTTGTCATATCTAATGGAAGTTTTGTTAGTCTCCAACTGTCTCAGTCTCTGATGCTTGGTTTAATATCAAGTTGTTGAAACTTGTCCTATTGAGAATGCAAGTCACAAGACTCAAAGACCCTCGATACTTTATCATATTGCCATATTATGCTATAGCCTGAAGCCGATTACCAGCATACATTTTATGACCAAATTGGTTGGCCTGGCTCTGAGCTATATTACTATTTATATTGAAAAAAAAAAAAAAAGGCCTAATGATCAAAATATCTCAACACCTTTGCAAGTTGTATCAATTATATCCTAACTTTTGAAATTTATCAATTATATCTTAACATTTTCAATTTACTATCAATTCTATCCTCAATTAATTTGAGACACTTTATTCTTCAAAATCAACTTAATCTTCTAATTTTCTTTTCACGATCACCCACATTGATCAATTTATATCGAAATCTTTTAAGCTTTATGCATAAATTAAGTTAACGAGGACTCACAAAAATAATAATTTATAAATCAATGATACATTAATACTCTAATTCAAATTTAGTTATTCGTAGATCACCAATGGTAAGTTGAAAATCATGTGTATATATATATATGACATCTAAAACTTATTAGAAGGTTGCTCATAGTTGTTAATTTGACAAAAAATTATTTGTACTTCGATTATGTATGTGGTTGAGTAGCTAACGTATGTACACACAACTATATCTATTACATACATGAATGAATATTTATCATGATGAATTTTACTTGAGCTCTAATGCATATGCATAAATAAATCCTTGAAGGTGTAACAAGATAGATGAAGGAAATGATGTGTGGGCATCTATTATAAAAGAAAAAAATTCCCAAATTAATTGAGGATAGAATCGATAGTAAATTCTAAAGATTAGGATATAATTGATAAATTCCAAATGTTAGGATATTAATTGATACTATTTGTAGTAAATTCTAAAGATTAGGATATAATTGATAAATTCCAAACGTTAGGATATAATTGATACTATTTGTAAAGGTTAGGATATTTCTGATCATTAGGCCAAAAAAAAAAAAAAACACTTGTGTGCATATTTCCCAGATTTGAATGGCATTTGCTGTTACTAAATTTAAGAACTTTTGTGCATATTTTCCAGATTTGGATGGCATTTGCTGTTACTGAATTTAAGAACATTAGTTTATGAGAGGTCTGTGTTTGAAGCCTCTTTGTTGTTGATGTTTGTTATTTCCTGTGTTGAATTTGCAATTTTTTTCTCTTTGGTTTCTCTTGCAAAACAAGTAATGCTTGAGGTTGAGGGAGGGCGTCGGAAATGCTCAATATCTTCTGTACTGACTTATGCTTGAAAGTTATTAGGTTTATCACAGAATTTAAGAGAAACAAATAGAGAGGGTGTCGAATTTGCAATTTTTTTCTCTTCGGGTTCTCTTCACTGAAATTCTGGTCTGCACTAGAATTTTGTTTTGCCCTTCTTCGTGGTTGGAATTTTTCTGTTTTGTTGTATTCCAATGTTACTGTTCCCATTGTGCAACGGAAACCTTGTTGGATCTAGAGGATACACCAAAAGTCGTTTATCCAGACTTAGGATCGACTATCTAGCCAATTGGATATATATAATTAAATTAAATGATCTCTATTTTCGATTGATGGTGACAACTACTTGAAAATGTGGAAAATTGTAAATAGATTATAACAAAAATTAAGTGGCGCTGGAAGATACTCCCTCCATCCATAAATATAGGTTATTTTAGACCAAAACTAGTTTTCAAGATTATAAGTTGATTTGTGTCTAGAAAGTGCATCTCCAATTTTTCCAATGTAATGTTCATTTTGAATGTCAAGTTGACGTGGATAGACATTATTTATCTTGATTGTCAACTTCTCTACGGTGCAATTCATAGCTAAGTTAGCAATTCCCTTCAAAGTATATAAAAAACAATTAATTTTTAAAAATAGAAAGTGCAATTCACATTCACTATTGGAGAGCACTTTTGAACTTCAATGACTATTCATCTACATCCTCTTTACGTTGTTGACATGACATCAATTCATGCCTTCAATCCACATTTATCATTGGAGATGCTCTTAGTAATAAATTGTAATTAGAGCACTTTCTTTTTTTGTGTCAAAAGGTAAAAATGGAAAATAAACGCAATATATATATATATATATATATATATATATATATCACCTTAATTAGTGTGCTAAAGCTCAAAACGGCTTATATTTATGGAAGGTGAGTACTCATTCCTTCTATTTATATAGGTCGTTTTGGGCTTTAGCACACTAATTAAGATGATATTAGTGTTGTGTTCACTTTCTGTTTTTACCCTTTAACACAAAGAAAAAAATGTGCATTTAAGGGCATTAAATGTTGGAGGTGAAAAGAGGGGTGTAACGAGTATTTAAGGTGTGAAAAGAGCAAAACAACTTGTAATTTTGGAAAGTAGAATCAGTCTAAAACGACTTATATAAATGGATAAAATATTTTACTTTTTTTTTCCACAAGAAAGTATTTTACTTTAATGCATTTGCATAGTATTTAATGGGGATAAATTAATATATATACACATCTTTAGTTTAAAAAAAAGAAAAAAATAAACATATACTCACGCCTAGCACAACTAGTAATTATATTGGTCGTGCTCACCATGATGGAGCTCATCCACTTCACCAAAAAACGTGGAACTATGTGCCTTGGCTCTCTTCTCCTCACTATAAATTAACCTAGCTAACACAAGGCTTCTTGTGCTTCTCATCCTTCTTATTTGCTTAATCAGTCCAAATAATAGGCAAGCTCATTACAGCAAATTCATGGCTAACCTGGGGGCACCGTTTCTGATTCTGGGTCTTCTACTGGGTGCACCGCTTCTTGCTAGTGTTTCAGAAGCTCGAAGCAAGCAAGTTGCCCAACCCATGGGTAAGGACTACTTTTAACGATTAACATTTTCGGAAATGATGTTCTTATGCTATTAAATTTGCGGGATTGAATACTCAAGTTCAAGTTCATGTATCTGTATGAGTGGAGGCTTAATGTTTGGAGGGTCAAATAGGTTAAAATATCTTAGCTTTTTACAACTTTTGTTAGTATGTCCTTTTTGAATTTGTTAGTATATGTCAGCTTTTCTAAATAGTTTGATTTGTATTTAAGTCACAACTCAAAATTTGATGAGGTGACACTTAAATAATGAGCTGAAATACTAAATTTAGTAACTATTTTAGTAACTATAGGTGATGAGGTGGCATAATAAGTCTTTTTTAGGTATCACCTCATCAAAATTAGAATTAAAAAGTGACTTGGGATACAAATCTATCAATATTAAAAAGTTAGGATGTAATAACAAAAGTTGCAACCCTTTCTTTATTTACTTGAATACTCAATGTGCAACTATTATTAACACTCCCTCTCAAATCAAACAAATCTAACCGCCTTTAACTCATACATAAGTGTGTGATTTTACTCCAAAAGGCCTCGATATTAATTATGGTAGTGGGGGAGGTCCACACTCATATATTTCATTCTGAAGTCTTAACTAACTGATGTGGTACTATTCTTAACATACACAATTAAGGACGACGCCAAGTCACTCCTGCAGTTTGAAAGCAGTACACTATTTTTAAGTTTTTGCACGTGTTTGAAGTTTATTACATGATTTTCAATAGGTGTGTAACCATAAATCCATAACTTAATTAATTGTGTAATGGAGTCGGGACTCGTCTCACCAAGTCCCGACTTAGCCTTAATTACTCTAATTAGGCATCTAAATCATACAATTAATTATATGCCTCAAAATACTTTCTATTTTAATCTTTAGTAAAGCTCCAAAATTAAATTTATATCTTTGACAATACTCAATATTTTTTTTTTTTTTACTTAATTGGAGCAAATTAGGAAATCATGGGGATTGTCCTCAGTATTTTTATAATAATTTCGACAAAGACTTCTCCGAAAAATGGCATGCCGGAAAACTTTCACCTAATGGACATTAGAATTGGGGAGAGGCCTATAAAGACTCACAACTCTCTACAGCTCATAATAAATATCAAATTCAAATTTTAAATACTAACTTAAGAGTATACGGTACTTAGTTACACCTTTACAATTCCAAATAAACCAAAACGGGAATATAAACCTCGTAACTTACTGTGAACTAATTTAGGAGACTCCCATAACCTATTTGAAAGTATTTCATGGCCTAAGCTCACCCCAAAGCCCAAAACAATATATATAAAGTGATTACAACAAGAAAATCAAACTTTTAAACTTAAAACATTCACCGAAGATCTTCAAGCTTTTCTCGTTCACGTATTGTCTTCAAAGAAAACCCGACATCATAAAAAACAACTCAAAAATGTCGGGTAAGTAAACTCTTACATTTACTCAGTACTCTCACCAAATGCTAGTCCGAATACATGGAGACATGTAATTGCATTTCCAAACAACAAATTTATACAACCACGTAGATCCTTCATTTCTTGTTCTAAGCTCATAACAAACGGGCCCACTCATGATGAACCTATAACGATTCTATGAGTTCAATGCATGCTACATCGGAGTCAACATTACCCTTTGCAAAGATGCGTCTAGTCCGGAGTGGAGCACCTTACACTTTTACCAGCGAGGGCAACTCTATCCGGATGCCATGTATGCATGACCAAGAATGATGCAAAATGCAATGCGAGACTAGACGTAAATGCGGGTATAAAATAAATTTCATAAATAGTAAAGACCATTGTAGGGTTTATTTACAACTAACCAACTTTTAAATTAATTTTCGGTGTTCCCGAAATGCGCAGGGTCACCTTGAAAATGGTTCAAATAGCTTACCCGCATACCTAATTATATTTTGGGTCAAGCTTTAAGTGAAAGCAAATCACGAAACTTAATGAAAAGCTATGACAAAAGTAATCTTGAGAACGGTTTCCAAAAATATTAATTTATATAAGCTGTTTCAAGTGGCTTTCAACTAGCCAAATTAGGGTAACTTTTTAACCTTGAAAATCACAATATTTGTTATGATGACCTGAAAGGAACTTGTAGTACCCATGTCTTATTTTCAATAGACTCTATGAACACTCAAATCGATCATTGACAAAGAAGTTATAAATTTTCCAACATGACTGTCAACTAGGTAAACTTTATTTATTTTGAACTGAAAAACTTCTCCAAATAAATATTTTCACAATTAAATCGTTAAAACTTAACATCAAATACCTTAAAACACTCTATACCAATATCAAAATATTTTCACAGTTCGTGGAGTCAAATCGGATCAAAACCAATAATCAATTCATCTAGAAACCCAATGTAAATCACTATTATCTATAAAACATCTTCAAAATAGTTATCAACTGAATCACATTAGTTTAATTCATCAAAACCCTAACTTACGCCGGTGAGATTTATTCCAAATTGGCGCACATCAACCTAATATATCAATTCCCAACAATTCATACCATTTTCTATCAATACCTTGTGAAAGAAATTGAAAAATCGCGAGAATTCAATTTGAAATGAGGAAAATGCCTTGAATTGATAATTTACCGAATTTTGAGCCGAATACCTCGTCTCGTACGAAAACTTGGCTAGAATTGATCGTCTCGCAATGCTCTTGTTTTGCGGAAAGAAACCGCGCAAAAATTGAACGTCGGAAGCTCGTGGAGCAAAAGATCGAATTGAGAGGGTTAGGGAACGAACGAGAAAAACATTATGTTTAAATTGAAATGAAACGAAGTTTCATTTTCCTATTTGTTATCTTTATGTATAAACAAACCCCAATTTGCTTGTCATGAGTTTCATTTTTTTATTTATTAATTCTCAAATTTTTTTTTGACGTGTTTTAGCTTTCAACGCTCGTTTTTTATTCGGATTTTACCAAATTGAACCAAACTCTCGACAAAATAGTATATCCTTATAAAACGTTCATAACACTAGTTTTGGTCACACTACAACAACAACAACGACAACAACAACATAGCCTCAATCCCAAGTTAACTGGGTCGGCTACATGGATCAAACTTTTCCATAATGCTCGATTAAGTGCAATTGATGGTGAGCTTTTCAAACCATTCAAATCCTCCTAATTAATACATCCCATGTTAACTTTGGTCCGCCTTACCTCATCGAATTTCTACGGTTTCTATTGAGTCAAGTTTTCTAGTTGGGGCATTTGTAGGTTGTCGTTGCGGGTGACCAAACCAACGCAACCGCCCTTTCCTAATCTTTGTATCAATTGGTGTTACTCCTACTTGTCATTGAATGTCTATATTTCTTATTCTATCTTTACGAGTTTTACCACACATCCACCTAAGCATCCTCATTTCTGCTACGTTCATTTTATGTAATTGTTGTTGTTTTACCGCCCAACATTCACTTCCATAGAGCATAGGCTTTGGTCTAATTGGTCCTATAAAATTTTCTTTTTAACTTAATAGGAACATTTCGATCACAAATCACCCCATGTTGCACTCACTTGATTATTCCATCCACTTGAATTCTTTGTGACATCATTCTCAATGTTACCATCATTTTGTATGATTGATCCTAGGTATCTAAAGTGGTTTACCTTAGGAACTTCTACTTCACCAAATTTTACCACTTCGTCATCTCGATGTCCGGTGTTTCTAAACTCATAGTGCATGTATTCGTTTTTCGTCATACTCAACTTAAAGCCTTTAGATTCTAATGTATTCCTCCGAATTCTAATTTCCTATTTACTCAATCTTTTGTTTTATCCACTAAGACAATATCATCTGCAAATAGCATACACCATGGTATATCCTCTTGAATATGTTTAGTTAGTTCATCTATAACTAAAGGAAATAGATATGAGCTTAAAGCTAGATCCTTAATGTAGTCCTATCGTAATGAGAAATTCTCTTGCCATACTAAATCGAACTTTCACCAATTTGAACCAAATCTCAACTTCGATCACCACCAACTGGTATGAAACTCGAGGCAAAGTCTTGCATCAACTTCATTCTCATTTTACAATACTACGATTCCTATTTATACGCAAACCGAGGCAAGATCTTCACGTGATGATTATATTTGGTTAATTAGTTTTCAAGCAACTAATAATTTATTTTCATTGCCCTTTAGACACGTACTTGCAACCCCGAGTTGACAAATTGAGGATACACCTCAACACACCTCGAGTTGACAAATTGAGGATACACTTGCAACACATCTCAACTTCACGACAAAATACCATATAATACACACACTAAGCACACAACACACGAAAGTAAAATATACCATTTATGATCTACGATCCACAATGCGTGGGTCCCACTTCGGATACTTAAACTACAAATAAAATTTGAAAATACTTAATTAGTCGCCTAATTGAGTTTATGAAATTCTCGGATTTCACAAATGGTAACATTTCTTAGCATTTTGGAATAGTATATGGCGACAGTGTACATACGTTAAAGTTATAGGAATCTCGTAAGAAGTACTATTGCTACATGCATTTGGTTGAATTTTCTACTTCTAAGAGTTATATATTTAAAAATATTAAATTATAATAATTAATTAATCTGCAATACCCTTTAATCAAATTTAATGTTAATTCACATGCATGGAGGTCACATTAACTTGTTAAATTGAATGCACTCTCTCCATCTAGCGAGGAGTTGGCACTTTTTTTTTTTTTTTTTGAAGAAATAGAAATTTCATTAATCATCAATGACTCTTAATACATTTAATGGAACATGATGAGTCGATATAGATTCAATTATCATAGCAAATTGATTTGCTAATATTAATTGTTCAAAAGAACATTCAACCGCCATAAGATTGACTTTCAAGAATTTGTGATTGTAACAATGAAATAGTTTGGCAATTAGTGACCATTGTCTTGAAAAATGTATGGAACACGATAGTACTCGGATGCATCGTTCGAATCATAACGAAAAATAAAACTTCGACAAGGGAAGTAAATAGTTTTTTCAAGGATGAAAGACAATTTAAATCTTCTAATAAAGGAAGGAAATAACTACCTATGAAAAAAACCTAATGAAATGTACTAACCCTATAAATGCAAATCTATACATAGTCTTCTGAATGATGCAAACGTAGAAAAGTGATTATAGCCAATAGTGAATTTGATGGCCACAACGGGGATAAAACTAATCATCTCAATCAAATCAACGAATAGAGTTTATTTGATTAATAAGAGACAAAAGAGATTATTGGAGCCACCACCGATCAAAAGAGAGAATTAGCGGTGGTTCAAAAGGTAGAATCAAGAAGGAGAACCAAATAAGAAAAGTAGGGTTTTTGATAGCAACATGACATGGTCTATTAAACACGTCGAAGTTGCGTGTTTTACTTGGGTAGGAGTGTCATACCTTTAATTGCTGAAAAGTTAGTTAAAATTGTTTTTTATTATTTTCTCAAAACACAAACAATTCATCGTATACACTAGGGGTGGGCAAACCGCGATTTGGTGGTGAAAACCACCAAACCGCGACCAAACCGAGGGTCTACGGTTTAGTGATTTTTCAAACCACCACCAAACGCGAACCACCAAAACCGCAACCAAACCGAACCGCGGTTTGCGCGGTTTGGTCGGTTTGGTTGCGGTTTTGGTGTGAACGATGCGACGGTGCGAGGCGGCGGTGGACGTTCGCGCGGTGGAAGGCGACGACGATGGCGATGGATTCGGCTGCGGCGGTGAGACGCGAGTGAGAGGAGAGAGAGGCGGCGGTGACGCGGCTGTGAGCGGAGAGAGGAGCGGCGGGAGTGACGGGAGTGAGAGGAGAGAGGCCGCGCGGGAGTGAGAGGAGAGAGGAGACGGCGGTGAGAGGAGAGAGGAGCCGCGGTGAGAGGAGGAGCCGGCGGGGGTGACGGGAGTGAGGAGCGGCGGGAGTGAGAGGAGGTGACGGCGGGAGTAAGAGGAGGTGACGGCGGGAGCGGGAGTGAGAGGAAGGTAACGGGCGGGAGTGAGAGGGAGGTGACGGCGGGAGTGAATGAGAGGAAGAGGAGAGGATTTTTTTGGGTTACATTTTAGGGTTTTTGGTTTGTATTTATCAAAATGCCATTAGTTTGGTTAAACCGTGGTTTTCCCAAAATGAAAACCGCGACCAAACCGCGATTCTGCGGTTTTACGTTTTCAAACCGCGACCAAACCGCGAGTTTTAAAAATCGGACCAAACCGTGCGATTTGGTCGGTTTGGCGTGTTTTTCGAAACCGTCGCCCACCCCTAGTATACACACCTTGTATTATACTATTAACTTTTGGATTGATTGGTTACAACAGAGGTCGAGGAGCCGAACAATGTTCATAAAAGTATTGTTGTTGGGCCCGAGAAGGTGCGCAAGTTATATGGAAAGGGAAATAAGGCGTCGTATAACCTAGTCGGCAAACACTTGGACCAAAATCATAGGAACCGTGGAAAATATAGTCAACAAGGCTGGGAAAGTTGTTAAGAAGACGACACTGGTGGGGATGGCTCATGGGAAATTGATACTTTTTAATGTCGCATATTAAGTCACGTACTGTTTGGAAGCGTGCAATATTTTCGAGATGTGAGGCTTAGAATTTGTGTATTGGTTTGTTACCATTTGTTGTTTTCTTTTGTTTCGTTTGTTGTTATTGTTGTTGCTGCTTTGGCTGATTTATTTGTTGTGAAATAATGAAATAAAACAAGTGCATGTATTTACAATATCATTTTATTGTTTTTCTACAAGAGAAACAATTTGCCCATGCTTGGATTCGAACACATAACTTCTTACTCTCAAACCCATGTACTAAATCATTGAGCCACCTAATTGGTGGGTGGATCATTATATATTTTTTATTTTTGAGAACCGAGTAATTTAATTCATTTAATTTCATCACTTTCGAGCTATCCAATTAAAAAAGTTGGGGAAGTATGACCCCATGTAAACCTATGATTTTTTTGCATATATGTCCTTTTGTGGTAAAAGATTTACACTTTTGACCTCAACCCCAAAAGATTTACACTTGTGACCCCTTTTAACCGATCAAATCACGTTTTTGCCACACCAAAGAAACAACGCGGCCCAATGAGAACGAACTCGAAACTTCACAAAAAAATTTGAAGGCACGTTTTGAAGGCTCGTTTTCGGTAGGACCATATATTTTAAAATTGATCGAAATTTGTTCGAAACCCTTGAAACCTCTTGCGGGGAACGCATGGACCTATTGTGACATGCGGGAGTGAGTGTTGGGTTTTTTGGGGTTCATAAGCAGCAAAAAAATTCAAAACAAATTTTGAAAAACCCCAATAGGATCGAAAATAAGTTCCATCAAACTAAATCTATGAAAGTAAATCATACCTTATTCCGTGATTTTCTTTTGATTGTTTGATTTTCAAGACTTTCAAGTGCACGTCCTCTATCGAAACTCACACACGAACAGTGACCACAACTTGGAGTGCTAGCCCCAAGAGAGATTGAAAAACGATTTTTCTCTCCCTAAATCCAGAGAACTCGAAAAATTGTAAAACGAAATCTTATTTGTTTTTAGGGATCCACCATTTATTTATGTGTAGATAAGCCCTCACTTAAAATTTTATTCGTAATATAACTATTGTATTTACAGTTTAAGCAAATTACACATATGCCCCTATTAATAAGTTATCATATAACAAATCGTAAGGGCTTTTATGTCATGAATTTTATCATATAAAATTCATTACTCTGAACCAATTGAAATTGTGCAAAGTCATTCTTTGTGTGCGACCCAATAGGTTCACGCGACGTTGAATGATGAACCAAAAATCATTTTGGTACACAAGTCATAAGCGGAGTCTCTAGCAAGGCATTATGACTACTCAAGTAACATGAATATCAACATCGATACAACCTAATTAATAACATATATCATATCATTTTGTCGTGCGATATCATTTGATTAAACATAAGACATGGTAAGTCACCCTTAATGTTCAATCGTACTAGTCTCGATCTTTAGGTAAACTGAAAAACATCCAAGTGACATTGATCATATCAATTCACATGGACTTGACCATTATCAATCTATCTTATCGAGGGATCCACTTGATATCTTTATCTATACGAGAATGATAAATTCTATCTTGATTACACACATTCATATTATTCACACGGTAACTAATCACAATCTTTATAATTATCTGGTTAAAGACAATATTTAATTGTGTCAAATTATCATGCTCATAATATTGAAGTCTATGGTAATCTCAAGTCGAAGGACTAAATGATATACATATCATGAGTAACACCTATGATTTAATCCATGTGGTGTTCTCATAGCAGGTCGGTCCAATATCTTATTCGATAATAAGTACTCATGATCTTGATTCGTATCCTTATACGAATGATCATCACATGACCATCAATCTAGATTCACACTAGTCTTAATTCATTATAATTCTCGGTATAATGACCGACTATTGACATTTATGATATTTCAACAAATACCCATGAATCTTACTATAAGGTAAACATGCAATCACTTATAATAAAACAACAAATAAAACCTCTATTTTATTAACTAAATTTATAAGATAAACAATGTTTGTAGATTAACCTAGGGCACATGCCCCAACATCTCCCACTTGCATTAGGGCTAATCATCCATGTATCTAATACCTAATGACCTAACATGACCATTATGTTTTGCTTGTGGAAAAGTCTTCGTCAAAGGATCTGCAATATTGTCTTACGTAGGAACTTTGCGAATCTTTATGTCTCCCTCTCTATTATTTCTCGAATGAGATGAAAACGTCTAAGTATATGTTTGGATCGGTGGTGTGATCTTGGTTCCTTTGCTGTGCTATCACCCCGTTGTTGTCACAATACAAGCAAATGAGGTTAGCTATACTCGGAACCACACCAAGTTCTGAGATGAACTTTTTGATCCAAACTGCCTCCTTAGCTGCATCGGACGCTGCAATATATTCAGTTTCTATTGTAGAATCTGAGACAATTTCTTGCTTTGAACTTTTCAGCTCATCGCGCCTCCATTCAAAGTAAACACATATCCAGGCGATCTGAAGTCATCTATATCAGTTTGAAAACTTGCATCTGTGTAACCACTTACAACAAGCTCGTCTTCCAAACTTCCATAGACCAAGAACACTTTTTTAGTCCTTCTCAAGTACTTAAGAATGTTCTTTACTGCTATCCAGATGACTTTCATTGGGATCAGATTGATATCTGCTTGTTGTGCTCAAAGCATATGATACATCAGGTCGAGTGCATAACATGACATACATGATAGATCCAATAGCTGATGCATATGGAATCATATTCATGCGCTCTCGCTCATCATTAGTCTTCAGACATTGAGTCTTGCTGAGATTTATACCATGAGACATTGGCAATGACCCTCTTTTAGAGTCTTGCATATTGAACATATTCAGTACCTTATCAATATAAGCACTCTGACTTAGACCGATCAACCTTTTAGATTTATCCCTATAAATCTTAATCCCAAAGATGTAGGCTGCATCTCCTAAGTCCTTCATTGAGAAACACTTCCCTAACCAAGACTTGACACTCTGCAAGGTTGGGATGTCATTTCCAATGAGTAATATATTATCAACATACGACACCGGAAAACAACCACGTTCCCACCGACCTTCTTGTATACACAAGGTTCATCTTCGTTTTTAATGAAACCAAATTCTTTAATTGCTTCATCTAAACGAAGATTCCAACTTCAAGAAGCTTGCTTTAATCTATAAATATGTCTTTGAAGCTTGCACACCTTCCTAGAAGTTTCGGGATGAACAAACCCTTCAGTTGTATCATATACTTGTCCTCAAGTAACTTTTTATTTAGAAAAGTTGTTTTGACATCCATTTGCCATATCTCATAGGCATAATATGCGGCTATGAAAATTAGAATTCTAATGGATTTAAGCATGGCTACAGGAGAAAAAGTTTCATCATAATCAACACCTTGAGTCCTGTTTGAAACCTTTTGCTACTAGTCGTGCTTTATGAGTATGCACATTGCCATCCATGTCGGTTTTCTTCTTGAAAATTCATTTACATCCAATGGTTTTACCACCTTTCGGGTAAATCAACCAAGTTCCAAACTTGGTTATCATACATGGATTGCATCTCGAGAATTCATGACACTAAGCCATTTATCTCGCCTCGGGGCTAGAAACAACCTCTTGATAAGTAGTAAGTTCATTTTGATCCATAAGCAACACCTCACTACTATCGGTAACAAGAAATCCAAATCTCTCGGCTTATGTCTTACCCTATCGGACCTACTAGGGCCTTGTGATACTGTGGATGATCAATTAGTTCAAGACTTAGTTGATCTCCTATCGGCGGTTGAGTGTTTATTTTTGGTTCTTGAATTTCTTTAAGACTTACTTTATTCCCACTGCGTTGTCTTTTGAAATAAACTCTTTTTCTATAAAGACACCATTCCGAGCAACAAACACTTTGTTCTCAACGGGATTATAAAAGTAGTACCCTTTAGTTTTTTAGGATAACCAACGAATACACACTTGATAGATTTGGTGATGATTTTTTTGAGATTTGTCGTCGTACGAAAACCTCATATCCCCAAATATTAAGGAAAGACAAACTTGGTTTTTTCCCAAACCATATCTCATGTGGTGTTTTATCAACCGCTTTAGAAGGAACACGATTTAGTGTAAACGCAACAATTTCTAAGGCATAACCCTAAAAGGAAATAGGAAAATCTGCATGACTCATCATAGATCGAACCATATCCAATAAAGTCCGATTTCTCCTCTCAGAAACACCATTCCATTGTGGAGTTGTTGGGAGAGTTAACTGTGAGACGATCCCACAGTTTTTAAGATGATCATCAAACTCTTGGCTCAAATACTCACCACCTCGATCTAATCAAAGTGCTTTTATAGTTTTACCAAGTTGATTTTTTACTTCATTTTGAAATGTTCGAAACATCTCAAAAGATTCACCTTTATGTTTCATGAGATATACATAACCATATCTACTTGAAATCATCGGTGAATGTAATGAAGTACTTGATAACCACCTCTAGCAATTGTGTTCATAGGACCGCATACATCGTATGTATTAGACCCAATAAATCACTTGCCATTTCAATGTGTCCAGTGAAGGGACTCTTTGTTATCTTGCCTAGTAAACAAGATACACATGTTTCATATGATTTAAAATCAAATAAATCTAAAAGTCCATCTTTTTGGAGTTTAGAAATGTGTTTCTCATCAATGTGGCAAAGGCAACAATGCCAAATGTAGATTTGATTTAAATCATTTGATTTGAATCTTTTTGTATTTATGTTAAGAACGAAAATATCTCATGGACCTTTTCATGTTTAGAATATAAAGTCCATCACACAAATCAACATTCGCATAGAAAAATCTTTACGAGAAATGGAGTATTTATTATTCGCAATAATGAAATTAAAACCATACAAATCCAAACATGAAACTTGAAATGATGTTTCGCTCAAGCGAGGGACATAATAACAATTATTTAAAACTAAAATAAGTCTACTAGTAGAATTAACTCATAGAATCCTACGAACAACGCGCAACAACCTTTGCTCCATTTCCAACTCGTATGATGACTTCTCATTTCTTCAAATTTTCTACTTTTGGTGAGACCCTAATGTGAGATCTACATCCGGTATCCAATATCCAGGAATCACTAGTTGACAAGTTGACTTCAATAACGTAAATACCTGAAAAAGCGTGAGTCGTACTACTCTTATTTTTCTTTAGATCTTCAAGATAAAGCTTGCAATTTCTGAACCAATGTCCAGGTGCATGGCAGAAATGACAATTTCCTTCTTTTTCCTTTTCCTTCTAGAACTTGTGAAGTAGAAGCAACATGGGGTTTGACTTGTTCCATAGGCTTTGTGACAGTCACAACAGCCTTGGTAACTTTAGCCTTGCCTTTGCCCTTTTTCTTCAAAGCCTTTCCTTTCTGAACCATCAACACACTAGCAATGAGTTTCTTGACATTCTGCTCAGTAGTTTTAAGCATCAAATGCAACTCTGAGATAGACTTCTCCATGTTATTCATGTTATAGTTCATTTTAAATTGTGAATAACTATCAGGCAATGAATTCATGATCAAATTCATAGCTAACTCTTGGCTTATGGGAAATCCAATTATGTTAAGATTGTCAATATAACCCTTCATTTTCGAACATGAGGACTAATCGATGCACCTCTCACCATTTTGCAAGAATGAAAGTTCTTGACTATCTCGAACCTTTCTTGCCTAGCTGTTGTTGGAACATTTCCTTCGATTCATAGCCATGTTGTAAGCTTTCATGTGTTCCATATCCTTCGAAGTTCAGAACCGTGATTGCCAACATAATGCATGCAACATCGGTTGAGTCGTTGACATGCTCGGTATGTGCATCATTCACGCTCTTAAAGCATTGGTGGTGGTTCCTCAAGAAAAGGATCATCCAGGACATACAACTTGCGTTCATGCTTAAGAACAATTATCAAGTTTCTCGAACCATCAAGAAAGTTTGTCTCGGACAACTTATTCTTCTCAAGGATGGATCGCAGTGGCAAGGGATTAATGTGATTTGAATAGGACATAGATCTACAACAAAGATTATGCAAAAGTTCATTTTAGTATAGAGGAATAAACTCCCACTAAATTAACAACCCTCCTTAAAAATACTATGTTAATTTAATGGACTAAAATCCATGTTTCACCTAATTCCAAGACAATTTAGGGCATGACACTTCGAATTAAGTTATTTAGGTAGATACCAATTACCAATTACATCATATGTAACTTTTAGTTATTTTATGAGATTATGACATCTTATGTCTTAGCATGTTTTATCTCATCTAGTGCCTAAAGCCCAAAACCATTTTGATAGTTTTATCAAGTCTAACCATTTCAAACAATAGAGTAATCATTACTCAACTTGCCTCACCAAGATAACACAATATACTCTCTGAAAGCGGACCCATATTGATGTGATCGAAGCCTTGACAAGTGTTTAAGAATGGATGACACTTGACTTAAAATTTGAAAGAGGAATTTTTGTTTGTTTTAGTGATCATAATTAAATAAGATAAATATCATATATTTCAATGCGTGAATAATCATTAAAAAGTTAGGAAATCATACAAATATTGACTATTGTACGAATTTTTGGACGCTTATTAACAATTAACAGCGATCCATTGTAGCTTTATCAATGAGCGTTGGTTCCGCGCCCCTAATTTAATTGCGAAAATTTAAAATTGCCTAAAATCGAAAATCGCCTAAAATTTCTCATAATTTTAGTCAATCCAATCAACCAAAACTCCCTTTATTTTAATTTTGAAAATATTAATTAAAACGTTTTTAATTATCTCAGGGCCCACCATTAACTTAATATCATATCCTAATCCATTTAGAATTTAAGATACTTTGAATCCTAATCCAATTATGATTTGTTTTATATCTCACCTATCTTATAGGATTTGTAATTCTAATCCAATTACAAGTCTATCTCTTATCTTATAGGAATATACTATCGGATTACTACAATGAGATATATGGTCAAAATCAATTTCGAGATATTATTCATGCGTTCAACATTAGAATCATATTAAATTAATCATATTAACCTAATCATGATCTCTATCACGGAGACATACATAATTATTGAACAAAACGAAATATGTGTTCAAGATAAGAATCATATTAAACTAAACATGAAGTCTACCACGAACATACAAAATTCACATCGCTCAATATAAAATGTATGTTAATCGAAATATTCTAAACATGAATACTATCATTGAATCATATCATGCGATGTATCAATATACATGAATTAACCACATGCTTTAAAACCAATTCTTGATAACAATTACCACATAATCTATATGTATATCATATATACATTAATCAAGATTATGTTTTCACACCTATATCATATATACATCATTGAAAACATGCAAGCGTTTAATAGAACCGAGCCTAATGCTCGATACCACTGTTGGGTTTTTTGGGGTTCATAAACAACGGAAAATTCAAAACAAAATTTGAAAAACCCCAACAGATCGAAAATAAGTTCCATTAAACTAAATTTATGAAAGTAAATCATACCTTATTTCGTGATTTCCTTTTGATTGTTCGATTTTCAAGACGTTCAAGTGCGCGTCCTCTATCGAAATCTACACACGAACGGTGACCACAACTTGGAGTGCTAGCCCAAAGAGAGATTGAAAAATGATTTTTCTCTCTCCCTAAATCTAGAGAACTCAAAAAATTGTAAAACGAAATCGTATTCGTTTTTTAGGGATCCACCATTTATTTATATGTGTAGATAAGCCCTCACTTAAAATCCTTTTCGTAATGCAACTATTGTATTTACGCAATTTAAGCAAATTACACATATGCCCCTATTAATAAGTTATCATATAACAAATCGTAAGGGAATTCATTACTCGAACCAATTGAAATTGTGCAAAGTCATTCTTTGTGTGCGACCCAATAGGTTCATGCGACGTTGACAATGAACCAAAAATCATTTTGGTATACAAGTCATAAGCGATCTCTAGCAAAGCATTATGACTACCCAAGTAGCATGAATATCAACATCGATACAACCTAATTAATAACATATATCATATCCTTTTGTCGTGCGATATCCTTTGATTAAACATAAGACATGGAAATTCACCCTTAATGTTCAATCGTACTAGTCTCGATCTTTAGGTAAACTGAAAAACATCCAAGTGACATTGATCATATCAATTCACATGGACTTGACCATTATCAATCTATCTTATCGAGGGATCCACTGATATCTTTCTCTATACGATAGTGACAAATTCTATCTTGATTACACACCTTCACATATTATTCACACGGTAACCAATCACAATCTTTATAATTGTCCAGTTAAAGACAACATTTGATTGTGTCAAATTATCATGCTCATAATATTGAAGTCTATGGTAATCTCAAGTCGAAGGACTAAATGATATACCTATCATGAGTAACACCTATGACTTAATCCATGTGATGTTCTCATAGCGGGTCGGTCCAGTATCTTATTCCATAATAAGTACTCATGATCTTGATTCGTATCCTTATACGCATGATCATCACATGACCATCAATCAAGATTCACACTAGTCTTAATTCATTATAGTTCCCAAGTATAATGACCGACTAAGGACATTTAATATATTTCAACAAATACCCATGGATCTTACTACAAGGTAAATATGCAATCAATTATAATAAAATAACAAATAAAATCTATATTTTATTAACTAAAATTATAAGATAAACAATGTTTGTAGATTGACCTAGGACACATGCCCTAACAAAGTGAGAAAATTTGAAAAACCTCTCGTCGATTAATCACGCGATCGTTTGTAGGTTGACTTTTTGTTAAGTTATGTAACGGCTCACCCTAATTAATCGTAATTAATAGATTAATTACAAATTAGGACCTTAAGCTCGAATCCACGTCGACGCCGCGGAGTAGCCTTGGGCACGCTTGACAATGTAATTTTGGTTATTTTTGTGTAGCGCGTGTCAAATTATTTTATTATTTTAAATATTTGTGTCGCACTAGTGATAGCATTTTCATTAGTCGCATTATGCGCGTATAGTTACAAGAGCGTAGGACGTTGTGGGATGCGGATAACGCAGTGTATAGATAGTCGGGGTTTAGAATTCACATCACCCATCACATCGCATCACCTATCACATCACCATCCCTCACTTTCTCTCTCTTTTGTCTACAAATAAAAAAAGGAAATCTCCCCACACACACTTTCTCTCCAACCGATCCTCTCATCTATCCTTCCCATTTTCTTCTTTTTCTTTTTCTTCTTCTCCAACTCTTCATCACCACCTCATTTGATCCATCTCTCAACTTGGGTCTCTCATCTCTCTCGCGGTGTTTCTACTCTCTACTTGACTTTCGAGATGATCTTCCTAGATCGAGGTGAGTGGTTGTTAATGTTGTTAAATTTTTTTGGTGGAGAAATTGAGGTTTTAATGGTGGTGTATTGTTGGTTGTTGATGTTGAAAAGAGAAGAAATAAAAAGAAAGAAAAAAAAATTCAATTCTACATCTCAAATCGTCTCTTCTCCAAAGACTACAATCGTATCGGAGAGAGATACGATTTGGGGAGTTAGGTCAAGCCGAGGCGACCCAGAACCGACCCGATCGGGCCTGAGCAGGACATGTTTGGCCAAACCCGGCCCAACCCCGATTTAATTTGTATTTTTTAAATAATTAAAATTAAAACTACGAGAAAATTACAAAAAATTGGAAAATAAGTAAACAATTATGGAAAAAATCAGGGAAAATATAGAAAAAGGGAAAAAGATAGGAAAACAGTTTTTGAGACATATTCGAGCGTTTGGCACCCCTGTTACTTGAAAAGCGTGCCACAACTAAAATTTTGGAATAAAATTCTAAATTTTGGGGTTTTCATTATAAAATTATTAAATGTGAGACTAAAACATTTTAAAATGAAAAAATTGGACACTAGGGAATTAGGAGACTAGTCGGGCAATTTGTCGAGCACACAATTCGAGGCACGAGAGCGGGTCTTTTTCGAAGCGATTTTTCGAGCGTCGAGGTAATTAAACCCATGGGAAAATCAACTTATAATTTACTTATTTCTTTCGTAATTCGTTTATTTTACTTTTACTTTTCGCTAGTTCGGCTTGCATATTTACTATATTCCCGCGTGTGTGTCGTGTATGGTCGAAGGAACGATATGACCCTTTTCCGCTCTCTCGTAGATGACGATTCGATTGTTGCTACGGTGTTGGTTATACCTTAGACTACGCTTGAGATTTCTCTATGCGAGTTGATGATCTCGAGAATGAGTTGACGTGAGGCTCACCTCCGTCGAGTTCCTCTCCATTGAGGCATTGGGCGTAAGTCTACCTTCCAATTAATAGAGTTCCTTATTTCGATCGCGAAGAGAAGGCGAGGATCACCTTGCCTTCGTGGCCTTCTCGGTTTAGTATTTGCGTCCCAAGACTCGACAAACTATACACCATACTCGTGTTCCATATTCTTGATTATCTCAAATGACTTATATTCATACTTTGCATTTCCGTTTATTTACTTTATCTCGCGTGAATTCTAGTGTTTTTCTTGAATTTTTTGTGAATACTAATCGAATTTCTCTCGTGATTTACTCACTGGAACTTGTCATTGTTTTTGTGGTAGGTTGCGCATCGTACGACGATCCGGATCTAAAGAACCACAATACATTCACTTGTAGGTGATTGTATTTATGTATATAATATTTTTGAGATCATTTTAGGAGACTTATTACCCGATACATTTATATTGACATTTATTATACCTTTTGTCGCCTTTATTGATTTACATGATATCTTATTGTCGAGTTTCCACCCCATATGAAACGACCCTCACTCCGAAATAGGGTCGGGTCACACGGCCCAGACCATTACTCAAGCTCGATACCCAACCATGCCCAAATAACGCTCCGCACGCCTAATTCAACCTGCGAACAACATACTACGATATATGACAATAAATGCGAAATTGAAATCAACACTAAAATCCATGAAATCGCCAAATCAGCGTGATATGTATGCAACAGCTTTGATCATCTCAATAAGTTTTCAAATCAACCTCAAAACTTCCATAATGATCTAAAAATAGATAAGGAGGGTTCAATTCTACCTCAAGTGAAACTATCTAGAGTCACAACCCAATTTATTGTTATGAAAATCAAATAAATATATATAATAATCATGCAAAATTCTCACAAAGCAAGGAGACTTCAAGCAATGGTCTTCCCCTTGCCAAGATTGTTCGCACTCATAGATGTACTGTATTGTAAGTGAGGTGAGCTAAAGAACCAATAGAGCCCAAGAAGAGAAGAACTATGCTCAAATATTAAACATGCAAGTAATACCTATAAATCAAAATAAAACTAGCATGCATTTAAAATCGGGATACATTGAAATATGTAGCATGATATCATTTTCATATAGAGTAAGCATATCATAATCATAGAGCAACTTGAACATATATATAGAGTATCAAGGATTGTAAAAACATAAGAAAATCAACTTTTTGCATGCAAAGAGGTTCTAAGAGATATACATAGAATGTAATAGATATAAATGCAAATTCGTGGTCACATTTTTCATTACCTTCCCTTGTTGACCAATCATCATAATATAATAAATATGCATGGGTGACTTGGTTCCACCGTGTGTCCACGACTCCTTAAGAGGTTCGGGTGACTTGGTTCCATCGTGCATCCACGACTCCCAAGAGACCCTTACATAAATGGGTGACTTGGTTCCACCGTATTACTACGGCTCCCCAAGAGGCCCTTAAGCATGTAAGGTGACTTGGTTCCACCATATGAGTATGGCTCCCCAAGAGGCCTTACATGAAGTCAACCAAGGTAGGTAATGACCCCATCCCAAGTCATTTTGTCAAAATCATGAAACCTAATTATACTAGTAGCAAGCCACATTTAATAGATGAGCAGAGCTCCCCACTTACCTCAACTCGCCGAATTAGACTCTCTCTTGCCGACCTCGCACGCACGGGGCTCGATGTGAACCTCTTTGTTAATCTAGATAATTTAAACAATAACTTCATATCAATGCATAATTCAATGTCATGTTATTTATTATTTATTTCATATGTATTTAGGGACTTACTAGTGTAAGTCCCACATCATTAGTGTCGCCGAGACATTCGTCGAGGTCCGGCGTAGCGTATCAAGGGTGGGACCCGCCGCCAAGTCAAACTAGTCAAACTCGGTCAAATGTTAAACTCGTAAGGGATTTGTTGACCCCTAGCAAACTAGTCGGGGTCCGTTAACCCTCGAGTCAACTCGGTCAGGGGTCAACCGACCCTTGACCGGTTATGGGAGGGGGAGCCCGAGCTCATCCCGGTGGTCGCAGGAAGGGGAGCACGAGCTCCCCGTCTCCCGAAGGCGTTGGGGTCCCTCGGCCCGACTTGCTCGACCTCCGGTTAGTTGTGGCCGGGAGGGGAAGACCCCACTGAAGGGAGGGTGGCTAGAGCCACCCTTCCTTCTCAGTCCGTGGGGGTGGGACGCCGTGGCAGCGTCTCTCCCCTACCCACGCTTGACGACGGCGGTGTCGCCGCTCCCTCATGCCGGCGGTGACGACACGCTCTCCTTCCTTGGGTGCACTTTGCACCAAAAAGAAAGAAAGAAAGAAAGAGATTACTTTGCTTGGATTTAGGAGCATTCCATCACCATTATCTCCACCATCTAGTTCTACCCCTTTTTGTATTTAGGGTTTTAAGATCAATGAGGGGTGGTTAGGTTTTTATTTTAAACTGTTTGAATTAGGGTTCACATAATTACAAGTTTGCCCATAGGGCGGGTTTATTGAATTTTGGGTCGTCACACCATAGGTTTGTTTATCAATGCAAAATTCGTTTACACTACTTATTAGCATATTATTAAGGCTTCGCTATTTAAAAAACATAAATGAATCAAGATAAACAAATTAAGTTGTAAAATTATATAATTTAGTTTATTTCGACAAAATAATCATTTAAACATTGAAATTGACTAAGTTGGATTATTAAATGGTTAGTTCATGGCCGTCATGACATATGTGCAAGTGATGTGGCATGACCTAGTGACGTGTCCGCGTGGTGATTTGGTACCAGCTTTGCCTCGAAATTTGGGGTCGTCACAGTTGGTATCAAAGTCTAGGTTCAGTTAATCCTGGGGAAAGTTTAATATTACCGAATAAAACTTAATAAATAAACATTAGATGTGAAAACCCGAAAATCTTGACTTAGAACCTTTAGTTGGGAAATGTAATTTTAGGGATTATATAAGTGTTATGTCTTGGTTATATTATATATACACGTATTACGAGTTTGGTTCGATAGGCAAATATCGTTACATACATTAATAGCCGACAACCGATTGCAGAACAAGCTGCGTTGGTGGCATGATTAGTAATAATCGCCACAATTATTTATCATCGACTCTTCGTGAGACCGTCATTACGATGATCGATAACCGGAGAGATACGGACACTCCTCAAGGCTCGGACAACTAGTTGATGCGACTAGAAATGCACATGGTGATTGAGGCAAATGCAAAAAAGAGGGCTCATACAAATGATACCCATACCTCCGCCATGACATTACCTACCAACCAGAGTACTAAGGCAATAAAGAGGAGTAAGTGGAAACGCGACCGATATTAGAGAATAGTCGGTCGGTGTTTGGAAAAATACTCGAGAGATTCTAGTGCGGCCAGTAAATGACAAAGGAAAAAAAAATGTAGTATAGGCCAATGACTTCGACATCAACACCATCACCGAGTAGTCATACGATGTCACCGGAGGAGAAACAACTAGTTATTTGCTTTGATGTGAGCAACTTGTGACATTACAAGATTAAATGTTTGTAGAAGCTCGGTGGAGTCAATTGCAACATATCGATACTAAGCATCAAGTTATATGCTAAAGCCCCCAATTCGGGAGGCGTCTTAATAAGTACGTTAAGGAAAAGATTTAACTATAATTTTAGTTCATAAATATCTAAATATAGTGACGTTATATCGTTATATACCTAGCTACGTGATAGGTGAGTTAGGTTTTGACCATATTTAGAGTCAACACACACCCGATTCTCGACACGACAATTGAAGGTAAGGTGTTATCCTAACAAATTTGTGTGGGATGCCTATTTTAGGTTGGCGGACAATAATTGTCAAGAAGGTTTCTATAAACTGGACTTTTAAGCTTAATATTCCACCAGGTTGGATACTACAATGAGTAAGGAAGAAAGTCTAAAACGAAGTTCAAAGTATCAATGGAAACAAATATTATCACACCTTTAGATTTCGTTGAAACTAAGATGTAAGACGATTATGTCATGCATACCGTGGGTTGTGAGTCGAGAATTTTATGGGCTTGAACGCCTTTTTAGGGAAATGACATATCTAAGATAGGAAGGATCGTTATCCGAACCGACAAGTACAGGGTGTGTAGTACAAAAAGCGACATTTGTAAGTGAGATCTATCGTCACGCCCAAATAATTAATACACGTTTAATTCTTTAAGCATGACCAAATGACCCGTGACGTGGGACCCGCAAAGAAGATACGTGTTACTACCGAGGCACGGTGGCCGAGGTAAATGTTATATTTGTGTGTTGTATGCCTAGTGTATTGTACATATGTAGACCACTAAGTCATTTACGGGTATGCGATACCAAGACGAACGGGGACTTACCTCGTGTTAAGCGTCGACGTGGGTCCGAGGTAGCGGCTCGTGGGGTAAGCGTAACTACTTGATTTTCATGGCACAAAATATTATAAGTTAGTGGTTTTAGTGAAGACACATCAACATCATATATATTTAAATGTGCCAAAGTAAGAATTAAAACAAACATCACTAGATAGGCACATAGATACACACACACTCATCTCTAGAAAGAGTGTCACACATTAGAGTCACTTGAGAGTGACACAAGGGACAAGTGGTGTGAGCAAGACCACATGATGTGGCTCGAGATACGAGTGTGGTTGGAGATGTTTGGCTCACAAACACACAAACCCAAATGGTATATAAAGTCAATTAACCCATTCATTAATCAATCTCTATCTCATTTAACTCTCATTTAAAAAAACAGAGAAGAAAAAAAAGAAGAAACCGAAGAGAGGAGAGGAAGAAGGAGAAAAGGGAGGGAGAGAGAGAGAGACCGAGACCGAGACCGAAGAGGAGATCAAAGTGAGTTGATTTTCGTTGTTGGTTGTGTCGTTGTTGTTGTCGTGGCCATGGAGGCCTCCATGGAAGGTTCGGCCATGGAGGCCGAGAGGTGTGAGGAGGGAGATGGCAGGGGTGTCTCCCCTGCCATCGACTCCAGTTGGGGTTGGAGATGGGAGCCAACCCCAACTCCTCAAGGAAAAAAAAATTCCAAACGAACCAGGGACTGTCCCTAGTCCGTTGGAGGAGATGCACACGTGGGCTGTGCGCGCGCGTGTGCATCAGCCCATTTGGGTCGGGCCAGGCTTGGCCCATGGGGCGAGCCAGGTCCAGGGCCCTGGCCAGGGTCGGGTCCAACCCGGTTGGGTCGACCCGACCCAAATAAAAAAAAAAAAAGAAAAGAAGAAAAAAAAAAGAGGAGAAAAAAATTGGAAAAAATTCTAGAAAAATTGGGAAAGATCCTGAAAAATTATATTTCAACAAAATTAATATAAATTGATAAATCTCTATGAAAAATAAACTATTTGAAATTTCTAACGAGACTTTTACGGGGTTTTACCTCGAAAAGCGCGAAATTGGCAAATTGGTCTCGAATTCGATTTCGACCAATTTAGGAATTTTACATAATTAATATTGAATCTAAATTGATAAATTGTCAAATGTTAAGGAACTCAAAAGGAGAACGCAGAATTTGGGCACGCATTTTCGAGTGTCGAATAATCGACTAGGCTAGGACAAACGTGTGAATTGTAAGTAAACTTAGTGAGACATTTATTTACATTTCATTTATTTATTCATTCTCGCTTATTCGAACTGAGTTTACCTTTGAAATCTATATGCCATGTGTAACGGCCCATTTTATTAATGTCGTTAATTATCTTGAATTTACGAGACGTGGACGCCTTTCGATCTACGTGGACGCCGCGGTAGGCTAGGATACACGGAGACCTAGGTACGATAATTTATTGTGTGTTGCATGCTTATTTGCGGTGCAATTTATTGAGATACATCGCATGTGTGTATGTTGCATAACAATACGTGCGATATTGTGTGAACTATATTTGCCTCGATATGCGTGTCGACTCGGAGTGCACGGGTAGTTGACGGGACCGAATATTAGGTCGGGGAAACTAAAACACACAAATTACATAAAAATTGGCCAAGTAACTAATATGGAATGGGTATTAGGTGGCTACTGATGAGGCGGTACACGTATGTCGCGGTTCGGACGCGAAATCGGGCGTCGAAACGCCCAAAAATGACATTTTTGTGCTTAAAACACAGGCGAGTGTCCCAAACGTGTCACAATTCGGAGTCAAGGAAGTGTTAGGTTGGAGTAAATGGAGGGTGAATGATGTATAGAGATGCACATGTGAGAGGAGATGTGCCTATAAGTCAACAAGACTTATCCTTTCTCCACCACCTTTTCTCTCACCACTCTCACTTACACACCAGAACTTGATAGGCCGAGAAGGAGAAGAAGAAACAGAGAGGAGGAGGAGAAGAAGAAGCCGGGAAGGAGAGAAGAGATGGTGGAAACACCAAGATCAAGGCGAGTCATCGTTGCTTTTGTTGTAAGTTTGGTGATCCGGCCATGGTGGCCGAGAGGGGTTCGGCCATGGAGGCCGAACTGGGTCAAGGTAGGAGATGGCAGGGGAATCTCCCCTGCCATCGATTCCACTTGGGTTGGGGTGAGAGCCAACCCAACAACAAGAAAAAAAAAGTTGCTGACGATCGAACCAGGGAAACCTGGTTCGATCGCATGAAGAAAGTGGGCACGCGCGCGCGTGCCCACGTGTGCACCCACCCATCGGGGCCGGGCCCAGGAACGCCGGCTCGGCCCATGGAGCGAGCTTGGACCAGTTGCTGTCCAGAGGTCGGTTCGACCCGACCCAAACCAAACTAAAAGAAAAGAAAAAAAAAAAAAAAAAAAAATATTCCGAGAAAATTGGGGAAATTTCGAAAAAATTATATTTCAATCAAATAAATAGAAATTGATGAATTTCTATGAAAAATAGAATATTCGGAAATTCCGAACGCGACTTTTTGCATGGAGTTTTTGCCTCGAAAATCGTGAAATGGGCAATTTGGCCTAAAATTTTAGAAATTGGTCGTAAATTGTCATGCTAAATCGGAATTATTGATAAATGGACATAGGTGGACACGGGTGATCAATTGGCGACCAAGGACTCAGTGGACTTGGACTCGGGGATTGATTACGAGGTATTGGAGTGCGTTGTGAGGTTTGTAAAACCCAATTGAAAAACTCTGAGTATTTATTTCGCTTTGTATTTCCATTCATTTCCAAATATTCCTTGTGGTTTTTATTACATCAATATCTTGTCATTGTTTGGACATGGTTGGTTCGAGTTACTCCCACCGGATTTTTCGTTGCGTGTCTATGCATTCTAGGCCATATCATGTGTATCGGGAGTTCTCGAGGACAACGATCCGAGCTAATGAATCAAGACATGTGTCGGTGCGTCGTAGGTCTACGCCGCCACCGAGAGGACAAGGTGATAACTAGTTGGGTGTGCCCACTAGTGGGATCCCGGAAGGGAATATTCCCTACAAAAAAATAGTAGATCGAAACGGAAATTTCTGTGTTTGATTAGCATAAATTCCGTCTCTAATTCAATTCTGCAACGAACGAGACGGAATCTATTCCGTTGATTTAGTCGAGAACGGAAATGTGTTTCCGTTGCTTATTAGAGACGGAAATTAGAAACGGCAAAATGCAAATTCTTCTAAAGGGTACAATTGTAATTGCATTCCGTCTCTGATCCGTTGCTAATTCATGAATTTCGTCTCTGATCCGTTTCTATTTAGTATCAAAGTTTAGTTTTGTCCAGTTGACGCGGCTATTTCCTCGGAAATTAGAGACGGAATAACAACGGAATCTCGAATTCCGTTGCTAATCCGTCTCAATTCCGCTTTGTTTAGTTTTCAAAACTAAGCTCAATCCAATTGGTTTTCCATAACCTCTAAACTCGAAAATACAACCATAGGACCTACTCCATCGCCCGCACCCCCTCCAACAACTCCTTGGGGTGCTAACATCCCAAAAAAGCGAGAATTTGACATACATACATTGACAATATATATAAACAACAATTATTCAAATGAGAGAAAAAAAATGTACAATTCGACATTGAATAAGATGCAAATCCAAATAATTGAAATTAAATAAGATTTCCTTATCGGAAATAGGTTAAGACATTATTGGTAGCAGATTATACTCGTACATTTTCTCTTACAAAAACATGAAAAAAAAATATTTCATACAACCTCCGGAGCTCTATAGGCGGTGTCGTGTACTTTCTAATGTTGTCTTCTTCAATGCCCATTTCCTCGGGCCTTTCAAAGCGCTTATGATTTGTTGAAATGCTTTCAGAAATCACACAACTTCCAAGATCCATCAGCGCCTAGTAGAAGATTCTCGACTTTCAAGTCCCCGAAGACGACAATCAAGACAAAAACAAGTCGAAAAAAACTTATATGCATAAAAAGATTACGAGATCGACAATCAAGACATGTAACACCATTACCTATGAGCAACGGGGGGGGCCGGCAAGTGCATGGCAAAAACTCGCATTGCATACGTCTCTACGAAAATCGTAAGGACCTCGCTTCTCCTCAAAGTAACCAGCTCATATTCTCTAGAACATTAACCAGCGACTTCTCACGTAATTCCATCACAAGGAACGCTTCCTTTGTCCGTCCCATGTCCAAAATGGTATGAGCAAGAAGGAAACAACATTGGGATGCCCTTTAAGCGACTTCATTACAGAAATCTCCCTCATTACAAGTTCCAATGATTCCTCGTCATTACATATAATATGTTTCCATCAGTAATCACATAAAACCTCATTCAAGCGTTGAAACTATGTTAAAATATTAAAATGGAAAGAGTTTTACATGACTAGCAAACTGCACTTCAATCTATAACCGCAGAGAGAAAAATCCCATCATCATCGAACAATGTCAAAGTTTTTAATGCAAAAGTACCTTTTCGGGATGGATAAAGTGTTTTTAACTTTTCTCATATGACGAACAAATTACTTGGAGTACAGACATACAACAAACAAGGAAGAGAATTGTAAAATAACTTATAATTACATCTCAATAAGGGTAATTGGAATCTTTGCCATTTTCATTTTCACCTATATCACTAAGAATAAACGAGGACACACCTATTAATAATTCACCAGGCAAACGAAACCTCAATTTATAGATGTAATCACTGGCTCATGATCCTAGGTGTTGTGATCAACAATACTAAACCAACCAATATCTCATATCACAGCCAATGGGCATGCTAATCAAATAGGAGCAAGCAAAAATCAATCACAAAAGAGAAACACAAGACAAAAATGGAAAACCCTCCAATACAAAGGGAAAAAAGTATGGTATGAAATCTATTGTCAATGAAGAGCAAACAAATATCAAGCAATATTTAAACTTGGGATTGACAACGAAGAAATTAAATAAATATCTGTCTTGCAAAACCCAGTCCTTTATTTAATTACAACAAGGAATGAGGAATAACCCTTAGAATTTTTCCAAAGTACATTCGCTATTAATTAACCAGAATCATTGGGCAAACAAAACTCCCGAGTATTTGTTTGGTTTGGTATCTTGACGAGTATCAAAATAATATGGATTGAATTAGGATAAAAGATTCATCTCTCGGTACGAGCTCACTATCTTGTTTCTTTCTTGCTCTCTTTAAGTTACCCGCCATTGATGGAAGTTGTAGTGGACGGGTGTAAATAGTATTCAATAATAATAATAATAATAATAATAATAATAATAATAATAATAATAATAATAATAATAATAATAATAATAATAATAATAACAAGGCCCTGCAATTTCCACATGGATTGGATTAGGATAAAAGATTCCGATGTCCATATTACGACCCTCAAACCCTTTGCTCTTTTTGCATGAAAGGCTTGAACTTCCACTTGGTTCAATAATAATAATAATAATAACAAGGCCTGCAATTTCCATGTAAGGAATAAGGACTCACATATCTAACAACATAGCCTCAGTCCCAAATTAATTGGGGTCACATATCTAACAAGAGAACAAAAAACCGACTTTATAATACACGACGTCAAAGATATTAATATGTATCTATGTAAAGCCTCTTCATTTAGGAGCCTCTCCTTTATTAAACTTGTCAATGAATAAGCAACCACTTTGGTACTAATCAAAAACAAATTTTTCTCGCCAACACCGAAAAGTGACTAAAAATCTATTTTGAGCTAATGATGTATAAAAAAGTTCAAAGCTTTGAATACAACAACACCAATGAAAGCCTCAAAATCCCAAATTAGTTGGGATCGGCTTCATGGATCGAAACTCTTCAATTGCACTCGATTTAGTTCCGAATACATTGCTACTTAAAACTTAAAAACATTCGAATCGCTCACAACACCGATTCATCACGAAACTTGATCACTACTAGCACTAAAATCAAGTACAATTACTTCATCAATGCTTAACTACAATCAAGATCCAACATTTCTCGAACTCGCACCACAAATCTAACGTCCGATGCTCGCAGATCTCAAACCTCACCATCTCCTCAACACATCAAGGTCGAAACTCAAATCAAAAACACAAATCCACACAAAATCACGAGCTGCGCAGATCAATCGATGGCAAAACAAACGCACCAACCGAACAAAACACGAGACTTTGAAAGATCCAAAACCACAACACCGAATCAACTAAACCTAATCCACACACATCATCATCATCATCATCATCATGACATCGAGATTCATCATAAACCTAATCTCATCACAACATGTACGTAACGATCGACATCGTGATTATCATATACTCGGATTAGCATACAAGTCTTTGGGAGTTACCTTGACTAGTTCTCGATATACCCGAGGTGCTAGCGATGGCTTAGGGTGCGGCGAAACAGCGGCGACGGCTTAGGGTTCGGAGGCTCCAATCTCTCGCGGCCGGCGACGGCAGAGCGAAGGCCTCGTCGCAGCCGCAATCGCAGCGACGACAGAGATTTAGGGTTTGAGAGAGAGATTTCGGTGAGAGAGAGCGGTGAGAGAGAGAGCTGGAAACGTCGGTAAGAGAGCGGTGAGAGAGAGAGAACAAAGAGCAAAGAGAGAGAGAGAGAGAGCGAGAGAGCGGTGAGCGGAGATGACCGATGAGAGAGCGGTGACCAATGAGAGCAAAGAGCGGTGAGCGGTGACCGGAGAGAGACGATGAGAGCGGTGAGCGAGCGGTGAGCGGTGAAAGAGAGAGAAGCGAGAGAGCGATGAGAGAGAGAAGAGAGTTGAGAGAAAGAGATTTGTGAGAGTTGTGGTCGATCCCTTTTGTTAGGCGTCTAGATCGAATCGCACGTATCTCGAGACTTAATGAACGGTTATAAAAAAAGAAAGTTTTGGTGGGACTATTGGCGCAATTTTTTCTGAGACGAATTTAATTATGTCTCTATTTCCATCTCTATTTCCGTCTCTCGATCTCTCTCTATTAGTCTCTGAATTATCCCGTCTCAATTCCGTCTCAAACCATTTTTTCTTAGCAACGAATCTAAATTCTTTGCTAATTCCGTTTCTAAATATCCATTTTTTGTAGTGAATCCCGAAGTATGGTTTAGTCCGATTTGACAGTACATACATTTGCACTTTATTGTTATCTATGCATGTGATGCTCTAATTACAGCTTGTCTGTTTACATTCCGCATGTTTATTTAACAATATTTATTGAATTCCACTTGTTTATTTGAATGCTATAGGAGTTCCTTGGGATTTTACTTACTAGAATCGTCATCCATTTTCTTCGTGATGATTGAGTGCGAGATCCGAGTACAAGTAAGGGCAAGGGGATCTTAGACGACTACCTCTTGATCACTGCTCATTGTCGAAGACCACTTGTACGTGTGTTTATTTTTGATATTTTGATTTCTTTTGGGAACTGGGTATAGTCGTCTATCTCTCATGCTTGAATACTTTTCGTGGTTTTTCCACAATAGGATTTGTTTATTTGATTATTAATATTTCTTGAATTAATGGTATAAAGTACGACGTCCATTGAAAATGTCACTTATACACTTTGTACACACAAGTGGATACTAATTTCGAGACGAGAAAAATGACGGGTAGGTGCCGAACACGTGTAGTTGGGACAGTGCAATGAGTACACGAGACACGTCACCCCGGCGGCGAGAGCCGCCACACTATGCCTTGTTTATTTCTCATTTTATGACGCGTTGCTCATAGCATACTCTGTTGTTTATATACTATCATTGAGTCCAATTCCTATACTTTGTCATGTTGATTTTTGTGCTTGGAAGTCGGTGATATAGCATGCTATTAGGTTAGTTTGTTTATTTTGATTCTAATCATTTGTGCATTAGTATGAAGTTACGTCTCTTGGATTCTAATACCGTGTCATTTTTTAATATGAAAGTGGTTCTTGAGTTTATGGTCATTTAATGATGATAATAGGAATTCTTTCATACGGTGGTCACTAGACTTTCCTAGGGATGTCGGGGGATTTCTCCACTACCTTGCTTGACACACGGGGTAACGTGCCTCGAACGAGGTAACCGGACATCGGGGTTTGTTGGCGCAAGAACAACTTGGGTGAGCATGACGGGTTTTAAAACTCGAAGGTCTTGGCAAGTATACATTCGATGACGACTAATTCACTTGGAATAGAAAAGGTGTAATCGTAAGTACAACTTGTTTTAAATTATGATGTAGAGCGTAGCTCCACCTTTAGTGGAAAGGCCGATGTGATGAAGATCACGACCGACCGACCCTAAACCATTACTACTTAACCTTGAGTCGGTTTCATATTTGTTTAACTCAATTATCTCTTTACATGATGTTTTCTTCAAGATAGTTGCTATATTGATTATGCCACTTGATACTTGTTGCATATTTGGGAATGTGGATAAATGTCTATCGGTATTACTTAAATAATTTTATGTACTCACCGTCTAGTTTGTGACGGTGGGTGCGAGATCGATCAAGTAACGAGCCGGGCAAGGAGAAGATTGGCGACTACCTCTGAGCCGGTGGAGGACTGCTACGACGTATTTTTGTAGGTTTTGCATTCTTTTGTATTACATTTTCTATGTACTTGATACTTTACTTTTGGGTTGAGTAATAGGAACCCTGACCATACACATGTATATATCGTCATTTTTGTCTATTTCTTGGTTGTTCCACAATATGTTAGGCCTTATGTTAGAATTTCCACCAAGTAACTTAAGAAGACTTCCGTGAATAACTTGTTAGTTTGAAAAATTTAAATTAACTCGATTTGTTAGGTATTTGAACTATCTAGTTGATTTGTAGGTGGTATCGTGTTTTTAATAATGAATAATTGGTAGGTTTTTAGGTGTTTAAATAAGGTTTGAATAGTTCCTTTTTAGGTCCTATATGTGAGATTAGGGCTTAATTAGGGATTAGGACGGGCGGTGCCCTTATTTGGAGAAAGGGTCGTCACATCTACGTTATAAAAAATCATAGAGGATAGCTAAACTAAATAAATAAATAAATAAAATGAGATGTCTAGTTTAGACAACATTGTAGACTCCAGAGATCGTTACCTCGACGATCAAGAACATGTAAACGACGTGAGATAAATAGGTTTTAGTAGACTCTATGGAAGCATATAATGTTGAAATGACTTAGAACTGCAGGAAAGCAAGTACAGACTCTTTTAGCTCTGGCCAAAGCATTGGAGTAGTCTCGCAAGAATAGCAGCCCGAGTAACTCCACTACTGTGCCACGATTTGTTCGCGGTCCGTGAGAGCCCCACTGCCACCCCTTGGACAGAGAACAAATCAATAGTGCAAGCCAAGATAGAGTTTGCGAATACATCTGAGGTCGAAAACGACCTCAAACTAACCTAAAGATTATGTTGTTCTGAATTTTTCGCAAATCTATAATTGACCTAGTCGCAATAGATTTTGCACTTGAGATCGGTCCAACCCAAATAAGAACTCGCAGAACATTTGGGATAAAGGTTTAAGAGCTCGAGATATTAGGATTGAACTAAGCGCGTGCGAGTCACTAGTTCCGAGGATCAAAAGATTTAAGTTGTGTGGCGGAGCAGAAAGGTTCTAGGTGATGTATTATGATTTGGGTCTTGAACAACTAATTTAGACTCGCCACAAAAACGATTCTTTAAATTTTTAGTCAGTCATGTTTTTCGACTAGTTCACATGTGAAGCTTAAAGATCTTAGTAAGACTTACCGAGCCAACTCAAAAGAGTTAGACTTCATTAAGTTCAATCGGATAAAGAAATGCCCACACCAGGAGAATAACGCAAAAATTAACCTCAAAAAGTTTGTCGCGGTTAAAAAATAAAGATTTAATCATTCCGACGATAAGCTAAAGACTCTAAGTACACTTTAAGGATGTTGAGTAAGGTTTTAACTTAAGAGGTCGAGGAGAAAACGTCAAGAGACGAAACTGGAGTTAATATGATGACTTTTGCTATAAGTATTAGGTCTGACATCATGATAGGAACTGGAAAAGGCGTGTTGTCTATAGATCGAGAATCTACGCATGCACGACTCTTCAGAGAATCAAGGGAATCAAAGGTCAAACTTATCGTATGAGTAGTTACTATCTTTAGGTCCTAGTACATACGAGGTACGATCTAGTAAGGTATACGCCATAAAGATGCATGATGAGATAATATGTGACTTATACATGAGAGTGTATTACTCTTAACGGACGTAGTCGCAGACTTGTTAAGATATTGATTATTGCCTAGGCGTACGCATATGCCTAGAGAATAACATAGTTCTGTTTCTATCCGATGTTTATGTTGGAGTCGGCTACGGACACTTGATAGCGACACAATTAGTTGGCTCAAGATTCATATCACAGGAGTTTAAGTATCCAAGCGAGGTTTGATACGGTGCCAATTACTAATTTCATTTGAGATTACGTATATGATGAAACATTTTAGGAATAACATGGTCATATTGTGCTACGAGACTTATACGAAGTTTTGAAAGTATGGGTAGAGAAGTCAATACTACAAGCAAGGAATGAGGACGCGTGTTTTCAACCATGTTCAAGAATTTAGAACTCGTATTCATATAAGGTTAAACATATGAGTTTTTAGTGTAGTTCGATAGTTAATTGTGCTTATTTAGCATCACTAAAGAGTTTTAAATACCTTAACGGTGATAATAAAGCCAAACAACAAAGAAGTGTTTGATAATATGTTTATTACGATTGAGTAATTTGACAGGCTTTGGGTAGGTCATGATCCGAGATAACAAGTTCTTTGGGTTGCCAACATAGATGACGAAGAGTGAAGATATCGCCACGAAAGTTTTATTCTGTGTCGGTTTGGCAAGCACCTTTATCTCAATAAAACACGATTACTTCAAGATTTGGATACAAAGATTAATGTATATGTCCAGGGCGCCCAATTATAGTCAAGTGTCATATGAAAAGAATATGATTTGTGTGGGCGTTTAAAACGAGACTTACCAATCATGATTAGTCATAAATTTGTAAGGCTTTGTAGTAAAGACCAGATTGAGGTCTCATACTATATCGCTTAATGCCGACAAGTTTAATCGGGAAAGAGCCTCGAGATGCGCGGGTCACCCAAGTTTAGTTTGTGTTCTAGACGGTTAAGCAAACGGAAAGAAATACGCGAATAAGTTCCGCGATGGGTTGAACTATGAGGTAGAACACTTGTCTACTTTAAGTTTTCTCTTTTGAAGGGTCACAGAGATTTGATATCAAGGAAAAACTTGCACCGAGATTCATACAATTGCTTCGAGATAGTTTGACGAGTTGGGAATGTCACCTATCATTTGAGATTGTCGAGTCGTTAGCGTGGCCGGGTTCATTACGTTTTCCACATTTCTATGCTAAGGTTGGTCGGATCGGTGCTAAGACGATGATTGATTTGACTAGGATCAAAGACATACTTGATGTGACGTACGAGGAGCGATATCCCCTGGCTGTTCTAAGGTAAAAGTTTAACTTAAGTTCGAGTTTCGGGATGGAATTCTTTTTAGTTGAGAAGATTATAACGGCCCACTTAATTAATCCTAATTAATTGATTAATTACAAATTATGACCCTAAGCTCAAACCCACGTGGACGCCATGGAAATGTCTTGGACACGCTTGACGATGTAATTTTGGTTATTTTTGTGTGGCGCGTGTCAAATTATTTTATTATTTTTAAATATTCGTGTCACGCTAATGTTAGAATTTTCATTAGTCGCATTGTGCACGTATAGTTACAAGAGCATAAGACATCTGCGGGGTGCATGTAACGCGGATGTATGGGTAGTCGAGGTTTAGAAGTCACGTCACCTATCACATTACCCATCACATCACATCACCTATCACATCACCATCCCTCATTTTCTCTCTTTTTTATCTACAAATAAAAAAGGATATCTCCCCCACACACTCTCTCTTCAATCGATCCTCTCATCTCTCCCTCCCATTTTCTTCTTTTTCTTCTTCTTGTTCTTCTTCTTTTCTTCTCCAACCCTTCATCACCACCTCATTTGATCCCTTTCTCAACTCGGTCTCGCATCTCTTTCGCGGTGTTTCCCATATCGCCGACTCTCGTGATGATCTTTCTAGGCACCGAGTTGAGTGGTTGTTAATGTTGTTAATTTTTTTGTGGAGAAATTGAAGTTTTAATGGTGATGTATTGTTGGTTGTTGATGTTTGTTGTGGTTGATGTTGAAAAAAAAAAAAAAAAAAAAAAAAAAAAATCAATTCTACATCTCAACTCGTCTCTTCTCAAAGACTAAAATCGTCTCGGAGAGAGACGATTTGAGAAGTTGGGCCGAGCCAACCAGGCCCGACTTGAGCCCGACCCAACTGGAACGGACCAAACTCGACCCAGGCCCAACCCCTATTAAATAATAATTTATATTTTTTTAAATAATCAAAAATTAAATAAAATACAATTTTAAATAAAATAAATTACAAAAAGGAAAAATATGTAGAAAATTACGAAAAAATCCAAAAACATTAAGGAAAATATAAAAATGGGAAAAGATAGAAAAGTAGTTTTTGAGACATTTTCGGGCATTTGGCACCCTAGTGTTACTCAAAAAGCGTGCCACAACTAAAATTTTGGAATAAGATTTTAAATTTTAAGTTTTCATTATAAAATTATTAAATGTGACACTAAAACATTTTAAAATGAAAAAATTGGACACCAAGGAATTAGGAGACTAGTCGGGTGTTGGGAGCACAGTTCGAGGCGTGAGAACGGGTCTTTTCGGAGCGATTTTATGAGCATCGAGGTAAGTAAACCCACGAGAAAGTCAGCTTAGAATTTACTTATTTCCTTCGTAATTCGTTTATTTCACTTTTAATTTTCACTAGTTTGGCTTGCATATTTACTTTATTGTCGTGTGTGTCTCGTGTATGGTCGAAGGGACGGTTGACCCCTTTTCCGCTCTCTCGTAGATGACGATTCGATTGTTGCTACGGTGTTTGTCATACCTTAGACTACGCGTGAGATTCCTCTTCGCTAGTCGACGATCTCGAGAGTGAGTTGACGTGAGGCTTGCCTCCGTCATAAAGTTCATTTCCTTTGAGGTGTTGGGTGGAAGTCTACCTACGACTAACATAGTTTCTTATTTCGATCGTGAAGAGGAGACGGGGATCACCTTGCCTCCATGGCCTTCTCGGTTTAGTATTTACGTCCGGGGCTTGACAGCCTATACACCACACTCGCGTTCCATATTCTTGATTATCTCAGCAACTTATATGCATGCTTTACATTACTGTTAATTTACTTTATCTGCATGAATTGAAGCCATTTTTCTTGGATTTCATGTGAATACTAACTGAATTTCTCTGGGATTTACTCACTGGAACTTGTCATTGTTTTTTGTGGCAAGTTGCATATCGTACGGCGAGCCAGATCTAAAGAACCACAATCCCTTCACTTGTAGGTGTTTGTATTTATGTATATAATACTTTTGGGATCATTTTAGGAGACTTATTACCTGATACATGTATATTGACACTTATTATACATTTTTTCGCTTTATTGATATACATGGTATCTTTTGTCGGGTTTCCACCCCATAGGTTTGTTAATCAATGCAAAATTCGTTCACACTACTTATTTGCATATTATTAAGACTTCATCTATTTAAATAACATAAATGAATCAAGATAAACAAATTAAGTTTTAAAACTATATAATTTAGTTTATTTCGACAAAATAATCATTTAAACATCGAAATTGACTAAGTTGGGTTATTAAATGGTTAGTTTGCGGCCCAATATATTTGAGTTATGTCATTTAATATAAAACTTTGCTAATCAGTCACATCTCACTCTGCCTCTAATGTAGGACCCTTTAATTAATATCATTTATATTGGCGGTACGTGAAACATAAATAATAATAATTGGTGATCAACAAAGCTCGTAGCTACCACAAATCTAACTAACCTGCCCATGGATAGTTCCAATTTTCTTCTTCTGGCTTTAAAATTAAGGAGACCGATTTGGTGACATGCTTTACATTCTTTCCATCTTCTTTTTTTGATACAATTACATACATTGTTTTAGTACATACTTAAAAAGGAGAGTGATTTACGTGTAATTGAATCTTATAACCCAACTCTAAATATGTTGGTTTCTTCATAGACATAGTCATGACGTTGGGATGCTCGATTAATTATCGTGAATTAGTAGTGTCTAAGTAGGGAGGTGGCCAAAAAATAAAAATAAAAAAAGGTTCGGAGGCCTATAATTATCAAAGAAAAATAAAGATATGCAAAGGACCTTCACAACTTCCTTAATAATTAGAAGATCTTAAAAGAACTTTTTTTTTTTTTTTTTGAAAACAAGATCTTAGAATAAGAACTTAATTAAAAATGTAATATTATGGATTGGCTTATAATGAGTGTGTGATCGAATGGTCATTCATTTACCAAGTTTGCAAGCCATATCTTCCTAAGAGTTGCATTCAAGATTGAATTGGTCTAATTAGTCTTTTATTTTAATTAACGCCTTTGACGGGTCATTAATTAACCCTTAAAAGGTTATTTGACAAGCCATAACGTGTTAATTTTCTAAAAATCTCTTTGACCCTTTCACACAAATTTTCTTCTTCAATAGTAAGAACTACGTGCTACTGGGTTCGGATGCATTGATTTGATTGTTTTGCTTATATTTGATGGGGACATGTCTCCATGACTGGATTTCTTCGCATATACAAACTGGTCAAGATATGCACCGAAAAAAGAACAAGTCAAGCTGTGAAAAAAAATGAGGCTAAGAATCTTTGAAGAGTTAAGTTAATGAATTAGATTTTGATATGGTCAGATTGATGTACAAATTAAGTACAAGCATTAGGATATAGGAAAAGGATTGGTTGATCCACTTTGTGCATCGACATAGGCTCACCTACCAGGTGGATGCCATCTGATGCAAGCGTGATCCACATTTTTAGGTGCATCGTGCGACGCCTACCTGATAGGTGTCTTATCTCGGTGCTCAAAGTGGGTCAACCTAGCACTTCTCTTAGAATTAGGTTGGATCCTGCGGTGTTCGGTGTATATACTTGTGGAAACTCTTTGCATGAAAAATTCTACATAGTTCATACCAACTATTCTTATTAGGGAATGAATTGGGCATCACTTGTTAAAAGACAATGTTATGATCAGAGGTTCTAGTTCGATGCATTTTGAAGTCATTTACGGGAAATAAAATATTACCTCTCATTTAATTAGTTGGGGTCTAATATTTCAAGTTTATCCAAATATTATATACTACCTCCGGTCAAAAATATTAGATCTTTTGCTCAAAACACATATACTCCCTCCGATCAATAATATAAGTCGTTCTAGAAAAAACTTCTTATTTAAAATTGTAATCGTTTTCGAAATTCAAAAGTGTATTTATTGTTTTTTACACATTTTACTCTTGTACAATTCTTCAATTCATTTACTGGCAAAGTACGTATATGTAAATTACACTCGTAATTTAGACTGTCTTAATTATAGTTTCTTTACCTTAAACGAACTACATTTTTGACCGAAGAAAGTATAAAAAACATTAATTATGAGTTCAAATTACATTCTTACCGACATTTGATTCTTTATTTCATCCAAAGATATAAAATTAATGTATAAAGTACTCTCGAATTCCTAAAACATCTTATATGTTTTGAAGGAGAGATTTTGTAAAAAATCTTATATTTTTCACGAGATTAGGGAGTAATTTTTTTTTTTGGAAGCCAAATACTCATGTAAGTGACTTGCCTATTAACAAATGAGCCATGTATCCATAATCCATCTCGTGAGAGATGTTTCAGTTACCTCTGATTATTTTAATTAGGGGTGGCCAATTACTTCATCTCACAGAGATGTTTCTCTCAAAGTCAGAAGATTGCAATTTAATATTGGCACAATCGTTTGTACGAATGTACTAATAATCTGGATATATTACTAAATTTTGAAAGTATAAGAAACTAATATTGGTACACAAAAATTGTGATACATGTAATAATATTTAAGGTGGTTATTCTTTTTGTCATACGCGTGGTAGAGGTCAAAAACAATTATGTCAATAAAAAGTCTCTACTGCTCAGTTTATAATTTGCAATGTTTATTAGTATATTATCAAGCCAAGTCATTCACTGATTTTTATTTTTATTTTTTGTTTCTAAAACTAACTCAGACCTTTTTTTTATTAAATTTTACATTTTTATAAAGATTATCGACAAAACTTCTCACTTCTTTTTTCATCGAAATATTATAATTGCAAGTAATTTATATCCAAAGAACCCACTCCATCACTTTTTACTTTTGCTTGAGCAAGCTAATGTAGCTCTACGTGCCTATGACGCCAATATTTTATCAATGTACTAAACTTGTGGTCATAAGGCCTTTCGTTTCTAAAAAAAAAAAAAAGAAGTTAAATTCATTCTCAATAATCACTAACGTTTCACAGACTATATTTGTATTATTATTTGGTATCGATATTATTTTCAAAAAAATAAAATTATGATTTCAAAACCATTACTAAAAAAATAATGAAATTTTTTTGAGCCAAATATATATTAACAAAATTATAAAAATAAATATCTTTTATAGATATGTATTCAATATATCTCGCTCTTCTTCTTCTTCTTTTAATCATATTTATACACGAATATTGCTATTTGAATTTGAGTCCGAATTCAAATTTTTTTTTTTTTTTTAATTTTATAGTCACCATTATTAAAGCAAATATAATTACTTATATAATTCTTTTGATACTTCTTTAATATTTATAAAAATTAAAAAGACTGTATGAGTCTCGACTCATGAGTCAAAGTTAGATTTATTGTTGACCCTCTTTAATGTTGGCTAAGTTGGAATATTATTATTATTATTATTCCCTCTAAAGAGAGAGAGGGTCAAGAGTTGACTGTGGCACAGGTCAATGGTCTTGGCCAATTGGACGATGTGCTCTCCTCTCTCTCTCTCTCTCCATCTCTTTTAATGGCTTTGGTGTTTGTAAGTTTTGTCTGAGAGAAGTTAAGAGTCTCACCATTCATATTCAATTGTTGAGTTTGTGTTAAAGATTGTCATTGAAGGAATAAAGGGATTGAACTTGGGCTTTGTGCAGACAAAATGGCAGTGAGTTTTCCTTTTTTGGTGCAGTAATGATGATTTCTGCTGAAATTTGAGAAAATTTTGGATTTTTTTATCTTCTTTGTTGAATGCATGATTGTGTTCTGTCTTTTTTGTTAATGGGTTCCTCTGCCTTTTGACTTAAGTACCCACAAAATTGATTAATCTTCTTTTTTTGGAAATCATTGTTTTTCGAGTTTTTGAATTTGGGAATGATTTGAATTTTATGAAAGATTGCTATAATTGGTAGTCTCGAGTTATCTTTCTATTCAATTAGTGAAAATATTTTAACTTTTTGTTTAGTTTCTTTGCTTTGATGGGTGGATGGTTGCAGTGCCGGAACCCCCAAAATCTTATTTGATTGGGAATTTTAACCTTTTAAACAAAAAATATATATTACAATAAAATACGTAGGGTACTATAGAAGATCCTGGGAGGGGCAGGGGCGGTCCCCTAGATCCGTCCCGGCATGGTTGTCTGCTCCTTTTCTTGGTCTTAATATTTTTGGGACCTTTTGAATAGAAAAAGGACTAATTGTTAAAGGAGATTGAAATGTTTGGTTGTCAATAATAACAACAAAGCTTCAATCACAAATTAGTGGGGGTCGATTACATTGATCAAACTCTTTCATTGCGCTTGATTTAGTGCAAAAATGAGGCTTAGATATCGATTATCCAAGTTGTAAAATATGAGGCTTCGATATTGGGAAATTTGTTGTTGTGTTCTTGCTTTGATGGTTGCATTGCTATGTTCTCTTTTTTCTAGTTTAAGTTTTTAACTTCTTTTTTTTTTTTGAAAAGAAAGGAACAACTTGTCATCACTAGAGTCCGAACTTCACTGGAGTCCGAACCCATGACCTCTCATGACACTTCCATACCCCATACCAAGTCATTTGGCCGCTCATTTGGTTGATACTTTTTATCTAAGTTTTGGCTACAAACTTTTGGTCTTACTTTGAGATTTGGAGCTTCTGCTTGTGTATTTCTTGGTCCTTCAGTATTTCTTTTAGTGTTTTTTCAAACTTTTTTCTTAACTACCATTCATTTCAACCTTTTTGATACTATATTTCTTATTCAAAACCATGAGAGGGTGCAGAAGTTTTGAATCCATCCTTGTGTACTAGGCCTGTTTGTGCTATATTTCTTCTTCAAAGAAATGCATGGATGAAAAGTGGTTTTACAAAGCGAAAATAACCGCATTCATCGGTTATGTAAGCATAGCGATGAGTTTTTGATATTCTTTCTGACTTCACTGCATTTGTCTCGAGTGTTTTAGCGTATGATTTTCCTACATCGCGTAAGCTTAAATATTATTTTGTCACTGGTCTATATATATTGTCAATTACTATATATACTCTATTGGTATACATAACATATTGTTAAAGAAACTCCATCAGAGATTTCAAGAAACTCAGCTTCTCTGATACTCTACAGAGAGCTTGTGATTGTATTTATATGAGAGAGATTACATTGTATCCGTACACGTGTATACACACGATTACATTCATCTTAACAACCTAATTAACTCACAAATACTATTACAATTATAACCCTACTACTCTTGAGTACACTAAAGACACATTAGTGATTAACACTTACACATAGGGGTGGACATTGGTCTATACAAAATCGCCCAAACCGTGCAAACCACATGGTTTGGTCTGATTTTTTTAACTTGCGGTTTGGGGGCGGTTTAGAAAACTTGAAAACCGCAATCCCACGGTTTGGTGGTGGTTTTCATTTACAAAAAACCGCGGTTCACCAAACCGTAAAAACCACCCATAAACTTGGAATGTATTGAAATAAAGTTGAAGCTTTTTCTTGTTGTTTTAACTTTCAAAATGATCTTAGACTTATAATTTTGATTGAGTTCATGTGTATTATTGTGTTTTGGGTGGATGGTCATGTATGAACATATTTTTCGTTGATGAGATTGTATGGAACGTGTGACTTTTTTTTGCTGAAAATGTGTCGCAAAAAAACCACTAAACCAAATCGACCAAATCGCGCAAACAGCTGTCGATTTGGTTGTGGTTTTGAGGTTTTGCGGTTTGGTGGTGGTTTGCAAAACGGTCAAACCGCGAACCTTCGATTTGTTGGCAGTTTGATGATTTTCACCACCAAACCGCGGTTTGCACACCCCTACTTACACATATATTGCTATGATTGTCTCAGCAACGATCAGCGGTACCTAAGTTTGGAAACTGGGAAGGTGAAGGCGACGTCCCCTACACAGTCTTTTTCGATAATGCAAGGAAAGATAAAAGAGCAAGACATAAGACCAATCCGAATGATCCTGAAGAAAACCCAAGTTTACATTCACGAGATAGGACCCCGGATCGCGCTCCTACTTTCAGAAATTCAGTTCAGTCAAGGACTGTAGGAGAGGTAGTTGCGAGGCCTAATCATGCTCACCAATCAAACAAGGAAGATTCTGACCTCAACCAATCAAATGGTTCTCCTTGGCGTCGTGATACTGTGGATCGAAAAACTAGTACTGCCTCACCTAATAATCTGCGGTATGGCGATAATGGACTAAGCTTTGGGGACTCGGCAAAAAGGAATGGTCGTGTTGGAGCTGATCGCAGCTACGAACAGTCTCCTCTGCATCAGCAAAATTTGACAAAAACTGGAGGCAGAGGCAATGGTATGTCTTCTCTTACGCAGGAAAGGAAATTATTCGAAGGCAGCAACATCGCTGGAAGATCAAGAATGAGACCAGTTGCTGATGAAACGGTAACTATCCGCACGTGAATTGTTTTTGTTTCGTTTATTTTTTGTCATATCGCATAATATTTGCAGTTTCAAAAAGTTGATCAATAATGAATTCATAAACTAGTTCAGTAGGAAACAACAACAACAAACAACAACAACAACAACAACTCAATAGCCCAAAAATTAACTGAGGTTTGCTACATGGATCAAACTTTTCAATTGTGCTCGATTAAGTGCTTTATAGTGTACAACATAGGTGGAGTTTAGTTCAGTAGGAAACATGGTTTTAAAAACTTCTTTATATGGAATGTGAGATTGGACTGTCTCAAAATGCAATGCCAATCATTTGTAGGTAGTTACTTAAGTTTATGATTCGCAAAGCGAACGCTGATATTTGCGAGTTCTTAGATCTTTCAGTCAGTGTGATCTACATTTTAAAATGTTGGCAGGCCTTGCCAAAATTCGGCGATTGGGATGTTAAAAATCCTGCATCGGCCGATGGCTTCACTCAGGCCTTCGATCAAGTGAGGAATGAGAAGAAAGGAGGGTCTGCAAAGGTACCAATCATGAATGGATCACCAAACAACAACAATGAAAAGCAAGTGAAAAATGAGGACTCTATGGTATGTCCTTTTAAGTTCGATTTGAACTTGGCTCAAGATTTTCTAAGATCTACATTGTTCTTTTCGTCATTCTTTCGTTTACGTTTCAGGTATGCAGCTGCTTTTCTTGGTGCAGAAAGTGACTTTCCACAAATCTGTGATTGTAAAAGGAGGCGGCGGCGTTCGGATACTGTAAATAGCTCCGAAGGCTAAGGTTGCTGATTACGTTTACATAATTATTCTTTGTGTGGCTCCTTGTGTGCTTCTTGTGTAATAAATATTTGAGGGTTTTACTGGAGGAACATCTTCTCCTGTTTTATCTGTTGTAACTTTTAGTAACATTAAAACTTCAAGAATTGTTTATCTAAGCTTGTTGCTGATACCATATATAAGAATATTTATGTATACATTTAACAGATACAGTCTTCAAGTCACGCTGATAAGAGTGTGTTCGATCGATACAGACACACACATCTGGTAACAGATACAGTCTTCAAGTCATCTTAAGTTCCAAAATTCAGTTAAGATAAGAGTGTGTTCGATCGATATTCTGACAAACACGAAAATGTCTATGTAAGTCACGCCGATGTTTATGATATTGTTGAACAAATGGACAAAAAAGAGTAATGTAGAGCGAAGGGAACAACTTTTTCTGATATCTGGTTAAGCGAATGTTAAATTACATCGATGCAAGTATTATTAAGAGAGTAAATGAATTGAATGAACTTCTGTTGTTTGTAATACAGTAGTTACCACACAAGCAGGCGTACCTAACTTGGATTTACCGCAGTTTCCTAATAGGTAGTGCACGTCCGAAGAGTTTCTCCACCTCGCTCGCTTCCATCTTCAGATCATCCAGAAGCTGCATCTCTTCTTTGCTCAGACCTCTAAGGAAGTTCTGTTCGTCTTGCATGAGTTCCTTAAATCCATCCACCAACCTTTGGAACAACGTAACTTCGGCCTTCTCCACCAACTCGACCTCTTTTTCGACCACCCCTTCTATCTCTTCAACCTCTCTTATTATAGTCTTCTCTCCTTCTTCCACGGTTTTCTCCAGCCTTTCCACTAGTGGCGGTTCAGGTGCGCATGTATTATCAGTTCTTATGAATTTGCTGAAATCTCGTCCTACGCTTTTCGCAGCTCTCTCTAGCTCAGGGACAATGCTGTCAGGTACAGTCTTACTTCTTGTGTAAATAACAGCTCCACCATATCCATCCCATGCATCATTCTTCCCCCGATAGTAAACAAAAATATAATCGTCTGGTTTGTTCTCTATTTTCGACGACGGGATGTACCTGCAGAAGACAATCCAATTAGACCAGTAAAGTCTGACAGTCCTTGTTCAGGAATGACACTGGATTCGTAGCGAAAATGCCCGTTGAGAAAATAAGAAATTTTCTAAGAATTCTTCGAATGGAAGCCAACTAGTAGAAATAAGAGAATCCAGATTTATAACAATTCCAAATCATCGACCAAAAAAAAGGTGAAAATACATAGCAGGAAAAGGTTAGTAAAACACATATTGGTGCTGTTAGCAATAAGTTGCAAAAATTAGTTGGGGTTGACCATATTGATCAAATTCTCCCACTCCACTTGATTTAATACAATTAATTTCATAATCCTTCCTCATTAACACATCCCAAGTTATCTTAAGTCTTACTCTTATACCGTCTAGTTTCTTTAATTTCTATTGTGTTGAGTTTTCTAACTAGGGATTTTGCAGGCAGTCTTCAGATATGTTAAAACCACCGTACTTAGCCTCCTCGAGTTTAAACATTGATTTGTGCTACTCCTACTTTTATTTGAATCTCCATATGAATTAATCTATATTTACGAGTATTACCACACATCCACCTATGCATCCTCATTTTATAGAACTTTCTTTTAGCTTAATAGGAAAAGTAGGATATATGCTAAGTTACGCATTGCAACCATACATAATGCACAGCAAAACCATCATATATGCTAATGTTAGATTCTTGAAAAAGGGAATGAAAAGATCACGAAATTGAAAAAAAGAAGACAAACCAGTCATCTTGATAGTGAAGATATTCATTGCCGTGATTATAAAGAATTCCAGGATGTACAGGATCTTGTGCGAATTTCTGCACAGTTGATCTAGTGAAAAAGCCAGTGTCAGGAGTTCGTATCCGCCACGATAAGTTTGCAACGAGCTTATCGCCCTCAGTGTGGAACTCGTGCAATTGGCAATCAAAAGTATCAAAAGTAGGATTCAGCCCGCTGCTTATATACCACTTTCCGCTAAAATCATTAATGTTGAAGCTCTTGACAAGCACTGCGGGATCTGGCACAGGAAAATCGCCCACATCAGACTTTTGAGGAACACATTTCTTGCGTGATACCGCACATTCGTTGAATTCATCTACAACCCTGTTCTCGAATAGGTCCCCACATTTAATCTGCAAAACAATACTAAGAAATAGATCAAACACCATAATCAGTAATTCTCCATAAAATAATTGATGCTATTGGAAGAAAAGTGGAAGCCCAAAGAACCTGGCATTCAGTCTCATCAGGTCGATTGTTGCAGGTCTGCAAGCACGCTACGTTTGCTGCGCAAGATGGATTTGCAATACACTTGGCTAATTCGATCCTGCAGAACAAAATGGAGGGATATATTAGCTTCGTCATGTTGGCAGCTCTTTTAGACCTGTTGTGTAGATTATTAAAATCAAGCTTTGTGCCTGTTATGCGCAAATGCAACCGTTTATGCATAGCATATTGTACCTAACAATCATTTACTGCGCTATAGGGTCTCGCAATAACTGCCTTTTCCACTAATGATATACAAATGCCTAAAAAGTTTTCACTACATGTACAAGCTCCAATACAAGTCACAATAGTTATGTAATTACAATAAGTTAGACAACCGCTAAGTGATGCGGATAGGGTATGGATAGTTGGAAGAACAATTATGCAGACACTTGTGATTGTATAAGGAATATGAAAGATAAGGAAAAAAAAAATTGAAACAGTTCAGATGAGATACCTGCACTCCTTCAATAAGCAAGTACATGTCTTGAGGGCGTCAACAGCATCGGCAGATGGAATGAATAAGAATAGACCAGAGAGCACACCAGCTACTGCAATGCCTCTCATGTGCCTCCACTGCTTCAACAAATGCAATTGAAAAGCCTTTGGAAGTTCAGATATGTTGTCTACCTGTGAATGCAACGAACAAAAAACTTATCACTATTAATTAAACTACACAAGTTTAAATAACATGAGAGAGCCAAACAGTAGTTTTAGTTACAGGAGCTCAAGACGGCAAACACCAATCATAAAAAAACTGACCATTGTCCTCTTCTTGTCAGGGAGAATCTGCGAAGATCTCGGCTTGATCTGATAATGCAGTCCTGCTAAGGGGGCACTTCTTGGGTCCCTATTGTTACAACAAAACTTCACCTTAATGAAACCTTTCCGATTCCTAGTTCCAATGCCAAAATGCCTTTCACCATGAATGCCGGCCGGAATTAATTCAACGCAGCCTACTGCACTTTCCTTCCATGAAAGAAAGGCATGACATGTACTCGTTGCCATACGCTAAGTGCCGGCTTAAAACTGCAATATGAGAAATGATCAATTTCCTCATGAATTAAACAATTATATAGATTTTTCCTTCAAGCCCAATAATACAATTAAGTCTCAAGACTCTCAACATAGGTTTTCCCCTAAGAGACCTCAATATTCAGTGACAAAGAGTACTAAATACAACAACCTAGCCTCAATCCCAAATTAGTTAGGGGCCGGCTACATAGATTGTACTCTTCCATTCCGCTCAATTTAGTGCAGTTGATGGTGTACTTTCCAAATCATTTAAATCCTTCCCAAGTTCACTTCAGTCTACCCCCTACCTCGTCGGGTTTTTTCAGTTTCTATTGAGTCGAGTTTCCTAAAAATCTATAATGCTTTCCATGAAGGACTCCAACACAAGATACTGCAATGTAAATACTTTGCATGACTGTCTCTACACATTGACTGTCAATTGACTAAAAACTAGCATTCCACTCTTCCAATACAAAACCAGTATACACCATATCCAATGAAAGCATTGATCATTGATTAGTAACATTGTTGGGACTTTGGAGGAGTGTAGAATAAAAAAACCTCATCATTACATAGTTGTTAAGAAAAAATAAACAAGATTTCAACAAAAGTGCATGAAACCCATTTCAACAAACACACAAAACTGCACAAAAAACAACTCATTAACATGATAGGGTGCAGTGAAGGCAAACCTGGTGGAGGTGAAAATGGTGAGGATCATGTGAGAGTAGTGAAGAAAGTGAGAAAATGGGTTTCATGGGAAAGTTATAATAATTAGAAGAAGAGTGAGAGGACAATTAATTAGGTGGGAAATGAGGTATGGGGATGATGATGAGAGAGAGAGAGGGAGAGGGAGAGAGAGAGAGTGAATGTGTGGAAAGGAAATCGATAAGACAATGTGTGGAGAGCAAGATGTGCACGCTTGCTTCCTTGCCCACCTTCATTAAGAGTCCCTCTTATCAATTCTACACGCAGTTATTATATCGACTTTTAAATCAATGCAAAATTAAAAGCATTTTCTGTTAGAACATCTCCAATACATCTTTAAGTGCTGAGAGAATGTTTACCCTTAGACCTTTTCGTCAGGGGTACGCAGTAGTTTTCATAAAACTGTCTAAATCGTTCAAACCGCGTGATTTGGTGTTGTTATTTAAAATCGCAGTTTGGAGATGGTTTAGAAAACATGAAAATCGTGATTCCGCGGTTTTGTGGTGATTTTCATCTATGAAAAACTTCAGTTCAAACCACCCAACTTGGAATTGAGTTAAGCTTTTTAATGTTGTTTTAAATTTGAAAATAAAGTAAAACTCATAATTTTGATTGAGTTAATGTGTTTCATTATATTTTTGGTAGTCATATATGGATATCTATATGTTTTGTTGCATGTTTTGTTAATGACATGTATGGAATGTGTGACGTTTTTTTATTTTTTTAAAATGTGTCGCGAAAAAGCTGCAAAAACTAAACACCGCAAAACTAAACCTATCAAAATGACCAAGCGTAACCACCAAATCACGAACCGTCGGTTTTTATTGCCTCGTTTTGAGGATTCGCGGTTTGGTGGTGGTTATACGCAAAATAAACTCGACCAAACCATGAACCACCAAATCACGAACCCGGGACTTTGATGGTTTTTATATATATATATATATATATATATATATATATATATATATACACTAAGCCTCGGTTTATTAATGCCTTATGGACTTTTTTTGATATTATATGTGATGGGGCCAATCCATTAACTTGTCTTTACTTTTCATGGGTACTTGTTAGGGAACAAATCTTTGGGCTAGGCCAGACCGAGCTCTTGAGCCTAAAAACCTTAGCTCAAGTCCAATGTGATGAAGTTGTGTAATCAGATAAATTTGTCTATATACATGTGGGCATATACATAAACTCAAGCCCAGTTCATCAAGCCCATAAATAAATATTTTAATATGAAAAAAAATATATTAATGCATTTAATAAAATTCTTATGGGCTTTTTTTTATATTATATGTGTTTATATGTATATATATGTTCATTTAATGTGCAAAAAGAATAAGTCGAGCTAGGACTGGCTTGAGCTTTTTAAGGTGGCCCAAGCCTAGCCCACTTTAAAGTGGACCTAATTAATTGAGTTTTTCTTGGAAATGATTGGCCAAGCCTGGTTAGGCGGGTCCTCGAGCCCGTGATCAGGTCTATCTACCTTAAATCACGCATAATTTTATTTAATATATGTTGAAGCCAAAATAAGTCTCGAATGCAACATTGAATTGCTGCATTTCATTAATGAGGTGGCAAATATTTATCATATTAGAATTATAATTTTGAATTCTCTCCATTTTTTCTAAATGAAAAAACTAATTTACTGTTCTACGAAAATGTTATCAACCAATTGAGTGGCCTAATGACTTGGTATGAGTTCGTAAGTAAGAGGTCATGAGTTCGAACCTCAATTGGGGCAAATTGTTACTTTCTCATAAAAAATAAAAAATAAAATTCTACGAGAAGTAGATGATGAGGTAAACATTATTTTTTGTCACGTCAACTTTATATAATTGGTGGATATTTGCATTGGAGAAACGGTTTTGTGTTTCGATGTCTATTCTATCCATAATTTCCATCATAGATGTTGTTAGCCCCTCCAAATAATATTTATGAATTCAAACCCTTTGGTGGATGAATAATTCATCCCAAATCAAACTCTACCCATCCTCAAATGTTATGATATATTTGCCCATTAGCCTAAGGATGTAAATGGGTAGGGGAATACCCACGGGTGATGGGATTTACCGTAACGAGTACGGGTATGAGGACTTTAAATGAGGATGGGGGTGGGGATGAGTACAAAATCTCGTACCCACACGAGTATGGGTACGAGTATGGGTAATAAAATATATCCATGGGGATACCCATCTACCCATAAGGATCCCCATATATCAATTTATACACCATATGATATTTATTATTTATATATACCATATGATATTTATATATAAATATCGCATAATATTACATAGTTTCCACTCCGAAACACTCATACATATAACAAAAAACCTATTAATGAGAATTTTAATTTATTTGGTTAATTAATAACTATATGTTTTTATTTTGAATTGTTTGCAACTATATTTATATTTTGGGATTTTTGGATCAAACGTACTGAAAAAATAGGATCAAATGAGAAAAATTGCAAAACTTTATTTTATAGAATCATCCTAATTTTTTGGGGGCCCTTGGTGCTAGTGACTTTATATATAGTTTATATTTATATATACATGTTATGAATTTGTAACTTATTGACGTTACTTTTTTTTTTTTGTATCACTACATTATTGTTTTGCATGTATATTTGACATATTATTTGTAACAATTCTTTTTTTGAGGATCCTCACGTAGATCTCCAATGGAGAATGAAATGAAAAAAAAAAAATCCTCATGAAGATTCTCCATCCCGCAAAAATCTCCATGAAAATACCCACGGGGATCTCAATGGCGAATGAAATGGATAAAATATTTTACCAACGAGGATTTGATGGGTATGATGATGAGTATGAGAACTCATCTCCAGATGGGTATGAGTACGAGTATGGGTAATAAATATTTTAGTGGGTATGAGTACGAGAATGAGGTCCCCATCCGCTACCCTACCCATCCGCCATCCCGTTTGCATCCCTATATTATTATTAGCCCTTCCCCTCTACGAAACCGGTTCGACCCGACCCGGACTCTACCCACCGACCACCCCACAAACCCTCTCAACACACTTTCTCTCTCTAAAACTGTCACTGTGAATTCCAAACCTCTCTCTCTACCTCTCTAATGGCTCCCTCGCCATCGCCATCGCCATCGCCGCCGCAACTCCTCGTCTGATCCAAACCCCATCTCCAATGGCTTCCAATCGACTCCCTCTCCTCCCCAAACCCAATCCCCTCTTCAATCGCTCCTCCTCATCACAACACCACAATCACAATCACAATCACAATCACAATCACAATCACAAACGCCAATTGAGCGATTCCGAAGCCCTAATTTCCAAAACCCTAATTGGAGTCCTCTCCCACCACTCCCTCGACCGATCCAAATGCGGCCAACTCCTGCCCGATTTGTCCCCCAAAGCTTCGATCGAGTCTTCTCCGCCAATTCTGTGATTGTCAATCCCAGAACTGCGTTGGAGTTCTTCCACTTCGCGGCGGAGTCCCGGGGCTTTCGATTCAGCGTCGGCGCTTACTGCGGTTTGATTAGAATTCTGTTGGGTAAGAATCTTGTAGCTCCTGCTCGTTTGGTTTTGATTCGATTGATTGATGGAAAGTTGAAAGCTTTATTTGAAAATGAGAAGAATTGTGATAGGCACATTGCGATCGCTAGGGCGATCGCAGAATCGGGTTTATTGCACCCAGTTTAGGGGATTAGGTTTAGGGTTTGGGTTCGAGGTGTTTCGGTTTGTAATTTGTTGTTGAGTACATTGGTTAAGGCGAATGAGCTGGAGAAGAGTTATGAAGTTTTTTCATTGATGTGTAGAGTTGGTGTTTCACTTGATGTTGTATCGTTTAGTACCGCTATTAATGCGTTCTGCGAGGCGTTTGTTTGCGAGAATGGAGGAATTGGGATTATTCACGGGCTATGTAAGGAAGGGTGTTTGGATGAAGCATTTAGGTTTAAGGCGAAAATGATGGAGAACGGGCTCGCTCCTAGTGTTGTTACGTACGGTGTTCTTGTAAATGGTCTAGTGAGATTGGAGAAATTTGAGGATGCGAAGCGTGTGTTGAAGGAAATGTTAGCCGAGGGAATTGTCCCTAATGAAATCGTTTACAATGCATTGATCGATGGGTACTGTAAGGTGGGAAATATTGAGGAGGCATGTAGGGTAAGGGACCAAATGGTGTCCAAGGGGATGCATCCAAATTCAGCTACTTATAATTCAATTATTCAGGGATTGTTGAAAGCAGGCCAAATGGAACAAGCAGAACAACTTTTGGAAGATGTGTTGTCTTGTGGATTTCGTTTAAATACGGGTATCTTTAATTCAATCCTTCACTGGCTATGTCAGAAATCTAGGCTGAATTCAGCAGTTCGCCTTTGTAGGGAAATGCTATTGAGAAACTTGAGGCCCAATGATGGGATCCTGACAGTGCTTCTTAGGGGGCTTTGTAAAGAGAGAAAACATACTGAAGCAACTGAGATTTGGTTTAAGCTTTCCGAAAAGGGGTTTGCAGCCAATACTATAACCTCAAATGCTTTGATTCATGGACTCTGTGAGTCAGGAAATGCCCAGGAGGCAGTTAGGATTGTTAAGGAGATGCTTGAGAAAGGGATGCCACTAGATGAGATCACATACAATACACTCATATCTAAATGTTGCAAAGATGGTAAAGTAGAAGAAGGGTTTCAACTAAAGCACGACATGACTAAGCAGGGTCTTAAACCAGATTTGTATACATACAGTGCACTTGTACATGGGCTTTGTAGTACTAGTAAACTAGAAGAAGCCTTTAAGCTCTGGAACGAGGTGAAAAGAGATGGCCTGGTGCCTGATATTTTAATGTATAGCGTAATGATTCACGGATTTTGCAATGCTGACAAACTTGAGGAAGGAGAAAGTCTCCTCAATGAGTTGGTCAACCAAAAGTTGGAGCCGAATTCTGTTGCCTACAACTCTCTTATTGGTGGATACTGCCGAAATGGTAAAATGATGGATGTGTTCAGGCTTCTCAATGAAATGAGAAGCAAGGGAATCATGCCAACTGATGTGACCTATTCTGTACTGATTCATGGAGCTTGTGTCATTGGTGAGGTTGAGGTGGCAAGGGACTTTTTGGATGGAATGAGAAAGGATGGCTTGTTACCAAATGTTTTCTGTTATACAGCTCTAATTGGTGGATTTTGTAAACTGGGACAGATGGTGCAAGCAAGAAACGTCTTGCAGGAGATGTTTTCATATGCTGTTGCTCCAAATAAGATTACATACACAATCATGATTGATGGGTACTGTAAAATGGGTGAGCTAGGGGAAGCTGCTAAGCTATTGGGTGAGATGTTAGATAATGGAATAGCTCCTGACGTTGTCACATATAATACTTTAACTTCTGGGTTCTGTAAGGAAGGGAGGGTTGAGGAAGCGTTCAAGATAAGTGATCAGATGTCTCAAAGAGGCATTGTACCAGATGAAGTTTCATATACCACATTGGTTGATGGACTTTGTAATTTTGGCTTGACTAGAGAAGCCAATTTGATGTCGAAGAGCCTATTCAACAACATCATTTAATCGCAGAGGAGCTTGTATTTTGGAAGTGCTTGTGGGACCTGAAAGGCATGCAATGAGCTATGAAGAAGGCAGTTCTGCTAGCAAATGGGCCCTTGGATTTCTTTAGATATCAAACCATGAATAAGCGATTGAAATATGCAGAAAGGTTAGTCTCTTAATAGATGCTATATCAAAGCTTTTCATTCTCCTTCACTTTATGCTTTTTACTTCATTTTCTGTACAAATGGGTTTCAACTGGTGTAACCTCAGTGTTAAGATTTTCCTGGCCATAAAGATCTTATATACATCTGCCTTTTCTATTTCTATTATAGGCAAGTTTCTGGTTGCCTAATGCTCCTTTTAAGCTACACAAGTTGAGACTACAGTTCTGACTTCTCGTCAAACGAGGTAAGTAATATTTCATCTGCATGACCATGGGTATATATTCATTTTTGGTTAAGGGCAAATTGATAGACAGCTTGGCTCATTTACCACGTTCTGGCCACATTTAAAAGTAATCATATCCTTCAACGCAACCTTGTTAGGCTTTGAGAATCATGGACCATAATCACTTTTTCCCCTTTGCTTTTCATCCATGCAGAAATCAAACTGTCGACTAATTTGTCCATTACTGTTAAGTACTGCTTTCTTTGAAATCTGAAAATAATTTGCTTATCAGCAGTAATTCTTTGGCAGGAGTCTGTTTTAACTTTAGGCATGTTAACCTCTTCTATTTAAGTAGTTAACTTTCTGGGCAACAGTCCTAAAAAGAAAATAAAAATAAAAAATAAAAATTCTGGGCAACAAGTATCATTTCCTCACTTTCTTTAGAGGCATCATTGCCTCAGTTTCAAATCTCTCTCTTTTTTTCAGCTGGTTCGTACTGAGATGGAGATGTTACCGTAGCATTTATCAGCTTCTGTCGTCCTCTGAATTTGCGACACGGTTCAGGAGGAAAGAAAATGGAACTCCATATGGATATTATCGACTGACTAAGTTTTAGGAATTCGATGCTTAATCCTGAGTCATGTGGATTTTAATTAGTAATTACGTCATCACAATAACTTTTCGAAGGTGCCGAACCAGCACGCTGGAATGGAGCTGTCCACTTCATAAATCAGAAGTCATCATTCCAAGGTAAGGTTGATTTCCAAATTTATGGCATTTTACCAATGACGAAATTCACAGCAGTAGTCTCGTGATCCTCGGTTAAGAACTTAGTTAAAAACTAAATTGAATAGAGTTTAAAAAATGAACACAAGAATGCTGAATTGGTGTAAAGAAACATTGTTTCAGTATTTCATATAATGAAAATGTGGATTTGAAATAAAGAATATTGTCATCAATTAAGATGACCAGAACAGCTGTTTCTTAACTTGTGGTACTTTAGCATTGATTTACCACCCTAACAAAGGTTGGAGTAGTGCCAATTAGAAATAAAATGGAAGAACATTGATTGTGATGGTTTGGACTTTGGAGTCTTTGGTCATGCAGATCAAAGACTGCTAGTTGTTTAAATTAGAACTGACCTATTAACAAGAAAAGGGCAATGTTGTAGAAAGAAAAGCCTTAACACTGAAGGATATGTATGTAGTTTATTTGTCTATAGGTATATACTTGTTTTAGTGCAATAGAGAAAACTGATTCATATAACCATTATCCTATAGTTAGACTATAGGTCTTCATTGAGCTGTCAGCATGTATAGTTTCTTGTGCCTATTGATAACATTCCAGTTATAAAGAAAGGACAATGTTTGGTTGACATACTTTTTTTTATTTTTATTTTTGATAGGACAACGTTTCATACTTTTGATACATACATTTGTTTCTCAGTTGCTTATTCTTTGTTTTATGCTCGCTCATACTCGACATTAATTTTTAATTTTGCATTATCTAATATGCCTCTATTATATAGGGATACCTTCTAAAGAAATTAACATTAGTTGTGCTCTTTGTTTTTTTTTTTTTTTTTTTTTTTTTTTTTTTCTTGCAAGTTAGTCACAACTTTTGAAATTATGCCATTATTCCTTTACTTCAATTTAAGTTTTGTTGAATGTTCCTTACATGCAATTCTTTCTTTGGTGATTGACGAGATCTAATTAATTTGGGAAGTTTGGAGAAGTTCTAGGAATTTGCCAATACCATAACAAATAGGGTTTAATTGATTGTAAACAGTTTTACGCCACTTGGTCTTTTGTCCTTTCAATTAATGTTGACATCTTCTGCTCTGATTAATTCTTTGTAGTCTTTTTTTTGGAAAATAGCTTCTCCGATTCAACTTTTTTGTTCTTTTTCTTTTGGGTTCAGATTCAGATATTGACATTGCTTGGAACAAAGGACGCAGAATGTTCTGTTTTTATAGTTTGTTATGTGAGACATGGCAAGGCATGAAGAAGCTTGTTCTTTCTCTGTAGTAGTAAGAACAAGGTTTTTGTTCCAATCTAAAGAGAATAGCAAGGACTTGCTTCCAGGCAGATCTCTTTGTAACTCTCTTCCAAATCTCGTGATCGTTCCAATATTTGTTCTTTTGTTTTTATTCCATCACCTTCTTTTTCCATAGGCAAAATCCAAAAGGAGATGGTTATTTTCTTGTTGATTTGTTTGTTTTGTTGAAGGTTCTGATGATGTAGTTATTTATTCATTTACAGCAACACTAATAAGAGTCATCTTACTATGTATCCTGTCTTGTATGTCATTGCCATTCTTGTTGAGTGACAAGCACTGGTCTGTAAAGAAATTCTGCTCTTTTTATACTAATGAATGACGTTTTTCAATTCTTTTATTTCAATGAGTTCCTCTAGAATATATCATTATACATTTATATTTATGTGTACTTGATCCTGAAGATGATAAGAAAACACAGCTGCAGATCTCTCTATCAAGTGCCTTCATGAAAATGTTTGTCTTGTGATTTGTGAATAAAAATGCAAATGAAGATATAAATCGCCTTGAAGATAGGCACGCCCACATGGCATCAGAGCAGTTGGTAAAGCATCAGGTATGTCACAAGTGAATTGACAATCTGAGTTCTAAAAGAATTGCATAGATCCTCTTATCTCTAGACTGAAACTCAAGTATCATGAAGGAAAAAGATTTCCTTGTTGTAAATGTAATTAGAGTGGATGACTCTTTCTCTTTGTATTCCACTTACTCCATGTAACACTCACTTAATTCATGTATTAATTAAATTATTGTTTTAATATGTAGATGTAACTTGTGCCCTTTGGTCTTCATCTCATTAAGACCAAATGGGCTATATAAGGAGATGAGATTCATGTAATATATACACCAAGTGGAATGAAAAGTTCTCTCATTTCCCCCTATCTCTTCTATTGTTATCTTTCTAGTTCATTGTCTTTACTTTCCTTGCTTTAGTCCTAGTTAATTTTACAACATTCTTTGATTTTTTTGTTTTTTTTTATTTGTTGTTGTTTTTTTGTCAAATGATTTCCATAGTGATTTGAGTATTGATACTTTTGCTGTGTTTCTATGGTCATTCACTATGCAGGCTTTCTCAAAACTAAATCTATTCATGATTCTGAAGCATGGACCTTATACAGAAATCAGACAACGATGAATGAATGACGAAGCAATAAATAAAAAGTGGAGAAATTCCACACGGGATTTTGACTTCACCAAAGTAATGACCAATTAGCTTTTCTCCACTCTTCATAACAGACAAGCAATTCCCTTGTCCATATTTGCGTAATTGTTAATTAAATATTATCTGCAAAATCTCTTATACCATTTGTTTTACCTCTAGAATACACTGCTGCTCCAATAAGTGCTTGCAGCAAAGCCACCAACAATCAGAGCTATGACATACAATGCAAATGACACCAAGTTCTCTTCTCCGATGCCCGCGATCGGGCTGTATGTTGCAGGAGCCACTTTGGTATGTCTTCTGCTCATGCTTTGTGATATATTCAGTGCAATTCGTCAAAGGAAGCCATGGATACCATGTCATTTTTTTGTGCTTAATTCATTCACACTGACGCTCCTTTCTGTGGCGACCAAAATTTGTGGAGATCTCAATACTTCTATGCCTAGTGCTCTTGACCAACTGTCTAAGCTATGTGGGACTTCCTTGGCATGCATCTCTATTGGGTTTTTCAGGCCTTCCATCGGAAATATACAAGAATCCGAACTTTCTGCAAATCTGGCTGCCCTGACCTTAATGGTAATCACTATTATTGCTAACATTTCCTTGCAAATAAGCACAGGCGCCATCTTTTTGTTCAAGGCCGAACATGTCATCAACTTGGTTTTGATGTTGCTATTGCTTTCTCTTACTGCGTGTGTTAAGTCTAGATTCACAGACTATTTTACCGAGAGCTTCAGAAGGTCGATAAAGCATATGCCCAGAAACATTCGCACCCTTAAGAGATGTTATATGTTTAGCTACTTCACAAGTCCCCAATTGCTATTCTGCAGGTTCTCACATGTCGCAGCTATTGGCATGCTTTGCACAGTCTGTTGTGTGGTTTTATTACAAGCTATGGTTCGAGCATACAGACTTGATTTGGGAACGAAAGAAGTTTCCGATTACAAATGGTCTATCTGGGCAGTGGTTGGGTTGCAGATCCTCACCTTAAATGTTGGCATTCTTGCTGTTGTTTTCAGATGCATTGCCTTGGCTAGCCAGATGCATTCGCCTCTATTTTCTCTTTTGAAAGAAACTAGTATTTTTTATTTCTACCAGATACAGTTGTTGATACACAGGAATTGGGAATTATACTACCGAGCATCGAATTATTTGAGAGTGGTTTTCAAAATCTTTCGAGTGTCGGAACATATTCTTTGGCCTATGCTGGTTGGAGTGAGGATTTGGGCTGTTTGCATGGACAAACTGACTGTCATCATGATATTGGCTGCTAGAGATTGCTTTGCTTGGTTCGTGATAAAATCTGGCATTGATTTTGGCTTTTCCAATTGCAGTAGAGGAGATGATGGAGTAGTACTTGGAATGTTAAAGAAAGAATTTGGTGATACAGTTAGCGAGTTGAAATCAATTCCCAATTTCTACAGTGACCATTTACTTTGGAAAAGTTACCAAGACATGGAGAAGTGCATTAAAGAACACTCAACAAACTCTATGCATTGTCTGCACAAATTTCTTGGCAAACCTCATCAGTCTGCAGGGTTGTTAAAGCAAATTAGTAAAAGTAGCGACGAGCTCCTGATACTTGTCTGTTTAGCAAGAATGGCGCATTTGTTGGCGCCATCGATTCCGAATGATCACTCTTTGGTTTCTGCACTTGATCAAGCTTTTGAAGTTATTGTCTTCATCCATGAAAATACCAAGACCACTAGTGTTTCAAGTGGCTTGAAGGTTAATTTTGCAAAACATATTTGGATGAACAGAAGCATCAACAACCATTGGTTTCAGAATGATTTCATCAAACACTTAAATAAAGGTGACACCAGTCATTTCTTGGATAATGTTTGTGGAATTGTTGAGAAGTATATGCAAGTAAATCTCATGTGCCAAGAAGTGTCTGATATTATCAGCATTATTGGTGAACCAAAACTTGACATCATTTCTGATGAAAACATGAATGAGCTTTATGATCCTATCGAACAATTATTTGTTGAAATGTTACATAGTTTTATCGATCGACTTCCTGAGGCCATCTTCAATAGCATCAATGAGAGTGTTCCTTCAGATGAGTTTGAAATAAATGTGAAGAACGCCATGAAGCTTATTGCGAAACTCAATCTAATGGATGCGAAATCTCTATGCTTTACCTGCAGCAACATGACCAGCTTCATGACTACTGATACCGCAGAGAGAGACAACGAATCGGGCGGTAGCTTTTCTTGTGTACACGATGAAGATGTTAATCTGCGCCTCCCAAGCACTCTTGAAGACGACATTGAAGAAGCGGTATGAACCAAGTGTGCCATTATTTATCTATCCACTTGACACCTTTCCTTGTGGTATATATTCATTTCAACTTACTATCTGCAATGATCCTTTATAATGTTTAAGCATTAACAACTTGTGAATTTCGCGACATAACTATCGCAGGTAAAGCGCGACATGTAGTACTGTAAGTTATATAAGTCATGCATGCTCCATCTCTTAATAGGGGGTATGTTTCTTGTCTTGTGTTTAAGAGATTTTATAAAGGGTTCACAGCAAGTCTGGGCATTTTAATCTATATAACTGCCCATGACACCAATGTGTAAGGTCATGTTCCACCTTGAACAAAAAGATGGCGCCCATGCTTATTTGCGAGGAAATATATTGACAGTGAGTACCATGAATGGCAAGGAGTTCTGCAGGTTTGCAAAAATTGCTCAAAAACTTTACAAGGATGACCAATGTGAATGAGTTGAACACAAAACCTACAATGGCTTCTTTTGACGAATCGCATTATAGATAGCACAAAGTATGATGATAGGTCATGCCAAAGTGGCTCCTCCTAGGCTGCCATGTAAAGTGTAAGTAGAGAACCAAGTGGATACCAAATGTGTCCATACTTTGAAGGCTTAAAGGCATTGATTCTTATCAATTAAGGTCTAATAAAAACACTTTGAAGGCTAAAAGTGCTTTGGCCCTTTCTTTGGGTTGATTTCTTTATGTTGGGACACCTGCACAAGCGGGCGCGAGCTTGTAAATCTTTTCAATTTAACCATCTTCAACTTATAGGCGTAGAGTCTTAATTCAAAAGGTCTCGGTATTGGCCTCGATACTAATTGAGGGGACTATTTGTTGGTCCACATCTCTAACACTCCATCTTGAATCAAAATCCTTCCAAGGTGTCTTCTCTCAAGTCCTAGGAAACCGTCGGCTCTGGTGTCATGTTGTTGTTGTTGTTGTTGTTGTTGTTGTTATTATTATTATTATTATTATTATTATTATTATTATTATTATTATTATTATTATTATTATTATTATTATTATTATTATTATTATTAAGTTTGAGCAACCCATAGATGCAAGTTCATGGATCTCCATCAATACATATGTTAGATCCCCTTCATTTTGTACCGAGGACTTTTGGAATAACACTTCATATTGATAAGTTGATGGTAGTTATTTTTTTTAAGTAAAGGTGGTTAAGTTAAACGACAATATCAATATTGTTGGAATAAAAATTATGTACTTAGGTATCGGTTACGTATTTAATACATTTTGAGAATGTATTTATCAACAACGTTATTCATTATAGTAAAAGGTGTGTGTATTCATGGTCAATTGAGATTTTATTAGACTTTTGGTTACTTTTATAAGTGAATTACTTTTTAAAGTTTATAGATTTTCGTAGACTTTTAAAGATTTTGATAAACTTTTATATAGACTTCATTTTGATGACTTTTATTAACATTTAAAATTTTCAATGACTATTGTGAACTTCTTAAACATAATTTTGGTTGATACTAATAGATTTTTGTGATTTTACAATTAATGAAACAAATATTTTGCACTTTATTATAAAAAATAAATAATTATATTTCTTTTTCTTAAGGACTTACTAATTTTTAAAAAGTATTTTTGTGTTTTAATAAGAAAATCACATAGACATATTAATGAATTACTCTCAAAGTAGTAGCATAACAAATAAGTAAATAAATATCAACATAATAAGTAGATAAATAAATCATCTTTTAGTGCCACTAAAAAAAACCAAGTAAGATCATTGCAAATATTAATGTAAAAATTTTGCACTTTATTTTTTGTTTGACTTAAGTAAAAAAAAACATTTTCTTTTCCTTAAGAATGATAGTTTTGTTGTAACACTAACTAGGACTAAGCAAGGAAAGTAAGAAAATGAACTAGATATTGAACAAGAGAAGAGATGAGGAGAAAATATAAGAACTTTCATTCCAACATGGTGTATATATTACATGGATCTCATCTCTTTATATAACCCATTTGGTCTTAATGAGATGAAAACCAAAGGACACAAGTTACATTTACATATTATAACAACTTAATACATGAATTAAGTGAGTACTGCATGGAGTTAGTGGAATACAAAGAGGAAAAGTCATCCACTCCTATTATATTTACATCACTCTCCCTTGGATGACACTTGCTGAGAGAATATGTCTCGTTAAAACCTCTACTAAGAAAAACTCCGTGGGAAAAAGAGTGCAATGCACTAATCAATAACTCCTTTTGATTCTCCCCCTCATGTTCATATGGATGAGACATCTTATATTGTTTTGCGACGAATCTTTGCAAAACTTAGTTTTATCCTTTTGAGTAAAACAAACTCATGCCACTTATGATTAACTTGAAGATAACAATAAGTGTAGATAACACCATTTCAATTTCTTCGAGTAGGTGAAGAGCTGCATCTTGCTAGTAAGTTAATTAAAAAATGCAATATCTGGTATTTTACGCCTTAATCATTTTATTGGTTCTTGTGCATTTTGTTGCACAGGGACATCATTTCTTATATGAACCTTTTAATGTTGTAACATATGATTTTGCTACTCTTTTTATATTAGTACTTGCATCATGTAACAGATTCATAACTTGTTGATAATGAATGATCTTTTGAATTTCAAGTTCATATTAAATTGTACATGGATCATAATACAACAAATTTAATGCGATTTGATAGGTTTTAAGCAATTTCACGTCATTTCTCTTAAATCGACTTACATCTCCCCCTAATGGTGGGAAAATCAAAGCCTATCAATATAAGTATCATATTGATTTTTCTTGATTAGCAAAATTTTCTATAAATATATTTCATATCAGAGACCCAAGGCATCTTATAATATGATTGACAGATAGTTAAATCAATATAAGTTTCTTATTGATTTTCCTTGAGATAATCAAAAGCTAAATGTCATTAGATCATCTGATTTATGACGACATTCATTTTAATCTGCCTTGCATATTTCAGAATATAAAGCTTGAAGTTTTATTCTCAGATTAAATCATAATCATATAGAGAAATTCTCCATTATTCTCAGTAAATTTCTTTTGGACAAGACATTAACAATATAATTGTTGTACCGGATATTATATAAACGCTAGCCTCTACTAAGTTCGATTCGAAAAATATTATCTTTTATATTATAGTGTGCATGCATGCATGTAACATAATAAGCAAGATATAAATTCATCACCTTTATTCAAATTTCGTGACTTGAACACTTTTTAATGTGCCAATTTTATTGAGCCATTTTTAATGATAAAACTCATACTTTTGCATTTAATTTTGAAGGCATGGTAAAAGTCACCAAAATATTTGGTCATATGACAACATATAATCAATATGGCCTAATAGTCTTTTATACGTGACGTAGCTTGTCACTATTTATAGCATATTTATTGTAAATAACTTTACCCATTTATATTTCAGGTGGTGCACCATTTTTATTCCACTTTTGGTGGAATTACTAATACGACCTTTACCAGATTCTTTCCCCTTTTTCATGTTCATAATTTTATCATTACGACCACGATCATTTTATAATGCAATATATGCTTCATGAAGCTTGACCATTAACTGGATAGGAGTGATATTATAAGTATAATATCTCATTATTTTACTCAGCTACCATATAACGGCCCAAAATTTCTAACTGTGTTATTGTCTTTACACATGCTCAACGACCCGTACTGTGAGACCCACATAGTGATGTGTCCGTTTATTGAGGCAATGACCGAGGTACATTTTATATTTGTGGTGATGTATGCCTAGTGTATTTTATTTGTGTAGATTATTAAGTTAATTTTCTACGGGTGTGTAGTTGATGTATACAACCTTCTCATGGAATGAACTTATTTCTCAGCAAATCATTGTTGTTTTAATTTTAAGCTCTCGACAAAAAAAAAAAACGTGGTTTTGCCCTATAATTATTTTATTCTTCGTATCTCTACTTATCATCACGAGGTAGAAGTAACACAAAAGTTTAAAAGATGAGTTGCATGCTTACTATGGGTTGCACGGGTTGTCCGTCTCGCGATACACGCGTGATGTTTGCATGGGGTGTATGGTGTGTAGTGGATATGCATGGGTTGTCCCCTCGAGATACGTGCATGAAGTTTGCATGGATTGTCCACCTCAAGTTACATGCATGACGTTTGGATAGTTTGCATGGACTGCAACAGTTGCATGAGTTGTCTACCTCGAAATATGTGCTTCACATTCGCATGGTTTGCATGGATTGCACGAGGTTGCATGAGTTGTCCACACCTCGAGATATGTGTGTGACGTTTGAATGATTTGCACGATGATGCATGGCTCGCCCACCTCGACATACGTGCGTGGCGTTTCCATGTGTTGTCAACCAAGAGATACGTGTGTGACGTTTGCATTGACTTTACCACCTCGAGACACGTGTCTGACGCTTGCACCCACCTCGACGACGTGTCTGACATTTGCATGAATTCTCCACCTCAGCATACATGGGTGACGCTTGCATGGATTGTCCACGTCGATATGCGTCCGTATTGTTTTCATGAGTTGTCTACCTCGAGATACGCGAGTGACGCGGGTTGTCCATCTCCATATGCACGTGTCGTTCATAGGGCGAAGAATTTGTATATAGATAGCTCATTTTCAAAAGGAGTAATCCATAAAGTTTATAATTTTGTATAGATAGCTCTTTTTAAAAATGAGTTATCCATACAAATTCCTTCCACCTCACCACCATGCATGCCACCTCATCATCAATAGCTCATTTTCAAAAGGAGTTATACATTAGTTTTGGAATTTTAAAGTAAACCATACTATTTGGTGAATTTCAAACTAAAGCCACCCCACTTTTTGAAAAACCCCATATCAACCTATTATGAGTGCCGCTAAGGGCACCCCACCTTTTCATGAAGGCACCCAGTTAATGTGGGCACAAACCAATTTACACAGTGGCACCCAAAAATTAGACCCGAAATACCCAAAATACCCCTCGTGCAAACCTCTCGCACCCCACCACCCCCACCACCACCTTCACCGAAATCTTGTGGAAGAATCCATTTCTTTTGAGCCGCACTCGTGAGATGAATCCCCGAAATCGTGTTTCTCCTCCCTTGTGTTTCTCCTTCGTTGTACGTTTTTTGCGATTCGTAGGGTCGGGGTGTGAGCCGATTTCGTCTCCAAGTTAGGGCTCGGTTGAAGATCGTCGAACACACATATTTTGCGCGAAATCGATCGTTTGAAGGTACGTTTTTAGTATACTTAAGTTACATTTGGTAGAGTAGTTGTAATGTGTGTGTGGCGGTTTGTTGAATGGTTAAAAAAATGGGAATTCGCGGTTCTCGGCCACACAGGCCGAGAGGCGTGCTAAGCTTGTCTCGGTCGATCATGGCCGAGACGAGAAGCTAAATTTTGGGAACTCGAAGTCTCGGCCACAAAGGCCGGAAGAGTTCACAGTGTCTCGGTTACGCATGGCCGAGAATACTTCAGTTATCTCGGCCGAGACATGACGAGAGCTTGAATTAGTGGTAGGTAATGTGGTGTCGGTGGTGTACAACCGAGAATTTGCTCCTACTCTCGGTTGTACACTGGCGAGAGGGTTAGAGTAGGCTCGGTCGTGATAGGACGAGAGCAAGGCGAATTGAAATGGTCAATCCATCTCGGTGGTATACAACCGAGACCTTTCTATTGGACTCGGTTGTACACTGCCGATATATTGGAGGCCTTGTCAGTCATGGGTGACCGAAAATATGGGTTGTTTCACGAACCTGCTTGACCGAGACATCAGAAATGGATGAATTTGAACATTTTTTTTTGTAACTTTTTTTGGGTTCTTTCCATGCGCTTATATGTTGTAATGTTTTCGGTATGGCTCGTCGAAGAATACCGGTGACTAGGGAGGAGGGCTGGTGTTGAGGTGTCGAGGCCTAACCGGGGGCGAGGTGGCGGAGACCCCAACAACATCGTGCGGAAAGAGAAAGAGAAGGAGAATGAGGATGTTAAGGGAAAGGCCAAGGTAGATGGTCATCGTGGAAGGTTACATTTGCACGATGAGGGTTCGAACATCGATCTTTGGGCGACTTTGAGGATCTTGTTGTTGCCCGAGGGAAGAGGAGGGGCATGCATCGGAGTCGAGTAGCAGTGACTCTTCAGAGGCGGGGAACACGACAGAAACTGATCGTAATGTGGGCGGGAGTAGTACTGGTGGAGCTGGCCATAATGAAGGAGAGCCATAAGTGCCCGTTGAAGTGCATGCTCCATTCCCCGGTGGTCCTATAGACGGGGCGTTGTTGAAGAGCTTCAAGGATCATGTCGCGTTAGCGATTTGTAGCAATGAGGTAATTTCAATTTCATTGAACGGAGTAACTTAATACTCATGGTTTTCACAAAATGACGAGATGTATTTATTTGTTGCAGGAGCGTCCCGTTCTCAAGTGTATCAACCACGGAGCTCAGATACAAGAATGGGATTTACAGTCGTGCCACCCGGACACGGCGGGACTTCAGAGGATTATTCAGCGTTCCGGGTTGAATACACTGATAGACTCTGCTCATACCGCAAGGCCAACAAGGAGGTGATCTCTGCATTTGTGGAGCGGTGGCAGCCGGAGATGAACACATTTCACCTACCTTTTGGTGAAATGTCTATCTCATTAGAGGATGTGAGCTTCCTCCTGAAGATTCCTGTGACGGGCAAAGTTGTGGCAGTGGAGAACTTTGCGAGGTACACGGAGGAATCTCGCTCGGACGCTATTAAGATGGTCTCGAACCTACTTGGGGTTAGCGTCGAGGAGGCTGAGGAGGAGGTGAATATCAGCAAGGGGCTCACAGTGCGCAAATGTTGGTTGAAGAGTCGCTGGTGCCCCAAAGCCCGGTTCGAGACCCGAAATTATCCTCTGTGTGGAATGCCGCCCGAGCGTACCTGTTGTACCTTTTGTCCTGCACTCTATTTGCTGATAAGAGTGGGTCTCGGGTGTCGATCGCGCTGCTGAAGCTTCTTGAGGACTTGGACGACGTAGGAAAGTACGCATGGGGTGCGGCTGCGTTGGCCTACTTGTATCGACACTTGGGGTCCGCCACGAGAGTGCAAGTGTCTCAGATTGCTGGCTACCTCACATTGCTTGAGGTTTGTTATAAAATAGACTTAATTTTCTTTTTGTATAATAATTAGGGCAACTTGCAATTGTGGACTAACTAACATTGTATGTATTTGCAGGAATGGGTGTACGACCATTCAAACTTGGTCTCGCCACACCCAATGCGAAGTACATGGACTATTTGCAACATCGTGTGCTGCGAGATGGATTCAAAAGCACGAGACGGTGGCGAATGTTGACAAGCTCGGGTCCATTAGGAGAACCTTGGATAGGTTGCGCCCAGTGAGGTGAAATGGTTATCCATATCCTCTGATGATTGATGTTTTAGTAATTTTTTTTTGCTAACAATGGTTGTTGCATTTTGATTAGGTCACTTGGGACCCATATGTGAATTCGAGGAAAATGGAGTTGTGCACGCGATGGCCTTTTACGAGTGGGACGATCAAGTACATGGATGTGGTGGAGCCCTACCACCGGAGAGGATTCTACGAGACAGGTTGGTCATGTGCAATCTATACCCGATCCTCCGTACCGTCAATTGGAAGCACACCGAGGCCCATCTGCGAACAAGTACTCCGTCAAGTATGAGTTCCAGCAAGACAATTGGGAGCGATGGCGGAACCATTTGTTGGCTCCTGAAGTTCTGGGCGACAAGACAGAATTTGAGTTTTTCGCTACACTAGACTACCTGCCTTGGTTCCTCAAAGTGTCTCATCCCGTGATCACCAATCCGAGCCATGAGGACGAAGACATGCTCGCCACAACCATCGCAGACAATGAGCTACTGGAGGTATTGAAATGGTTATATGTATTATGCATGTCTTATTCATCCCGATATGTTTTACATTAACACTAACCCGATTATTTCATCAGCGTAATAGGCGTGCGTTGGACGCGGCATTGCGATGGATGGACCTCCCGCCGGAGTTGTGTAAGATTGAGTCTGCGAGGACAATGGCGAGTGACATCATCAATTTTCTTTCGGGGAGGACTCTAGGTCCCACCACCACGAGTACGACTCCGGCGACCGCAACCGGCACAACCGCCACATCCGGCCCTACCGAAGCATGCCCGAGGCAGTCCCAGCATGGTAGCACTTCCACACACTCGACCCCGGCCACAGCTCAGCCCGCCACGGTCGATGCTCGCCCTCCGAAGAGAATGCTTGGGAAGGAGTATCAAAGGAAGAATCTGAAGAAACCAAAGCAATGACCAAGCGGGGATGGGGAACATAGACATTCTGTATGAGTTTTATGATGTTTGCGGAGACAGTTTTATGACAGTTTTGTAATGTTTTATGCGTACTTGTTGGTTGATGACTACATGTTGGTTGATGAGTACTTGTTGGTTCATGATTGGTTTATGATTCTTTATGAGTACTTGTCACTGTTCGGCAATTGTGCTACTTTAGTTGTTGTTTTACATTGCATATAGTTGTATTTTGGTCTTATTTTGTTCTAGGGTACTTGTTTTTTTTTTTATGAGTGTGTCTCGGTCAAGCAGGGCCGAAACTCATGTGAGATTGTCGGTACTGAACAACCGACACAAATGCGGATTCACGGTGTTACCGTGAGAATGTCGCTGGTTCCTTTATTTAAATATGTGTCGGTCACTGAAGGCCGAATGCTTTCGAAGACTGTCGGTGACTCGTCACCGACATCATACGAGGGAGTTCGGCCACTGCTCGACGAGATAAGCCGGCGCATTTGATGAACGTGGAGACCAATTGCGCTCGGTGAGATGGTAACGAGATGGTGGAACAACTCGCGGTTACTCATGGCCGAGAAGCCATGAGTATGGTCGCGCATAGGTCGACGAGAAGAGGCAAGTTCGGCATTGTGCGACCGAGACTTAACGTTAGTTCTCGGTGGTGTATGGCCGAGACTATATCGTATGTCTCGGTCATTCAGGGCCGACACGTCTGTTCCATCGAACATTTCCAACTAACTATACAACTAACTTTCCAACTAACTTTACACGAATGAAAATGTTCTCACGACAATATGAACCAAAACGTAATTAATTATATATCAATATAACATTCAAAGTCACTATACAAGAATCAAAATGTACAACAATACCCAAAAGCTGGTACGATATTTAACTCATTGTATATGCATACAACATTCGAAGTAACTTTCAAAATTGCTAAATGTACAGCCATCAAGATTTCTAGGAACAATTTTAACACTACGGTGTACCTAAATCTACAACGGATATGGTGGCTTCATCAACAGTTGCAATGGGCGCGATGTCTCGAAATACGAATCCATCTCGCCAACCTTTCGCGAAGTCCTCAACATACCGGTCCCACGAAGGATATAAGGATGGCAACGGTGCATTCACACGCAACTTCACCTGTCAAAGTGAACAGTATAACATAAAGATATTGTCACAACCCCGCTCGGGGGGAAAACATAACAATTCAACAAAATTCATAGCACTTACCCTAACCCAATGGATATTCCTGTCATTTATGATGGCAATGACAAGTCTGTTGTGCAACGACGACGGTGGAGCACTACGTAGAGGTAGAAATGTGGAGGCACTCCCATGCGAGAGGTTGACAAGAATGACATTGAATGCAGTGGATACTAACAATCCCATGTCTGGAAGTGTCAACCATTCTTTGAAAGCTGCACCAACTTGATTCTCTGGGCAATGCACCGCAATCTTGACATTCTCGTAACTCGAGCCAAGCACTTCCCGCCAAAGGTTTTCATACCCGATAATCTCATCATACATCCTTGTACGAACAATCCTCCACCCGTCTACATCGGCAAGTCCAAGCCCAGACGCAACACACCGATATCCACAATTTCCATCGGCAACCACATCGATAATGCCCTCAACATGTGGCAACCAATCCGGTTCTACGCAATGACCGTAAGCCATGTTAGTTGAACTTTGCGTGCGTCGACTGGCACGACGCATTTTAGGAACAACTTTACTTTTCTTCTTCCTAGAAGTGGAGGCCTCCTTTGTGGATAGCACGTACTCAAATCCGCTCGGCAACCGTCTCGTCGAAGAATCTTCATCATCGTGTTTTCTCTTCGATACTGCCTTGCCTCCGATTGAAGACCCCGGTGTCCTTCCCTTTGTCTTAATTTTTGCCGGCGGCACAACACCCGGTGTAGACGAAGGTCGACTAATCTCCCTGAGCTGCTGAATAATCCTAAGTCGATCGTCCTCATCAGTGCAAGCATGAAACTTTTCCAACACCCGTTCAATCTCATCGTGCACGTTGTACCCAGACGGGTCCACTGGATTCTCAGGTATCATACTCAACTTTCGCCAGTAAACATGAATGTCCTCGAGAGGGATGGGCGACCGAGCAAATATATGATGGTTTAGCTCATGTGCACAAGGAAGGCCATGTGTGGTGCGTATCTCGCAACCACAACGAGTGGAGTCGTGACCAACATCCTCTCCACGTGTCAATTCATCTCTAATTAGCCTAAGCGCCCGTTGAGAGACATAACCACGCAATCGTCGATACAACTCATCAATGTACTCATGTTGGACCACATTCAAACTTAGCTCAAACGATGCCTTGATATTGTTGTGTTGGATTCTAAGGAGGCCATCAACCACATTCCACAAAGTCTCAAAATTGGCTGATTGTTCCCAGTGTAGCTTCAGAATAGAATGCGCAGACTCCACCCTCTGCGTTGTCGTTTCCCCAAAGTGCATAATTCTATTTGTCCAAGCGGAGACAAATTTCTCCTTGTAGTTCTTTACTCATGTGTTGTCCAAGTACTCAGTAAGACCCTTGACATTCCCAAACTCACAACGCAGGTCATTCATCCTAACTTCGAATAAGGCCTCCGAGTTGGCATACATCACGCTCGACCACCTATCCATAAAACGCGCAAAACCATCGTTCTCCCCAAACATCTTCTTAGTCTTGGCCAATACTACTTTGTTGATGTGCCAAGAGCAAAGGAGGTGAGACGATGACGGAAAAACTTCTTCTATGGCACTAATAAGGGCTAAGTCCCTATCGGTAACAAACACGTCAGGTTTAGGCCACCCATCCAATATGGATCTCAAGTTCTCAAGTGCCCAAACATAATTCCCATGACTCTCTGATGATATGAATGCAAACCCAACGGATAACGTCAAGTGCGTAGAAGTGATGCCAACAATCTCCAACAAAGGCATTCGGTACCTATTTGTCTTGTACGTGCAATCCATCAAAATTACCGATGAGAAACACCTTAGCAACTTTATTGAGTCGCGATGTGACCAAAATAAGTCGGTGACAACATTCGTAACGGGATGCTTCCTATGCCATGACATCCACTTATTCTTCTCCAATATGTGCAACATTTGTTGCATTTGAGTCCTCCCACCCGCATCCTCATTTCGGACTCTTTGTCTTGCATTATATATTGTCCTCATTGTCGATACGTTTCTAACATCTCTTTGCTTCAACGTATTTAGGATGTCTCTTGGCTTCACATTCCCCTTTTTCATTTGCACCACAACTTCATGCTCCCCCTTATCCAATCTTCCGGCAAATGAATGGTCGTCCAAGTTTTTTGCGGACTCGTGATTGTGCCTCCCACATATAACAGTGACATACCACAAGGAGTCAACATTTTCCTTTACGTTGATAAGGAAAGGGCATCCACATTTCTTCGTACCAGTTTGAGTCATCGCCTTTTCCTCTTCTTCATCATTTCTTGATTTCAAAGAAATTTTGGCCGCTTTCCCTTCCCTACTCTCTCGAAACATTCCCATATATGTCCCACCTCTCACAGAGCAAGTTTCACCCTTCCCTACGCTTAATGCCCCCGGCATCGAGTGCTTTGTCACTAGCACAAACATGTTCTCACGGCCTATCATTTGAAGCCATGAAACAGCCGCTTCTCTAGAGGGGAATGGCCTACAAAGTGTAAACGTGTCCTTGTAGTCTGGAAATAGGGTAGAAACCGACATTACCTGCAATACAAACGGTGTAACATTATAATCAACCAAAATGTACAGCACAATCACAAAAAAAACCCAAAAAAATAGGTTCTCGGTTGTACAGGTCCGATACTTTCTTCAGAGTCACGCTCACGTACGACCGAGAGTTACTGAGTACTCTCGGTTGTACCATTCCGTGACCTACTTACACCTCTCGGTCCTGCGAGGCCGATACAATCGCGCACATCGACAGAAACTACGGATAACCGCAAAAAAAACACTATAAATTTGCAAAATTACATCAAGTTCGACCTTCTCTTGCACCGTAGCAGTACAATCCTCCATTATATAGTGGAAACAAGTTCGGATTTGAGGAAATTACCAAACCCTACGTTGACAAACAAATCATCATTTTCACAGTTTTTCACAACTAAACAGTTCTAAAAAACCATCATATGGTTGTCAAACATTGTTACCTCATTTGTCGGATGATGTCAATCCGCAAGAATCGATAAACGCTCGACAAACGCAATGTGGCTTTGTGGTTCAACCTTGTGGTGGGGTGCCCTTTTCCTTTGTCAAAATGATTTGTGGGGTTTGAATCATTATATATACAGAACAAAAGGGTCTTTTCCAGTTTTTTGGAATTTTTACAAATAATTTGGGTGCCTTCATTAAAAGGTGGGGTGCCCTTAGCGTCCCTCCCAATTATTTAGTTTAATGTATTTTTGACAAATATGCCCTTTAAAAAAATTATATAACTACCAATTTTCTTTATTATTCTGCTATCTCGGCCGAGGTGCATAAACATTGTCGTTTCCACATTTGGCGTCACCGCGTCGGTGGCGATGAAAAGAATACAAAAATGATTGTGTGAGGTCAAGGATACCATGCAGAAGTTTTATAGAATTAATTTTATTTTAAAATGATAAATATTTGTAATACTTGTGGTACTTTAGCATATGTGTCATTTATCAATTGCTTAGGTTCTTTGGTTGCTGAGTAATGCTTGAGATGGTGGAATAGGGTTGGGATCGATGCATGGTAATGTTTGATTGTCATGGGTTGTTGATGGTTGTGCGAGTGTAGGGATGGGTGTGGAGGAGGAGAAGAAGATGAAGTGCGACAAGAGTTGGAGGTTGGAGATCACAAAAATAAAATAAAAATTTATTTGAGGAGTATCAGAGGCAAACATAAGAGTTTTATTTGGAGAATGTGGAGGCAAAATAATAAGCTAGAGGAATAATATTAGGGAGCTCACTAACAATAACGGGTGATTATAACATGAACTTACTTAACCAGCGCTAGCTACAAACACGAAGATCATGAATGAGTTGTGAAATTGGCAAATCTAACGGTAATCTATCACTAATTAAGTATATATAGAATCAAATTTCAATCAATGAGTGTGTGAAAAATCAAATTCAGTTTTATTATAGAGAACAAATGATAAAAAAAATCTTGGACTAATTGACCTAATTGTTCTACGCAATTGTAAAGCTCATTCTTCCATTAATAGTAGCAAGGCAGAAGAAACAAATTTGTCTTTTGATTTGTTGTCATCACAATGCTATCGATGTTTGTTGCGACCGAAAAGCAAAGATCATGTACAATGCATAAATGTTAAAAAGTTTAAGCCTAGCAAAAAGTTGTTGGAACAAACTTTTGAAGTCAAGTAATCGCTCTCTTTTAGACAATCGCATATACACAATGAGTAAAATAATCAAAGGCGGTTGTAACCGAAGATAACGTTGGTTGGAACCAAGAAACAGAAACTAATGAGAATACTTAAAATAAAGTATACAAGAAAATAAATCAAGACATATGTTATCGCAGTTCGATCCAATACCTATGTCTGCGGGGTCACGCCCATATGTAAAATCCATTAAGATCAAAGAGTTACAGATTCACGCAGGACCCGAACCAGTGATCCCTCACTAGGCTTGCAACACTACTCTTCATCTTCGAGTTGGACTTTACGTAAGTCTCTTGTTACTTGCGCGGTGAGGCTCCCCTTATTGGAATACCCAAGCTTTCACTGGTGCGTCGAGCTCCCCTCGATGGAATACAAGTCTCTCACTTGCACTGTGAGGCTCTTAATCACTGGAACACCCCAAGTCCCCTTGGAATTACATCTTGATATAATGAAGTGAACAACACGTTCACAAATACAAAGTCAACAGGGATACAGACTCTATCAATTTTGACAAATATATAGACCAATGTATATTACACAATCTTTAACTAGACTAGCAAGATCTTCATAATTTCCATCTCTAAATAACCACATTCCTCCATGATTGGTGATAAATCTTCTGAATCGCAATCTCCAACCTCTTCATAATCTTCAATTAACCATCATCGGTTGGGATAAGATCAAATCTTCAACTGCCTGATCCAGAGATTTTGTTGCAACCGCCAACCTCATCGCCAGTGGACAGAAGTTCATTTTTCAATCCTACACAAGTTTCATGGATACCTTCACATTTTCTTCGAAGTGAAAGAGAAGAAACATTATCCCTCAAGCTATCGAATATGACATCAGGTTGTCGATCGATAAAGTAATGCAAAGCTCCTCCATGTGTTCACTAGTAATACTACTAATTATGTCAAATAATTTTGGTTCCTCAACAATGTCAATGATGTCGCAGACTTTATCGACTCCACGAACTCAGTCCCAGAAATTATTGGCTCATATCTTGTTTTGAAAATTAATCTACCTTGCTAAATTACATTTAGATTCACTTTTTTTTTTTCATTTTTTTAATCTCTACATCTAGATTCACTATTAACTTGACCAAAACATCCTAACTAAGGAAAACGTATAAATGATTGATAAATGGCTACCTTGTTCACTTGATGCACTAGCAAAAACGTTGAACGCCTGGTTGAAACATGAGCTGTTTGCAATATAGCTTTCTTGAATTCCTTGTTCTTCCTTTAAATTCATTAGGGTAATCTGTTTCATTCCATTCAGTATATATGATATACATATCAGTACCACACAACAATACTAAATGAGAAAATAAAGTGCCAGAAGCTCAAAAATCTCAACTAAAAATCAACATCAAGTTACAATAGTTTAATAGACAATAAAAAGTACAACATATATCTTCAACGGTTTACCTTTGTATCATCTCTCATCAAGGAGGAGGCACCGCAAAGTGCAAACTCCCAGTCTCTGATGAACTTGGTTGGATTCATTAGTGTCCTCCATAAAGAAGTTTGTACAGACCTTATGTTGTAAATTTGATACATTAATAGATGCCAACAAGATATAGTTTTCTATACAGCACTGATCAAGTCAACGTCGAGAACTGATCACATGTTGAAAGAAAGTTCGGGTTAAGAATATAAAAAGCGTAAAATGTCAAAACTAACTAGTATAGGAATCAATTATCAAACATTGACAAAATTTTTAGAAGTTATAAATATCAATACACAAGTGAATGTAACATGTAACAACCATGAGTTATGACACTTGAAGGAAGTATATGAGCTTCTATGAACCACCACCACCAGCAAAAGCTTTTTAGGTAGGAAATGAGCCAGTAAGGAATTTCCGCGAGATGTATATCTTTATTTGCATTAGTTTAAGTGCAAATGACATTTAGACATGTAACATAACTTGCTATTAATATATGCTAATGGAGTATAAAAGGCTACCTACCTCTAGTTCTTGTAGGCTTTATAACATGTGATGCCGTCAAAGCAGATAAAATATAGTCTCCAGGACGTTCTGCATAAAGTTCAAGAGAAGAAACATGCATAGTATATTAGAGGACTAAACACAGAAAAATAAGAACATTTGATTAATTAAGAGCAAAGTCAAGTAAATAAAATCTAGAATAGCCATACAAAACCAGCATGGTGGTCTGAAACAAAAAAATGCAATGAATAAGGTGCCATTGAAACACAATCCACAAAATGAACTGACCAAATATAACATGACAAGCTTGGCATTGGTGCAGAAGAGAGTCGCATTAGAGAGATTTAGGCGCTATCAAAATGATTAAAGAAGATCATGAAGAGATGGTGCTGAAAGTTGAAAAAAACTGATTTCCTTCCGCACACAAGAATGGCCCAACACAACCAATGAGAAGCCGAAATCAAAGTGGACAATGAAGATGAATAAATCGGATATGGTAGACACTAGACAGGATATAAATAAGTTAGTATGACAGAGAACTCAAAATGTACAACAAAAGCAGGGAATTAATTTAGAATCAGATATGGTAGACACTAGACAGGATATAAATAAGATTCGTGGTTAATCTTATGAGAAACATACATCAAACATAGAATAAACATAGATGCAATTGCAGAGAATCACATGTATGATTATTCATTAATTTGAAGAAATGAATTGAAAACGTCAAAGCTAATATAAAGCATTAAAACACTTAGAAGAGGAGAAGGGGAGACAAGCACGCAAGATTGGGAATGGCACAAACCTCTTCATCAGTGTCAACTTTTGAAATGTGGGAGATCTTATGCCACTCTGAACTACCTGAGCCTAAACCGCATCTCTTCTTGGGAGGTTTGCATCTCTTTTTGAGGAGGGGGCAGCGTCTAATCGCCAATTTCCTCAATGAGGTGAGCTTTCGCATTTCATTTGCAGAGGGCAGGTGCATTAGGTTTTTGCAACCCCAAATCGTCAAAGTCTCAAGCGATGTAAGTTTCTCAAACCACTCGGGCAAGTCTGTCATTCCATCAAAATCACCTATAGAAAGGGATTCTAATCGGCTGAGATATTGAATCTGCTCAGGTAAAGACTTGAGGCGAGACCACCCAAAAATAAACAAGCTACGGAGTGAAGAGATAAAATTTCCCATCTCCATCCCTGTAATAGCATCTAAGAATGGGAAGTGATCTAGCTCTTCTGAAAATGGGCCAATCAACAAGCTTCGAATGTTGCGGAGGGATTGCAGACCTTCCAATGACTGGAGCCCCCTGCAGCCCCTGACTGTCAAAGATCGAAGTTGAGTAAACCCATGTAATTGCAAACGCAATATGCTCGGGCAATCTTCCAAAGATAAAATCTCGACACACCATTGTTCTTCGTTAGATGAAAGAAAACCTTGAAATTGTGGGCAATTGCTAATAGACAGATGCTTTAGAGAAGAAGAGGGATGTGGGCACGTCTCAAGGGCTTCACAAGATGAGATATGTAGAGAACGAAGAAACTGCAGGCCACTGAAATCTGGAAAATACCTCATCAAAGACAACCCTCTCACTGTCAAGCTCTCAAGAAGCTCATTCTTACCCAGCATCCGCGCCACTTCTTCTTCCTCTTTTTCAGAAGATGATGATGATGATGATGATGATCCCCCAAGAGAGAAAGAGGTTAGAGAAGTGATGTTCTCTGTTATTGACCTTACCATGTCTGTATTGTTCACCTTACCAATAGCCAAGTTTTGAAGAGAAGGAAAATGATTTGGCATACTTCTCAACTTGGGGCAGCCTTTCAACTTCAACACTCGAAGTTTAGGAAAAATACTAGCACCATTCTCAAACCACTCTTCTAAATTTGGCACATCACAAATCGATAGTTCTTCTAAACGAGGGTATAGGATGGCTGCTGCTTCAGAGCCTGTTGTAGTTGTTGTCGATGATTTAGCTACTTGGTGGTTATGATGATCTTCTCCGATGCGACGCAAACTATCCATCCTCTCTAATTCAAGTTTCTTCAAAACAGACAAATTTCCCAAGCTATTAATTTCTTTACATTTACAACAACCATTGAGTCGAAGCTTGACCAAATTAGGAAGTGCAAAATCATTTGTCATCCACCTTGGAAGTTCCAATCCTTGAAAATTTTGAATCGTCAAATCTTTCAAATTGTGATGTGGGTGAAGTGCTTCCAACAATTCAACACGATGAGAAACATTGTCCCCCTGTGTGCCACTTTCCCAATCCATATCTAGCCCGTGCAAATTTTTCTTCCCCATCAAATTAGCTTTCTTCAGAGCCTCCACATCATTCACATACCCAAGGTTTTGGAGTCTAAGAGTACCCTTAAGGTAGTTCAAGTGTTCCAACTCTGCGATATGTTCTGAAGCGCTCTCCGCACACAACTTTAAAATATCGAGCGTTTGAAGGAAAGTAAGTTCATTCAAACCCTTAGGACTTTCACAATTAGGGTTAAAACGGTATGTATAAAAATGTCTTAGTTGGGTAAATGTTACCACACTTTTAGGAAGCTCAGAAAGCTTTTGACAATTTGAAAGATTGAAGGTCTGTAGATTATAAAGATTAAAGATAGTAGATGGTAGCCTTTCAATCTTTGACTGCGAAATATCTAGATATTTTAGAAGATTCAACTCACCAATTGAAGAAGGCAATTCTTTAAGAGGAAGTTCACTCAAATTCAACACGCGTAGAAACCTCAACTGAAGTAGCTTGGGAAGGCTAGTCATCACCTTTAAACGATCATAAGAATCACCGTAGGAAGAAAACAAATAAAAGGAGCGCAACTTCTTCACTTTATTTATGCCATTTGGAATCTCAAGCGTTTGGTTATTAGAAATCAAAGAAATATGACGAATATTTTCATTTATTTTTTCATCTTTAGCGTCCACCAGATCTTTGCACTCAAATCTAGAAAGATGTTGGGCAACATCATGTACCAAGTCATGCATCTGGTAGAATAATTCTGTTCCTTCGTCCGTCTCCCTTTCAGCTGCAAATTGGAAGAAAGATATTCTACACAATATCCTAATAAACTCTTCGCCTATATCCTCCATCAGTTCACCTTCTTTAGATATTTGAAGAAATCCTTGTGCCATCCATAGCCGGATGACTTCGTTCTTCCCGATTTTATAATCTTTCGGAAATATGGAACAATACGAAAAACATTGCCTAACTTTTGGTGGCAAGTTGTTGTAGCTCAACTTTAGGATCTCGATCACCTGTTTTTCCACATCACCCCCCAATTCCCAAAACTCACCGTCCCGAATAACTAACCACTCTTGTTCTGTTTTTTTGGATCTCATTAACCCCCCTAAAACTTTTACAGCCAAAGGAACACCCCTGCACTTTTTCACAATTGCTTCTCCAATTTTTACTAAATTAGAATTCTTCGTCTCTCCCTGCACGAATGCTTTACTTTCAAATAGCCTCAAGCATTGATCATCCGATAACAACTGCAAATCATGCGTATAACTTGATCCTATAGTTGATGCAACATTTTCTTCACGCGTGGTGACGACAACTTTGCTTCCCGCAGCACCATGTACTTTTAATGGAAGGATTAGTTCCTCCCATTTATCAAGATCTTTGTGCCAACAGTCATCCAATACAACCAAGAACTTCTTTCCACTCAATTCTTTCTCAAGTTTCCTCTGCAACTCCTGCTTGCTCGAAGATTCAGATTGAGCACTAATTGAATCGATCTCTTTCAAGATCTTAAACCAGATTGTGGTAATTGCAAAATGCTCAGAGACGCAAACCCATATCATCATGGAACCAAAGTGTTTCTTGACAGTAGCATCATTGAATACTAGCTGCGCAAGGGTCGTCTTCCCAAGGCCACCAAGACCAAGTATGGTGACAATGGAAAGAGTAGTAGTAGTAGTAGTAGTAGTAGCAGCACCAGCACTGCTACTCCCTGGATCACTGATGAGCATATCTACTATCTTTACTTTGTCAGTCTCCCTCCCAAACACATCCGACTCATTCACCAAAGAGGTGGTTTCTCGAGCAGCATCAACAACATTAGGAATAACATTTTCAGGAGTGTTGTCAATATTGAAGCCAAAACTCACCTTTTCCTCGTTAATGTCTTTCAGCCTCTTAGTAATGTTTTGAATGGAATGGGCAGTTTTGAATTTCAATGGAAGACTAGCGAAGCAAGAGAAGAAGTTGAGTACCTTGGTCTTGGCAAGGACTTGGCGTCGCAAGCCATCGAATGCAAACTCAGCCAGTATGTCCTCAGCATCGTATGCAGCTTCTTTGAGCTTGTGCAGCCAAAGCTTGACTCTTTCATCCCCAACTTGCCTTTTGTCAGCATCTTGAAGCACAAGTTGAATATGAGTGAAGATGGTTTGAAGTTTCTCCACCTCTTCTTTCACTCCTCGAAGAAGCCCGATCTCATCAATCCCAAGGGAAACCAGCCTCTTCACGATCTCCTGAAGTTTTCACCAAAGTACACATGTTTTTACTTTTAATGAGGAAAATAGGGGTCAAAACTTTTTTATTAGGGGGTAGGCAATAACGCCTTTTGGGAAGGCGTCATCTACGTGGCGGGTGACGTGTCAATTTTTTTTTTTTTTTTGGAGACAACGATGGCGCCTTCTCGGAAGGCGCTATCGATGTACATGTCCACGTCGACATGTCCACGTGGAGCGACGTGGACATGTACAGCGATAGCGCGCCTTCTGCGAAAGCGCTATCAATGTACACGTGGACAACGATTAGTTTTCCGAGGTCCGCGTGGATCGGATAGCGCCTTCGCGAAGGCGCTATTAGTGGCCACGTGGACATCAATGTAATGGGGCGCCACGTGGATCCACGTGGATCCACGTGGCGGTGTACTACTCGATAGCGCCTTCGGAGAAGGCGCTATTTGTATATAATTTTTAAGTTGTGTCCACGTGGATCCACGTGGATCCACGTGGACACATTTACGTGGGTGCGGCGATAGCGCCTTCGAGAAGCGCTATCGGCGCTCCTGTCGTCTTCTTCGCGAAACCGACGCGAGAGAATATTCTCTGCGTCGGTTTCGTAGGATGCGGGGGTAGGGATGCGGGGGTAGGGGACGTAGGGGTCGCGGGATTACGATCCCGTGACCATGCCGAATCATTGCCGTGAAGCCTATATAAGGCGGGGACGGGGAGCTCGGTGGAGGAAGACCACGCGCGGACGGAGGAGACACGACGGATCAACGCGGAGGAGGTAGAAGCGGCGGAGGAAGAAGGTCGTATTTGGGTTGAGCGGGGAGGAGAGTGGAGACGACGCGGGGGAGCGAGGAGGTCGAGCGAGAGGTGAGGCGAGAGAAGTGGCATTTTTGTTTGCGGCGGAGCGGAGCGGAAGTCCGAGCGGAGAGCGGAGCGGAGCTTTGCGCGAGGAGCGCGGAGCGCGGCGGCGGCGGGGGGCACCGATCGTCTCGAGCGGAGGAGAAGTAGGAGGTCCGGTGAAGGAGGAGGAGGTATGTACGTGATGAAAAAAAATGGCGGTGAGTTTAGTTTGTGTTAGTTTTTTTAGTTTACGTATGTGTAATTTGGTTTAAGTTTGTTTGTTTAGTTAGTTGATTATTTGTTAGTTTGTCTTGTTTTAGGTATTTAACTTAGTTTAATTTGGTTTTTAGGTTAGTTAGTATAGTTAGAGTAGTTTGTTTAGTTTAGTAAGTTTGTTTAAGTTAGTCGAGTTAATTAAGTTTGTTATAGCCGATTTATTATACTATTTGTGTTCTAAACAAACGAAAATACAATGTTATTGCGGGAATATTTTGTTGGAGAGGAAAAGCGGTGAAAAAAAGTAAGTTCGTTAATTTAGTATTTTCGAAGTAATTTATTTAGGTTAGTTTATGGTTTGCATGATATATAGGGACATAAGTATTTTGTTTATGAAGTACGGTTGATATATTTATTTATTGAACGTTATTACACGAAAATGTAAGTGCGAAAGAATGAGTATGCTCTGTAGTTGCGCTATTATTGCGATCTTCTACATCGAGAAAGTTCGTTGCGCTTTATCACCACATGATTTTCAACTAATTCCCTGAACAATTTTTTGCAATTATGCATTACATCTTTACATCCAATTTCAAAACATTATGTAGGGCATGTCACGAAAGAAACATCCCTATTCTATTCTATGCGTACGGATCCATTGTTAATGGGGTCGATGGCATCGCGTACGGCTCGCCCCATCGATAGTGTTGTGGGTGAAGTTTGGGTCTAGTGCCGTGAAATGATTGATGACGTTTCTAACGCGTTCCCGATTGTACGCGCGAGTACTATAGTTCATATGACGTATCGTCACATGATGCCTCTCTCCCGGAGGCTCGCATTATTACGTTCTGTGTTGTTGAATGATGCGACACACTTCGACTTGATGTGGGATACGGTGGACAAATTACCAAAGACCACGGCGATTGATATATATTTAACATTTGAGTCGGTCGACTCAAATCAAAATCGTACGATTCATTCGCAAGTTCTTGACGAACGTGGCGGCACGCCGAGACGCGGACTTACTAGACATGGACGATTGCACATGCAATCCCCGGCGGATGAGGTAGCGCAAGAGGGGTTCGTTGCTCCATTACATGAAGATAATAATGCGTATACGACGATGGCCAAAACGACGACGAAAATAACGAGGCCCGATGAGGAAACGCATCACGACGAAGAAGCTCCATCGATTGCGGTTTGGGATGACGTTAACGTTTGCACGAGATGATCCAACGTATGATCCTCGGGTGCGGAGAATGTCGAGGATGATGAGCAATTTGCTATCGATGAAGAGATTATGTTGGAGGAAGCTAGTGACGATGAAGTTCACCAACCAATACGGGGTATAACGAAATCGATTGGGAGGTGGCTAATTCAAGCTGCAACACAACATTCCGTAAGCAAACTTGGGGGACATCCCTAACCGATTTGGAGATAGGGATGTGTTTTGACAATAAAAACGATTTACAACATGCGTGAAAGTGTGGCATGTTAATAGGCATTGTCAATACCATGTGATGGAATCGACTACAACCGTGGGCGATTAAGTGCGGATATCCACAACACGGTTGTATGTGGCGTCTTCGCGCATGTTTCCGAAAAAAACACTATTATGGGAGATTACACGATTAGACGTACCGCACACGTGTATTAATCCCAACGTAGAACGCGGTCATGCCCACTTGATGCCAACATGATGGCGCGAGAGATCAGCGTCGTCAAAACCGATCAAGGTGTCACGATAAAAACATTAGTAGAAATAATAAAGAAAAAATATGGGCACGAAGTCAACTACAAGCTAATGTGGGATGCCAAGAAAAAAGCAATTGAATGGGTTTTTGGAGATTGGGATGAGTCGTACGCTCAATTACCAAGATGGTTGGGCTGCGGTGAGGAGTAAGAGTCGGGGACAAGAATCGAGTGGTCACAGACAATGGCATGATGATGAAATAAGTGCGCGTCTCCACAATTCCGTCGTGTGTTTTTTGCATTTGAAGCTTCAATACAAGCTTTTAAGTTTTGCGAGACCTCTGCTTGATTGACGCGACATTCCTATATGGCGAATACGATGGGAAGCTCATGATTGCGTTATCTGTTGAAGGAAATGGTCACATACTACCGATTGCATTTGCGTTGCGAAACAGAATCAAGCGATTCGTGGGGGTGGTTTTTGCGCATGTTGCGCAAACACGTGACAGAATAGAGAAGGGATATGCGTTATTTCGGATCGTCACCCTGGCATTTTGGAGGCGGTCAACATCCCGATAAACGGCTTTTGTCCCCGAAAGGGTACCACCGTTATTGCTTGCGACACTTGCTTAGTAATTTCGGCACACAATTCAAAAATGTTGTTCCCCCTGAAAGTACTACTTGGTCGAAGCAGGTTTGTGCAACATCAAGAACGAAAATTTATTGCGTGCATGGAGCGTTTCACATATTTATCGTCACGAACGCCACATGCTGCAATATGTCAATGCCATCCACTAAAGAACTTTGGACCCATCGCACGACGGAGGCATGCGGTACGGATGGATGAATTCTAATGGTGTTGGTAAGTACAACATACAATTTATTCTTTGCACTATAATACATTAAATATTCGACGAACCAATATTACTTACTAGAGTTTCATCGGAAATTGCGAGTGTTTTAACGGGGTCTTGAAGGGTGCTCGATTCTTGCCAATTCTTGCGTTGACTCAAATGATATACTATAGATTGGTGACGTACCACGATCAACGCAACCGGGAAATCAATGCGGCAATCTCAAAAGGCCAGTGTACACTTGAATATGTCATGAAGCAACTCGCGATATATGAGAAATCTGCAAGGGAGGCATCACGTCACGTTGATCAATCGAGACATTGGTGAGTTCCAAGTGCGAGTGGAAGACATGGAGATCGCATGCATAAAGGCAACAACACACAAATCGTCATCTTAAAGGACCGGGTGTGCGGTTGTAATAAATGGCGATCATTTGGTTTCCCTTGCTCGCACGTGTTAGCATCATGTGCGTTGATTCGAGTGAGCTCACGCGCGATTCATCGATCCATACTATAGGTTAGATGTGTACGCACGTGCTACTCGTACAAATTCAAGGCCATCCCAGGATGAGAAATCTTGGCCGACTTTTGGGACGAGCGATGCAGACCCCGAGCGCGAGACGTGGCGAGGAGACTGGGGATCGCGTAGACCTACGGAGATGGATCTTCCTAATGTCCAAAGACCTTTGCGATGTGGGATTTGTCACCAAGAAGGACATAGAAGAACAACATGTCCAAATAAAGATCGTGAGCAGTACCAACTAGGAAGAACCGTTGTGGTATATGTCGTTTAGAGGGACATAACAAAAAAAATTGTCCGTTGAGACCTCGACCATCCAATGACAACCTATAGTCGAGTTTGTATATTGTGTGAAGTAACTAAAGGTCGTACATATGTTGCTTGTGTGAACTTTTATTAATTACTAATCGTTTGGTTGTGTACAACACTCATTTTATTTTGCTAACATTATATGTAGTTGTACTACAATGGATCCAGGGCCTTCGATCCATCACTATTGCAACTCAATCTACACACGAGATCAACGCGAGCATGGAGGGCGAGGTAACATTTCTTACAAAGACAATACGTCAAATTTATATCAATAATGTATCAAATACGTACATTAATACACTATCAATTACAAGGTGTACGAAACAATGCGTGTACGTCGAAGACGTGGGGTCGTGGATCGAACGATGCGGTATCATTCTAGGATGATCCCATATCTTCGTTCCGAGTGGGTTCTATGGGATATCTCGTGTAGCATTTTTCAGCCTTGATTGGGCTTTGATTCTGCTGCGTTTGTAGAGAGATGGCGCCCTGAGACGCATACATTTCACATGCATTGTGGGGAGTGCACCATTACACTTCAAGACGTGCGAGTACAGACTAGGATTACCGATCGAAGGTATGCACTGTGACGGGAACGACGGGCCTTGCAGACTATCTTGATGTACGTGAGAGGCTACTTGGACGAACTCCTGGTGGAGATGACATCGTTGGATGTAAACTAAAGGTCGAATGGCTTGAGCGTAACGTACCATCAATAGATGATGATAGCGATGAGAGAGTCGGTCAGACGTTACGTTCGATCGTACATACTTCAACTCATCGGTGGATGTCTTTTTGCCGACAAGTCTAATCGATTCGTCCATTTGATGTTCCTACCATTGCTGGAGGATTTCCAACTAGCTGGACAATATAGTTGGGGAGTGCTTGTTTGGCTTATTTGTACAGGGAGTTGTGTCGCGGATCTCGCGCGGGTGCACATGAGGTTGCTGGCGCGTCAATTCTTTTACAACTTTGGGCATGGGACCGATTTCCATTCATAGCACCGCGGCGCCTGCGTGTTTCTAGAGCTCAGCAGCGAACTGTGGATGGACAAAATATGCTTATGGACGTTCCACTCGGACACAGGTATGAAAGTCGATTTGTCATTAATTTGCATTTTCATTATTGTCCATTTACATTTATCTTAAATTATTGTCTTCTACACGAGATGGCTCGATGCATTTTCGGTATCACAAAGTGCGACGCACGTCGTATCGGCTTACCGCAGTGATGCACTGCACTCGACTCGCGAGGCATGAGAATGATGTGGTGCAGCAACCTTATGCACAACTCATGGGGTCTCTTCCCGATTCTTGTACAAATGGCAACGGAAGTTGGCTCTCGACGTGTCCCTTATTTGTTTCCACATTGTGGAGTGGCATCGACCGAGAAAGGGTGATGAGACAATTCGGCATGGTACAAGTGGTGCCGCCAAATTGTGCTTACGACGCCCAATGCACCGCACAGGAATTGCGTGGACATCATCATGAAAATTGGGTGACCTTCCATGCAAGCTATATACACATGTGGGAGAATCGTGGGGACACCATTGCCACGGCGGCGATTAATGAAGGCCACGATCACCAAGAGTACATGACGTGGTATCGCTCGGTCACTAGGAGATTCGTTGGACACGACGGGCGTTACGTGACTACTCGGTAAAATTCTAACTCTTTATTTTCCTCGAACATTAAATCTCTTATATTGCGTGCTCGACCTCTTATATTTTGTATATCGGCGTAACTTGGTGCATCGGCGAGGCGAGTGTTTATCGAGGATGGGTACGAGCAAGGTCTTGCTTGCTATCGATGAAGGGATTCAAATTTTAGACGAAGACGAAAGGCGAAGGTCTACTCTTTCGCATGACGGAATTGACGTCGAGCAAGACATTAATGAGGATAATGAACAAGACGATGAAGAAGACGATCGGGCCGAACCAAACATAGAGGTGAGAAGAAGACGAGCACGACCGAGAGATTGTGCGGGAACGCACCGGCGTCCTCGTCCACCACGTCCATCTACTCGGGCGAGATTCTTTGCGAGAGAGTAGCGAGACGATCTCCTCCGCACGTTCATCTCGTTCGAGAGCGAGTAGAACAGAGAGGCTGTTGGTGAGAGTAGCCGACGATCGTCGCCACCCCAGCAAGAACCTCAAATGTTTGTACCCGGCCGCCGAGCGTGAATCTTCCTCCTTACTATTTTGATCCATACGCACACAGGGCGTCGTCTTCATATGTGGACCCTGGAATGCCTCGTCCTCAAATGTATCCATCAACGCCTCGGTACATGCCTAGTCCATATACTCCTACTCCATATAATTACAATATGGCGTATAGTGGAGACCACTTCATTCATGAACTTGTTGACCATGCCGCGACCTCATGTTCCATTCCCCCGACCCCATGCGGGAAGCCAATATTTCGGGATGGTTCCACCTCTATTTTTGGTAGCATCGATGCGAGAGGTGAGTCGAGTCAAGTACCGGAGAAACGCACAATCTACTCGACGTGATTCATCGCAAGACCAGCTACCTCAACAAGCTCAACCGGATGTACAAACACATCGTCCAACAAGACAAAGAAGTACGTCCGGTTTGCATCACTAGAACAACAACGTCAACGGAACCGCCGAAATAGACCTGCATGATGAGTTTACTTGATGTCATGGTGATTTGTAATTAACTTATATTTTGGGTTCACAAAGTACGTGTATTCAACTTTCTCATTGAATAAACTTATTTCTCACGTTTTCCATATTATTTAACTTAAGTGGTTAGCTTAGTTAGTTAGGTGTCGGTGGTTAGGTTATATTAGTTTAGTTTGGTTAGGTTAATTAGGTTAGTTAGTTAAGTTAGTTTAGTTAGTTAAGTTAGTTTAGTTTAGGTGTTGAGGTTATGTTTGTTTAGTGTAGTTGAGTTAGGGTATGTTCCTTAGTGTAGTTGAGTTAGGTTATGTTTGCAATTAAGCTAGTTAAGTTAGTTATTTTAGTTTACTTAGTTTGTATTGTTAGGTGGTTTGGTTAGTTAATGTTAGTTAGTTTAGTTTGTTAGTTACTTTAGTTTGGTTATGTTAGTTACTTAGTTAGTTAGTTAATTTAGTTGAAGTTAGTTAGTTAGTTAGTTTAGTTTGGTTTGGTTAGGTTAGTTTAGTTTGGTTTGGTTAGGTTAGTTTAGGTAGTTAGTTTAGTTTGGTTAATGTTAGTTAGTTAGTTTAGTTTGGTTTGGTTAGGTTAGTTTATGTTAGTTAGTTTAGTTAGTTAGTTAGTTAGTTAGTTAGTTAGTTAGTTTAGTTAGTTAAGGTTATTTAGTTTAGTTTGTTAGTTAGTTTAGTTTGGTTAGGTTAGTTATTTTAGTTTGGTTAAGGTTAATACTATAGTTAGTTACTTACTTGGTTAATTAGTTTATTTAGTTTAGTTGGTTATGTTTGTTAATGTTAGTTAGTTTAGAAAAGAGAGTTTAAGGTTTAAAACAATGTACATATATATATATATTCAAAATTGGTTTTTAAAATACAAATATAAACTCCTCATATGCATATTCAAATTTGGTTGTAATTGTCGAGATCGTTCGACGCAGCACGCAACAACAACCATCGGCGAGGTCGGAGGCTGCTGAGAAACGACGCGGTTGGTGACCGGTTGATGACGTGTCGGTGACAGACGAATCGGCGAGCGTTTGTGAGGTTCGCGATGACGTGGCGTCCACGTGGCGTGTGTTCGTGCGATAGCGCCTTTTCAAAAGGCGCTATCGGTATGTGTCCTCCATGTCGGCGCCATGTCGGCGCCACATCACAAACCATTTTCGCTCAATAACGCCTTCTGAAAAGGCGTTATTGAATGAGGTGATGTGGCGGCGACGTGGCAATGCGTTATTGAGAGATGTGATGTGGCGGCGACGTGGCGGTGAGGTGGCGGCCAAATGTACGAGATAGCGCCTTTTCAAAAGGCGCTATCGTACAAACCCATGCCACGTGGACGCCACGTCACCTCGAACCAAAAAACATCCCACTCAATAACGCCTTCTCAAAAGGCGTTATTGCCTACTTCCGTGATAAAAAAAAAAACCTCCCTATTTTGTGAAAAAAATTGTAAAATACCCCTACTTTTGGAAAAACCCCTCCCATTTCAGAATCTCATAAATATTGTAATTGAACAGTTGCTTCAATAGTTTTTTTTTTTTTTTTTTTTTTTTCAAGAAAGATATATACATATTAAGATGAAAGTCATGGGGGAAATGAATCCACCCAAATATAGTTACTCATACGAAGCATAGCATATTCTGCCAAGGCATGAGCTTGGTAGTTACAATTTCGATTAACATATTCAAATTTAAGATTATGAAAGAATTGAACTAAAAAAAGTTTGATTGATCAAATCTTATTCATTTTTATATAATACATGTAGTTATTAGTTAAAACTTAAAAGAGATTTTTTTTTTTCGAGAAATTAAGCATTGAGAGAGTGAGTATATATGACAAGTTGAATATAATATTCATTGTATTTCTTCTCAATTAAGAAGTCGATACGAAGTATTACCTATCTCTAACATATTTCTTTAAGAAAAAAAGAAATGTTTATTTTTTTTGTTGTCAAAGAGAAAAAATGAAAGGTTTAAACAAAAGAAGACTGCACAAAGGAAGGATATAATCCCAAGTTAACAAAATGTTGAAGTTGAACAACCAAAAGACCTCTTTTTCTTTTTCCAACTTGAAAGAAAGAAAATTCATCACTCATAAATATTCTTGTTCATGGGTCATGCTCGAGCCTAAGAATCTTAGTCTAAGCTCAATCCATGTAAAAATACAAAAGCCCAAGTCGACCCATCAAGCCCATATATAAAATATTCTAATATTAATAAATATAAAAATAAAATATTTATGTAACGACCACTTTAATTAATCTCAAGTAATTAGTTAATTACAAATTAAAACCTTAAACTCGGACTACGTGATGCGCGCGAAAAAGTCTATAACACAATTAACGAGGTAAATTATGGTTATTTTTGAGTAATGTGTGTTAAATTATTATATTATTATTAAATATGCGCGTCACACTATTGTTAGGATTTTCATTAATCGCATTGTGCGGGTATAGTTACAAGAGCGTAGGACGCTACGGGGTGTGCGCAACACAGGTGTATAGGTAGTCGAGGTTTAGAAGTCACATCACCCATCACGTCACATCACCTATCACATAACCATCCCTCACTTTCTATCATTTTTATCTACAAGTACAAAAAAGGAAAATCTCTCCCACACTCTCTACTCGAACCCTCCATCTCTCCCTCTCATTTTCTTCTTATTCTTCCTCTTTCTCCAAAACTACTTTACCATCTCATTTGATCTCACCCTCACCAAGCCCTCATCACCCTCAACTCGACCTCTCACCTCTCTCGCGACGTTCTCCCATCTTGGCAGCACCGTTGGCGACTTTCCTAGACAAGGTGAGTGGTTGTTGATGTTAAATTTTTGTGAAAAATTGAAGTTTTAATGGTTGATGTTGTAGTTGTTGGTTGATAGAGTTGTTATTGTTGTTGTTGTTATTAAAAATTAAGAAAAAAATATAACAAACAAACAAAAAAACAAACAATATCCAAAATCCAAAAAAAAAGAGAAAAAAACGTCTCTTCGAATCGAAATGAGGGAGGGGGTAGTCGGTGGGCTGGCCTTGCTACCCAGAGCTAGGTCGACCTGCACCAGATCCAAGGTGGTCCGATTGATTGAGGCCGAATCCGGGCTCGGTTCAGAGGGAGCCAACCCCATTTAAATAAATATTTTTTTAAAAGTAAATTAAATATAACTTTAAATAAAAATAAATTACAAAAATAAGAAAAATAGGTAGAAAATTATGAAAAAAATTCAGAAAAATTCAGAAAAAATATGAAAAATTGGAAAAAGATAGAAAAATAGACTTCAAGACTTTTTCAGGCGTTCGACACTCCAGTGTAACTCGAAAAGCTTGTCACGACCAAAATTTGGAATAAATTCTAAATTTTGATTTTTTTCATTATAAAATCATTAAATGTGACACTAAAACATTTTAAAATGACAAAATTGGACACCAGAGAATTAGAAGACTAGTCGGGTGTCGGCGCGCAGTTCGAGGTGCGTGAGCGGACCTTTTCGAAGCGATTTCACTAGCGTCGAGGTAAGTAAAACCACGAGAAAGTCGATTTATAATTTACTTATTTCCTTCGTAATTAACTTATTTCACTTTTACTTTTTGCCAATTCGGCTTATATATTTACTCTATTTCCACATGTGTCTATGTATGTTCAAATGGACGGTATGACCCCTTTCCAGCTCTCTCGTAGATGATCATCTGATTGTTGCTACGGTGTTGGTCATACCTTAAACTACGCGTGAGATTTCTGTCCGCGAGTCTATGATCTCGAGAGTGGGTTGATGTGAGGCTCACCTCCGTCACGAAGTTCCTCTCCTTTAAGGCGTTGGGGAAAATACCTTCGATCAATAGAGCTCCCATTTCGACAAAGTGTAGAGGAGGCGGGGATTATCTTGCCTTCAGGGCCTTCTCGATTTAATATTTACATCCTAGGGCAAGAAAACTATACACCACACTCGCGTTCCATATTCTTGATTATCTCAACAACTTATATTCATGCTTTACATTTTCGTTTATTTACTTTATCTGCACAAATTATAGCTGTTTTTCTTGAATTTCCTGTGAATACTAATTGAATTTATCTTGGATTTACTCAATGGAACTTGCCATTATTTTTGTGGCTAGTTGTAGATTATACGACGATTTGGATCTAAAGAGGCACAGTAGTTTCACGTGTAGGTGTTTGTATTTATATATGTACTATCTTTTGGGGATCATTTTGGGAGACTTATTACCTGATATATGTATATTGACATTCATTATACCTTTTTGTTACCTTTAGTGATATACATGATATCTTTTTGCCGAGCTTCCACCCCATAGGTTTGTTAATCAATGCAAAATTCATTTACATTACTTATTTGCACAGTATAAGACTTTTGCTATTAAAATAACTCAAATAAATCAAAACAAATAAATTAAGTTGTAAAACTATATTTTGACAAAATAATCATTTAAACATTAAAATTGACTAAGTCGATCATTTGATGGTTAGTTCACAGAAGTCGTCATGGACATGTATGCGAGTATATGGCATGACCTGGTGACATGTCCGGCGACGTGGCGATTTCGATTTGCCTCAAAATTTGGGGCCGTCACAATTTATTGATTAATATTTTTTATTGATTTTTTGATATCATATGTATTTCTATGTATAATGTTGGGTCCGCCTAAGACTTTATATGCGGGTATGTTTTACTCCAAAAGGCCTCGGTACTATTTAGAGAGAGATAACATGTCACGGCCCAAATCTCTAACCCCGTTTTAATTCCTTAATTAGGATCATCGACCTCGACGTGGGATCTACACTTTGTGATACGTGCACAGACCGAGGCACGTGGCAGAGGTATATCATATTTTTGTATTGATGTGTGCCTAGTGTTATGTATTGTGCAGACTTACTAAGTCGGTTTGTACAGTTGTAGGCGTCTAGACGAGAGCGGGGACACGCCTCGAGTAGCGTGCAAGCCGGGGAGCCGGGTAGTTAGCATTGTGGTAAGTCTTATTTAATAATAATATGAAATAAGGAATTACTTATAAGCCTATGGTTGTGTTTGTTAATGTAAATCAAATTAAAGGCCTATAGTTGAGTAAATTAAATGGAAAGCATAAGATTGATCTAGAGATACACATTGGCACATCTAGGAACTAGGTGAGCAATGAAATGGTGTCACTTGATGTTGAGTTAGTGGGAGTTAATGGGATATATGACAAAGGTGGACCATTAGATATTCCTAGCATGAAGATTAAGGGCTAGGAAGGAACATCACCTTAATATATATTATTAGTGATCAAACAACATGCAAACCAAATCACTCATTCAATTTTTTGCTGGAGAAGAAGAAAGAATGGCTGGAGAGGAATGAATCATCAATGTGTTGAAGGAATCCATGAGAGTTGGTGAGAAATTCTCAAGCTAGGGTGCAACATCAACTAGGTAAACATATTTTTAGTTGGAATTAGAACAAGTTCTGATTTTAGGCTAATTTCACATAGTAGATAATTGAGTATTTGCAATTAATTTATATATTTGGATTCCTCATTTCAAGCTGATAATTCAGCTATATTGAAGTTCTTAATTTGGTTTTGAAATCATAAAGATATGAATTTTTGAAGTTGCAACACCAAAACTAGAATTCTACATGTTGTATTAGGAATCAACCTGGGTAATTTGGTCATAATCTACCTATTTTAAATCCAAATTGATCCAAACCAGCGACATTTGAAATTTTATTTAAAGGGGAATAACTTTGCTCGTATGAATGCAATTTGATTCAAATGTTTTTATGTCCAAACATGCTCTACAAATAGGTGCTGGAATAAAAAATGAAAGTTTTGAAACTAAACTTGTTAAGAGCATAACTTCCTAACCACTTATTCAAATGAGCTGATCTTTTAGTATGTTGTATTTGGATATATTTCTGACTTGTGACGAAAAATCAGATTTTTAGGAACTATAGATTATGAGAAATAGATTTTTGAAATCCGATGGTCAGATTAAATTATAATTAGACCTATGTTTAGTAAAATCATGATATCTATTTCATTTTAAATCAGAATTTTACAAACTAAACCTTTCTGGAAAGCTAAGAGAGAGACCAAAAATAATAGTATTGATGGATGATTTCTATATTTTGACCATTTCATGCCTAAAAACTGCGTTAAAATGTAGGACTGAAATTGAAACTTAATTTAGTCTTTAGGGGTTGATTTAGGAAGATTGATTTAAAGTCAATTGAACCAATTTGAATACACAATAAACACCACTAAATTCGAACTAATGAGACACCAAACTCAGGAACCTAGGAAAAGGGTACGGGAGAGCGAATACAAGATTTGGAGTATCGGGAAGCCAGTAAAGCTAGGATTTAACTTTGTTGTTGTGAGTATACCCAATAACAACTTTACTTGGCATTTCATTTCTATTAATTGTTGTCCTTGCATAGTCCTTTTGGCTATTTTGCCTTTGTATTCTTATATCATGTGTTCTTTGTGTCTATGCTCACTTGATGAGTCTAGTTTGCATGATATTCATTCATTTGATTTGATTCATTGATTCTATCCCATGCTATGTCTATTCTTGTTGTTTTAAATGTGAATTGAATGATAAATAACATGCTATTAGGCTAGTGAATATATTATAAATGTTTAAGAGGACTTGTATTCCTTATTTGTTTAGGTGTGTAGATGTGTCTATGCCTTGACAATCCATACTTGGTATTTCTTGAAATTTTAAAAGTAGTTTTTGCATTTAGGTCATGTACTCGATCGAGGTGTGCGCGACTCACGGGGTTAGAGTCCCAGGGGATGTCGACACATGTTACTTGACACTGTATGACACTCGGGGTTAGAGTCCTTGAGGTGGTCTAATCACCGGGGTTAGAGTCTCTGGTAACACTTGGGTTAGAGTCTCTTGTGCTATATGATTATTGAGTTAGAGTGACATGTTTCACTGCCGACTGGATATAAATCACCACTACTTAGCCTAGTGTCAGTCTCACTTGTTTAACTCTGGTATTTACTCGCATATGGCTTATTTTCCAGTTTTTCCATTTTATGCTTTTAAATACCATTTGAATATTTGGAAATGCAAATTAAACTTGTCATCGGGGATTACTGTTTTATTCATGTACTCACCATCCTTTTTATGATGGTGGGTGCAGAGTCGTCTATCAGCAGGTTGGGCAAGGAGAAGATCGGCGATTATCCCTGACTTGTACTCATCGTCCTTTTTATGACGCGTCACTACATCGATTGTAGGTCTTCTTTTGGTATTTTGATTGTATATGTTATATATGTCTTTCAAATACTATTTGAGGTTGTATATTGGGTTGAGCATTAGTTTCTCCGACTTGACTTAGACTATTTTTCTTTTTCAATGCATTTTGAGGACTTTATATATGTGATGTCATTTCCTGGTTTTCCACACTTAGGATTTTATAAATGGCTTCTGCATAAGTTACTAATTTCTTCCGCATAATCAATAAGACTTCCGCTTAATTAACTCTATAAATTGGTAGGACTAGTGTATTACTTATCCTGAACACGAGAAAAGAGACGTCTAGGTTGTAAAGGCTGACTAATACGTAGTTAAGTCATGCGTGGATATGATTAGGGCTTAATTACAGGATTAGGCCGGGCGGTGCCCTAAATTAGGAGAGGGGCCGTCACAACCACTTAAGTACTTTATTAAGTCACACTTAACCGATGTACGTGGAACTATATTTTAGTTTACACATCTCAACAATCTCCACCTTGGACCGAAATCTCAAGTGTCTTGGCTCCAACTTACACCGAATTCTCTCCAAGATGCTTCACCGCATGATCTGTAACGACCCGTTTCCTTAAGCTGGTGATTAGTACTAATCCACCTGGGTTAGGATCGTGGTTAAGTTCGGTGTACCTCGATTAACGTGTTGTTTGCATGATGAATGATGTTTGTTTGAATTGTTAAATCAATTTACATATAGGTTGTCGTATAATACGAAAATTATACACAAACCTATAAAATGAAAAATACCTAATAAACAATGATTTACCAGGACACCAAGTATGACGAGGGAATCGTGGCAAAAGTGTGCACGCTCAAGGACATTGTAGGCATGTCTGGTGAGTTTATTGATGAATAATACACGATATATATATTTATATGTTTTTAAATATATAAATATATATTGGAAAATGAAAGAACATTGAAAATACATGAATTATTGTATCGTCTCGAACAAAGCGTGAGTACTTGATGTGTCAAATTTTGTGTCACTTTAAGAAATGTTATTTTAACGCATCAACCACGCGATAGGTCTCGAGATAGCCCGATGCGTATCTCTATCTCGAGGAAATTCATATATACAAACAAAAATTCATTCTTACTTAAATCATTCGAACAATCGAGAATTGGATGAGGGTTCGGCTGATATCAGATCAAAGGAATGTCATTTCGGGAGCCGAATTCGATCAAGTTGAGAAGCTTAATTGAATCAACAGCTTGAGAGCATAATGTAGGTATGAATTGTTCTTGTGTTTATCAAAGTTCAATTTGATGGTGATGCTAAGAATTCAATAATTCTTGTTGTTTGTTGGTCAATTATAGTCTCTCGCCTAACTAGAGGTTGTTCTTGATCAATTTTGATAAGTTTGTGGCTATTTGAGATGGAGGTGGTTTGGGTAAATTTGGATCGGCAGAGGTATGTTGTTGTTGCAAGTTTGGTGCGCATAGCGCGGTAGGCACTGGTCATAGCGCGCTACGCGTACTGTGGAACATGACTGACTTATGGATAGCGTGCTACCAAACTCCTAAAACCATCAACTGTGTTGTGTTTTATGAATAATTTCTGGGGGACTTAGGGACTGGTCCAGGGGTTCTAAACATAGTGTATTGAACCTATATTAATCCCAAATGATTGGTGATCGGTTGAGGAACACCGAGGAAATATGAGATGATCAGAAAGTTAAGGAGTTTGAGAAACAGAGACTTAAACCGAGGTAAGTACGGATTCGCTTATTTATCAATATTGTCTGGCTATTTAGTATATTTGTTGTGAAGTGTGGATGACCATGCATGTACACCAACATATTGTGTAGTTATGTACTTCCATTGGTTTGTGTATTGTCATGTTCTTTGTAACCATTTCAATGTACATGGGGTGTATGTTTTAGTCCCACATTGCTAAGGCACATTTGTCATCATACCAAATGGCCTATATAAAGGATACTAACTTCATTGTAAGAGCACACCAAGTTGAATGAAAACTTCTCATTCCAACTATCTTATTTCTTCTCTTCTCTTTTGTAGTAGTATAAGTTCTTAGTCTTCTAATTTCCTTCTCTAGTTTTTAGCAAGTTCCAACTTAGTTTACAACACGTTATCAGCACGAGCTTGCTCTAGCATTAAGGAGATCTTGAAGTTCAAGAAGGCTTGTTAAGGAGAGAAAGCTAGGAAGGTATAACTTTTAAATAAGTTCAATTTACTTCTATATTATCATGGTTGCTTCCTTTTATCTATGCATACTTTATTCATATATTATGCATTATAGCGTCACCGATAGATGCGAAAGTATGCTCTGTAGTTGCGTCTCGTACGATCTTCTACATCAGAAATCAAAAGTCAATATGTGACATAACTAGTTTTCTCTTAAAACTACAAACGATTAGTTATTGTTCTATTCTTGATTTTATAATACAAATCATGCTATAAGTTTGAGTTGATAGTGGGTAAGCCTTGTCCCAGGTAAAGCTAAACATTGAAAGGGAGACGGGTTATCCCGTTCGAGGAGGCATGGCATTAAGCGGACTTTGTCTCGCCACCCAACTGGAGGTTGTCCCACCAACTCATACGAATAGTACATTTGATTATTAATAAATCAAGTTGTGAACATATACTTAATCATATGTTATGTTTTTTTTTTTTAAAAGAAAATAGAAAATTATTTTATATTTACTTTCAAAATATTAATCAACCATAGTTGAATTTGTTATCTTATTATAATTCTTGTCATGATAATTAAATATTACAAATTATGAATAAAGCTTGTATCCATGCGAGGTTGTATGTTGTACACAATCATTCACAAATTTCTCTTTAGAGATTTGAAAAGTGAATATTTCACTTTATATATATTTTCACCTTATGGAGTTATATATATACATACCAAAAGGGTAATGCTCCAAAAAGCTCAAAATGGCGAATTTGGGTCTCATGCTTTAAAAATTTAATCGATCAAATATTAATTATAATTCCACAATTTTAATTACCTCTATGTTGAGGCTATGTGGAAATATGAGTGATGAGACAATAAAAGGGTCACGTGGCGCCTCGATTTATTCTTTGCAACAAATATCGAGTGCGCACGTCAATCCAATAAATATTAAGGATTGATTTCTTGTCTCATGGTAGCTGAGTAAAATAATGAGATATTATAAATATAATATCGCTCCCGTCCAATTAGTTGAGCTTCAAATTAAGAAGCATATGTTGCATATAATGATCATGATCGCAATAATAAATTTATGGACGTGGAAAAGGTGAAAATATCAGGTAAAGGTCGTATTGACAATTCCACCAAAAAAAAAAAATTGGAATAAAAGTGGTGCACCACTACAAAGGGCAAATAATTATTGACAATGAGCGCTCATAATTGTGACATTTTTTTTAGTCATATATGAAAGGCTATTTTGCCTAAATATTGTCATATATATGCCCGAATATTTTTGTGACCTTTACCATGCCTTCAAAATCAAAGGCAAAATATTATGAATTTTATCATTGAAATATGACTCTTTTTCTGATTTGCCAAACATTATTTGTCCAGATGGATCAACAAATCATGTGTTCAAGTCATGAATCAAATAAGAGCGATATATGCCTTCTTGATTGTGCTACAACGCATACAATCCTTAAAAACAGAGAATATTTCTCCAATTTGAACTTAAGTTTGAGGCTAATGTTCAAACAATATCTGGCATCTCCAATTTGATTAATGGCTCTGGAAGAGCAAATATTATGTTGCACTGGGGGAACAACAATTCATGTTGACAATGCCTTATACTCTGAAAAATCGAAAGAAATTTCTTGAGCTTTAAAGATATTCGACAAAATGGATATCACATTGAAACCGTGAACGAAAATAATAGAGAATTTCTCTATGTCACATTGGTTTCAAATGGGAAAAAAAAGTGTTAGAAAAATTCCCGAACTTTATCATCTGGATTATATTTTACTCATATAAGGCATGTCGAAACGAATGTCGTCTTGAATAAGAAAATTAATGATCCAAAGACATTCATTTTATGGCATGGCCGAAACTTGGTCATCCAGGATCATCAATGATGCGAAGAATAATTAATAATTCGCATGGACATCCTTTAAGGAGTCACAAAATATTTTCAATTTGGTGATTATAATTGTGCTAGTTGTTCTCAAGGTAAATTGATAGTTAAACCATCCCCAAGTAAAATTGTTGTGGAATCCCCGAGTTTTCTTAGAACGCATTCGGGGAGACATATGTGGTCCTATTCATCCTCACTTGTGGACCATTCGGATATTTCATGGTTTTGATAGATGCATCAACTAGGTGGTCACATGTTTGTTTGCTTTCAACCCGCAATGTTGCATTTGCTAGATTTTAGCACAAATCATTAAGTTAAGAGCACAATTTCACGACAACCCAATCAAGACCATCAAATCTTGATAATGCGAGAATTTCAATCTCAAGCATTTAGAAATTATTGCATGTCTATAGGAATTACCATTGAACATTACGTTCCACATGTGCATACCCGAATGGTTTGGCGAGAATCTCTTATCAAACGCATTCAATTAATTGCCGGACCTTTAATCATGAGAACTAAGTTATCAACTTCGGTTTGGGGACATGCGATCCTTCATGCGGCATCTATCATTCGTTATAGACCTACGCATACCATGAACATTCCCCCATGCAACTCATTTTAGGTCAACAACCAAATATTTCACACTTGAGAATTTTTGGTTGTGCAGTGTATGTTCCTATACCACCTCCCAATAGAACTAAGATGGGCCCACAACGAAAACTTGGGATTTATGTTGGATTTAACTCATCGTCCATTATAAGATACCTTGAGCCCTTAACGAGGATTTATTTCTTGCACGTTTTGCTTGATTGTCACTTTGATGAAGCAATTTTCCCACCATTAGGGGGAGATAAGAAGCCAATTCAAAAGGAATGGCGCGAAATTGCTTGGAATGCATCAACTTTATCACATTATGATCCACGCACAAATCAGTGTGAACTTGAAGTTCAAAAGATCATTCATTTGCAACAAATTGCAAATCAATTACACGATGCATTTAATGATGCAAAACAAGTGACAAAATCACATATTCCAGTTTGTAAATGTTCTGCAAGAATTGATGTCTCTGTGCAACAAAATGCACAAGAACCAACGAAAGCTTAAAGCGTGGAAGACCGATTGGTTCAAAGGATACAATTCCTCGAAAGAGGAAAACGGGAGTAAAAATAAATACAAATCAAAATACTCTGAGAAAGCACAAGAATCCTTTGATAAGGGTTTGTCAGAACAAGTTGATTATGATGACGAACAACTTCCTCTAGAAAAAGAGGAAAAAGATGAAAATAATGAGATCTCAATAAATTATTTAAACTCTGGTAAGATTTGGGATCGAAATAAAATTGTTCATGATGATATATTTGCTTTCAATGTGTCCTTTGAAATATGTGAAAATGATGATGATCCAGAACCACGATCGGTGGACGAATGTCGAAAAAGACACGATTGGCAAAAATGGCAAGATGCTATCCAAGCGAGCTAAACTCGTTAAGGAAACGAGAGGTTTTTGGACCAATTGTCCAAACGCCCGGATGGCGTAAAACTGTTGGATATAAATGGGTATTTGTACGAAAGAGAAACGGAAAAAATGAAGTTACAAGGTACAAAGCAAGACTTGTAGCTCAAGGTTTCTCACAAAGACACGGCATCGATTATGAGGAAACATATTCTCTGTTATAGATGCAATCACATTTCGGTTCTTGATAAGCCTTGCGGTTTATGAAGGGCTTGATATGCATTTAATGGATGTCGTTACAGCATATATGTACGGATCCCTAGACAGTGAGATATATATGAAAATCCCTGAAGGATTTATAATATCCGAAGAAATAAAATCAAAACCTCATAACATGCATTCTATAAAATTACAAAGGTCTTTGTACGGATTGAAACAATCCGGACGAATGTGGTACAAACGCCTTAGTGATTATTTGCTTGAAAGAAGGATATGTAAATAATCCGCTTTGCCCATGTGTCTTCATTAAAAGATCATCAACGGGATTTGTGATTATTGTTGTATATGTTGATGATTTAAATATAGTGGGAAACCACGACGACATCGTTAGAACATCGAATACTTGAAAAAGAATTCGAGATGAAAGAACTTGGAAAAACAAGACTTTGTCTTGGTTTGCAAATTGAACATTTTTCAAGTGGAGTACTTGTCCATCAATCAAATTATATTGAAAAAATATTAAAAAGATTTTATATGGACAAGGCGCATCCATTGAGCTCTCCAATGGTTGTCGGATCACTTGAAGTGGATAAGGATCCATTTCGACCTCATGAAAGTGATGAAGAGCTACTTGGTCGGAGGTACCATATTTAAGTGCAATTGGTGCACTTATGTATCTTAAAAATTGTACAAGACTGACATTGCTTTTCTTTGTCAACCTACTTGCAAGATACGGCTCATCACCAACTCGAAGACATTGGAATGGTGTTAAACATATTTTCCGATATCTTCGAGGAACAAGTGACATGGGTTTATTCTACTCGAGAGGGTAAAATTGAATCTACAAGGTTATCTTGATCTTTGGATTTTTATCGATCCCATGAGGCCCGTTCTCAAACGGGATATGTATTCACATGTGGTAATCTTCTTTGTATCATGGAAGTCGATAAAGCAAACTATGGTTGCTACTTCTTCCAACCATTACGAAGTACTTGCAATTCATGAAGCAAGTCGTGAATGTGTATGGTTGAGAAATATGATTGAACATATTCAAGAATCATGTGGATTGCCTTCAATAAAAGATTCTCCAACCATATTATATGAAGATAACGCATGCATGTATTGCACAATTAAGTGAAGGATTCATAAAAGGGGACGAGAACAAAACATATTTCACCAAAATTCTTTTATGCGCATGAGCTTCAGAAGAATGGTGAAATTGATGTCAAGCAAATCCGATCGAGTGATAATCTTGCTGATCTATTTACAAAAGCCTTACCAACTACGACATTTAAAAGGCTTACATATGGTATTGGCTTGCGTAAACTTAAAGACATTGCAAGCAAAGAAAGCGAACAAGTTTCACCCATGTTCACATGAGGGGAGTTATTGATTAGTGTATTGCACTCTTTTTCCCTTAGCTATGGTTTTATCCCATTGGGTTTTCCTAGCAAGGTTTTTAATGAGGCAATCTTAACAATATTATACCGTCTTAATATTTATGAGAATAGTGTACTCTTTTTCTTTTACTATATTTTTTCCACGGGGTTTTTCTTAGTAGAAGTTTTAACGAGGCACAATCTCTAAGCAAGTGTCATCCAGGGGAGTGTTGTGAAGTGTGGATGACCATGCATGTACACCAACATATTGTGTAGTTATGTACTTCCATTGGTTTGTGTATTGTCATGTTCTTTGTAACCATTTCAATGTACATGGGGTGTATGTTTTAGTCCCACATTGCTAAGGCACATTTGTCATCATACCAAATGGCCTATATAAAGGATACTAACTTCATTGTAAGAGCACACCAAGTTGAATGAAAACTTCTCATTCCAACTATCTTATTTCTTCTCTTCTCTTTTGTAGTAGTATAAGTTCTTAGTCTTCTAATTTCCTTCTCTAGTTTTTAGCAAGTTCCAACTTAGTTTACAACCTTTAACCTGGACGATTAGACTTCAACATTATAAAGGTTGTGATTGGTTGCTTCATGCGTGAGCAATGTGATGAAGTTGTGTAATCGAGATAGAATTTGTCCCTCTCATATAAAGAGAGATATCTAGTGGATCCCTCGATGTGTTAGACGTTAAAAGGCCTAGTCTAAGTGAATTGATATTGATCAATGTCACTTGGATGTTTTCATCTACCTGAGAGATCGAGACTAGTACTAGTTGAACATGTTGGATGACAATTCCATGCCTTATGTTTGATCAAAAGGATATCGTGTGACAAAAGGATGTTATATACACTATTGATTAGGTTGTATCGATTTGATATTCGTACAACTTGGGTAGTCATAATGTCTTGCTAGAGAGCTCGCTTATGACTTGTATACCAAAATGTGTTTTGGTACACGCTAACGTTGTATGAGCCTATTGGGTCGCACACTAAGAATGGTTTTGCGAGATTTTAAGATGATTCGAAAAACGAATTTTATGTGATAAAATTCATGACAGAAACGTCCTTGTGGTGTATTACACTTATACTTCTTTAAGTAAGGGTATATGTGTAATTTACTTAACCGTCTATATACAAGAGGTTGTATAAATAGACGCTTTAAGTTAGAACACAGTGCACGGAAGACAAAAATGCCAAAACTCTATTTTCGTTTTTAGAAACGACTTAGGGTTTTTGGTATGCTCGATCGTTTTGGAGAGAAACAAAAGGTTTGGTATTCTCTCGAAGCTAGCACTTCAAATCTCGGCCGCCGTTTGTGTGTGGGGACTCATTGCGATAGAGAGGCGTTCGTAAGTGTGCGCCTTAGAGATCGATTAACCTTCAGAAAGGTACATTGCGACTGAGGTATGATTAAGTTTTTCATGGTTTAAACGTTTTTAATCGAATTAGATTCGGATCCTGTTGGGGTTTTGTCAAAACTGTTTTGTAATCTCCGCTGCGTATGAACCCCAAAACCCAACACAGTGCTTATCAGATGTAGGTGGTAAGGCTGCTGGCTCTAGTTAAGTCTTGTAAAGATAATATGAGCTTAATTAGGGTTTCAGGCCGGGTATTGCCCTAATCAGGTTAGAGGATGCTACATGAGCTTAATTAGGGTTTCATGTTGATTGAGTGGATTACATACACATTAGAGGGCTTAGGATATAATCACTCATCCCATGTGACATTACAAAACTGTAACTCAATACAAATATATAAGACCAGAGAAAGTCATTACATCGAAGAGAAGTTCAAGACTCATATAACTTCTTCATCCCGTAGTCGTAATGCTTGTTGAATCTACCTGTAATGTTAATTGGGGTGAGCGCTCCAACTTGCTCAGTAAGTAAGGATTCACACTAATCATCAACATTCCATATAATATTCAAGGATATCATGCAATAACAACATGCGCCAATGATATCTAACAAGAATATAAAAAGCATACAAATTCAATATATAATCAGATGCATGCAAGTCATTGGACTATATATTACACTCTGATTCTTATTTATTTTATAAAACTAGGGTCGATTACCCATTGACGCCATTAATACGATTGTTAGACCAACATATTGGTTGATATGCTCTCTAGCCCATCTACTAAACTCAGTGGTTCTATCCCAAACCTCTAATGTGTATGTAATCCATACAACCTATTGAATTGAGCAAGAGTTATATATAGGCCGGGAAGGGAACCCATATCCTATAAACCTATTCTCAAAACCATTTTCGAATTACTAAGTGGGCAGTTATTTGCTTGATCCACTCAGCATTGAATGGGCAGTTAATGAAACCATTCAATGTTGACTGAGTGGATGCAGTTAAAACTGCTCCACTACTTCCTTTTCTTCTCCAACTGGTTTTGACCAGAACTCTATAAGAGAAAGGTTTGGGAATGAAGAACATTATCTCGAAATTAACCAGCATTTGCTCTTGTTTCATCTTTCACTACTGCAAAGTGAAAGCTGAGTTTGCTTCATCGTATCCTTGAGGATTTTTGCTGACTCTTGCAGTGTAGAGAGCAAAATTCTCTATAGGAAAGTGGCAGTGTTACACACTTTGAAGTCGTTGCAAATTCCTTTGGTTTAACAATCTAAAGGAAATTCTTGCTATTGCAATGGCTTCGTCAATCAAAGAATTGTCGGCTAACATTGTGAAGCTGGATCGATTTGATGGAGGAGATTTCCTGAGGTGGCAGAAGTGAATGCATTTCCTGCTGGTGGCACTTCATCTGGTGTATGTTTTGGATACACCCAAGCCTATGGAGTCTGACGATGAAACTGTCAAGCAGATCACTAAGAGGCAGAAATGGGAGACGGATGACCACACCAGCAGAGGTCACATTCTGAACGCCATGAAGGACTCACTGTTCGACCTCTACCATGACGTCCCCTCTGCCAAGGAACTGTGGGAGAAACTGGAGGCGAGATATCATAAGGAGGATACGAAAAGTAAGAAATTCCTCATATTAAAGTTTATTAATTTTAAAATGGTTGATGAAAGGTCTGTTATTGAACAATTTCGTAAAGTTGAGAGGATTATGAATAATTTCTCTAAACACAATCTTGTTATGGATGAAACCATTGGTGTGTCTTCGATTATTGATAAACTACCCCTATCTTAGAAGGAGTTCAAACGAACTCTGAAGCATAAAAAACATGACATAAATCTTGATGAACTTGCTAACCATCTTCGTGTAGAAGAGGATTGTTACATGCAGGAAAAAGAAAAAGAGCAGAATGCCCAGGAGATTTCAAAGGTGCATGTGATGGAAGCAGCAAAGTTCAAAATGCCCCTACTGAATAGGCCTAACAAGCCTTGTGGTTTCAAAACACCTGCTGGTTCGGGAAAATCGAACAACAAAAACCAGAATCAAAGGAAGCAGAAAGTCACTTGCTGGTTCTGCAGGAAAGATGACCACTACAAGTCCGACTGTCATCATTGGAAGAGGAAGCAAGGAAAACATCATGCTTCCTCAAGTGCTTCCAAAAGTGTAGGAAACGACAATGATGATCTCATTGCTATGATTTCTGAAATCAACGTCGTTAAAAATGATGTAGCTTGGTGGGTTGATTCTGGTTCTACTCGACACGTCCAAGAACAAGAGGTTCTTCAAAACAATGGAGGCAGTAGATGAAAATACTATCTCGTACATGGGTAATGATGATACTGTGCCTGTCAAAGGCATAGGTAGTGTTGATCTGAAGTTTACTTATGACAAAATTGTAACACTCACTAACGTGTATTGTGCATGTAACGGCCCTAAAAAATCTAATTCGTGTCACGTGCCAATTTAAGGTCGTATGTGAGACACACTCGTCGTGATCCGGATCGAAATCGACGTGAAATATGGTCAAGTTAAGGTTTAGAGTGCAATGATATTTTCATCAAGTTTTGGCAAAAATGGGGTATTTTTCGGGGTTTAATTCGAATACAAAAAAAACGAGGAGAGAATTAGAAAAAGAAAAGAAAATAAATATTATTATTAAAGGAAGAAAAATCAGATAGAAGAGAGAGGAGAGAGAGAAAAAGATAGGAGATCAGAAAGAAAAAGAGAGAATGAGAAAGGAGAGAAGAGAGAGAGAGATATGGAAAGAAAGAGAGAGAAGAGCGGAGAGAGGGGGAGCCGCCAATAGAGAGCGAGAGAGACGGCGGAGAAGAGCGGTGACACCGGCCAAGTGCGGCGAAGGCAGTGTTGCGGCTCGGAGGAGCGTGGCTTCAGCAGCGGACGGCGGCTCGTGGCGACGCGGAGGCTGCAGGAGGTGGCGCGCCTGTGGGGGATGACGACGAGCGGCGGTGCAGCAGTGAGCAACGGATGACGCCGGTGAGGAGCGACATTGGCAGCGGCAGTGGCGCGACAACGACGGCGGCGACGCCAGCGGCAACAACCGCGGCAGCGACGCGCGATTGGTGTTGAACAATGGCACCGTGGCACGTTGCCGGACCGATCGATCCCCGACGAGACGCAACAACAATGGATAATGATGGATGACTTCGACGAAGCTCGACGACGCGATGGATTGCTCGCGAAGAAGATGAATAGATTTTGGAGTTGAGACCTCCATTGAAAGCCACGGTGAGGTTCTAAACCACATTGATTTCGACTACGAGTCTAATTGATAAATCTTGTAGTCAATTCCGATATGGTTTACTTCAAGTGATTTGGTTTTGATTTGAATGACTTAAGTAACTTAATCGAGAATAAATACGAGCCTAAATGATATAAATGGACACCGGGGACTTATGAGGCTATAGTCGAGTGTCGGGTGCGCATATCGAGGCATAAGCGAGACATTTTGAGGACGATTTGCGATTTTTCGAAGTAAGTAAAACCAACTAGGAAATGCACAGTAGCTCATTTTAGCTTATATTTTATTGATGTTGTATAGTGTCATTTTCTTGGAATTCCCACCCACTTATGAGTGTCCGAGGGTCAAGTGAGTCATACTAGTGTCTCTGATTGGAGTGGTTGTCGGCTTGCAACCAGTGCCATGACCTCGAGTCATTTGAGTATTTGATCGAAATGAGATGTGTTTTATCCGGGGCACCGTTGATATCCCTCATTCACGACGTTCTAAGTACAGCAGGCGATGCCGTGTCCTATGACCCCGACCGTGTGGCACCCGCACTCGGTAGTCTTGGACTACTTAGACACCTCTCTATATTGTTTCCTTTGACACTCATTTCTCGTTGTACTTTCATTGTTTTTACAGTCTTATTATCATGCATTTCATACAGTTTTCTTTCTATCCGCATGACTTTTAGACTACTTCATTTTATCTTGAATTACTGTTTAGATCCTACTGACTTTTACTTACCTGGGCTCGTCATTCTCGTGTTTGACTGAGTGCAGAGTCGCAGACGAGTAAGGGAAAAGAACCAACATTAGGTGATTTTCTGTAAGGCCATTGGTGCAACTTTCCCTCTCGGATTTGTGTAGGTTTTGTATTACCTATTTATATGTTGTTTTTGGGTTGAGAGATATACATGAATGTACATATTTACTGGGTTCCACAATTAGGTTGTCTAACTCTTTTACATTATTATTGAGTTATTTAATTAATTGCTTCCGCTAAATTGTAAAAAAATGGAAAATATTAATAACTCAACTTAAAAATTATGAATTTACTTGTAATGATGGATTGGAAGGCTGACTAGGCCTGCGTTGAACTTGCGAGACTGGCTCGGGGGTCCGCGTGGGCTTAGGCCGGGCGGTGCCCAGTTTGTGAAAAATTGAGGCCGTCATAGTGCACCAGAAGTGAGGAAGAATCTGGTGTCGGGTAGTTTTTTGAATAAGTTTGGTTTTTGGCATGTATTTGAGGCTGACAAATTTGTAATCTCCAAGGGAGGTGTGTATGTGGGGAGAGGCTATGCTTATGAGGGCATGTTCAAGCTTAATGTAATTGCTTTATCTGATAAGAATATTATTTTTGTGTATCTTGTTGATTCTTCTTCATTTTTATGGCATCATATATTAGGACATGTTAATTTCAGAAAATTATATGGTATGATAAATCTGTAATTACTGTCTTATTTTGATAAATATGAAGGAAATTGCATTACATGCATGAAAAAAAAATAACTAGAAAATCATTTCCTAATGTTGAAAGAATTCAGAGTTGCTTGATTTAATACATTCTGATGTATGTGACATACATAGTACACCATCAATAGGAGGCAATAAATATTTTATAACATTTATTGATGATTATAGCAAGTTCTGTTACGTTTATTTGTTGCATTCCAAAGATGAGGCAATGATTAAGTTTCAGGCCTATAAGGTAGAATTGCAATGTGAGACCTTTATAAAATGTTTAAGGTCTGATAGGGGAGGAAAGTACTGTGATCTAAAGTACTTTGAATCCACTAGAATAGTCCATGAGACTATTGCCCCTATACACCACAACAAAATGGCGTGGCTGAGCGTAAAAATCGTGTTTTAACCGAAATGGTTAATGTTATGCTATCAAACTCTAGTTTGAGTAGTGGATTTTAGGGAGAGGCATTGCTGATCGCATGTCATATTTTGAACATAATCCCACAAAAGAAGAATAAGGCCACCCCATATGAGCTTTGGAATAAACAAAAATCAAATTTTAATTATTTAAGACTTTGGGGATGTAGAGCAACTGTGAAAGTACCTAAACCCAAAAAGAGAAAATTGGGTGAAAGGGAAGTGGAGTGCATATTTATTGGATATGCACAACACAGTAAGGCATATAGGTTCATGGTACTTGAGCCTAACAATTTGATTTCAGTGAATACTATAATTGAATCAAGGGATGCAATCTTTGATGAGGCAAGATTTAAATATGTTCTCAAAAGTATTCCTGAGGAAAACCAAAAAAGGAAGGAAGTCATAGAAATTGAAAATGACAAAGAAGTAGTAGAAGTTCCTGAACTTCGAAGGAGCAAACGGGATCGAAAAATTAAGTCATTTGGTTCTGATTTCTATACATTTATAGTTGAAGGAAGTAGATAAACAATAACTAGACTAATTCCGTGTTACTAGGTGGGCTAACCATGCGTAAAACTTTTTACCATTAGTTTTTACCATTTTCGAATTACTAGGTGGGCAATTATTTGCTTGACCCACTCAGCATTGAATGGCCAGTTAATGAACCCATTCAATATTGACTGAGTGGATGCAGTTGAAATTGCCCCACTACCTCATTTTCTTTTCCAACTGGTTTTTACCAGAACTTTATAAGAGAAAGGTTTGGGGAGGAAGAATATTATCTCGAAATTAACCAGCATTTGCTCTTGTTTCATCTTTCACTACTACAAAGCAGAGTTTGCTTTATCCTTTAGGATTTTTGCTGACTCTTGCAATGTAGAGAGCAAAATTTCCTTTATGAAAGTGGCAGTGTTACACGCTTTGAAGTCGTTGCAAATTCCTCTGGTTTAACATTAAAGCTTCTGAAACACTAATAAATCAATAACCATATAAAATCAGTTCAAATAAATAGTACTCCCTCCGGTAGACAGCCTTAATTATAAGTGCAATTTACATATATGCCATTTGACCTTAAATGAATTGAACAAACATAAATATTTGGGAAGTTTGACAAAATAGCCCAAAATAGACCTCAATAATGAAAACTAACCCATGATTTTTAGAATTGTTTTTTTAGCCCAAATCTGGGGTTGAAAAGTCCTTTCTGCCCTTCACTTAATAACAACCAATTTCCCTCCAATTCCTCCTCTCACCATTGTCCTTTCCATATCTCCATCCATGGACAAGTTGTGAAAAGGAAGCCCATTCTGAAATAGATCCCCCACCTAATTTCTCTCTCTCTAGATTCTCTCCTCATAATTTTCTCTATCGTCCTTTTCTTCCCTATTTTCTTCCATTAAAGCAAGCTTTTTTATCTTTTCTAGAGAAACAAGTCTCTCATCTCCATTAAAGCAAACTTCTTCATCTCTTCAAACAAGAAGATGCTTCTATACAAGTCTCTCATCGATTTTAGGTATTTTCATTCATTTAAATTTGTTTCTTCTTTCAATCTTTTCTTTTTATTTTAGGTTTACACATTGTAGTCTCTTGTTTCTTGTAAGTTCATCATATATGAATTTTGTTGCATTCATTTGCTTAACATAAACTTTCTAAGACAACTAATTATTACATACATTTTACCTACATGATTATTTAATGGTCTTGGGAGACTTCATTACCATGAATATGAGTTGTCCAACACCTTTCATTGCTAGTAATGATTAAGTGTAGTTCTACAAATCATATTGACAATATTGTTTATATTAACAATATCATTCGTAACAATAATAATACTAGTTATGAAAATAAATTGCAAATGGTTTAGAATATAACGATTAAGTCCCTATTTACTCAATAGTTATATTCTTTTATTAATTTTAATAATATCTTCTATAATGACAGTAATGCATCTCCAATTATTGTGTTTTATCAATATCATCAATATTGACAATATCGTCAATAATTATAGTAAGTTTATTAATTTCTACAAACTGCAATTAGTTGCACATATATTTTATTCTTATTGACTATAAACTTGATAGACCATCAACTATTTTCTCTGTTTTTATGATTCATGTTAATAGTTTTTTTTTTCTTAATTTCAGATGTACCATACGTCAATATTGTTGTCCAATATGGCAGAGAGCAGGTCATCACTGATGGTGGCAATAAAATGTAAAATGCCAACACTAATGCTGAGATGATATCTGTGCCAAGAAATTGCTCGTTCCAACAATTGGTCAAGGTTCTTGCAACCCATTTCAAGATTAACACTACATCTCACTCAATCACATTAAGTTATGGGTGCAAAACAATTATTGGCATAGTAGTCGTCAAAGTGAACAACGATACAGACGTGCATCATTTTGTTCATGACTTCAACATGTCTACAAATAAGATAACTTCATTGTGCTTAAGTGCTGAGCTGATAGATCCGATTAGTGAACATGATTATAAAGACCAACCTGCACAACATTTTAATATAGTACAATAAAGCATGGAGTTACATATTATAAGTCAATGGTAAGATTCTAATAAAAATGCTTATAGGAAAATCGAGTTAGACAACTCGTGCAGAGATGCAATTATTCCACTTGATGAAGAAGATGATGAGGGGATTGAAAACAATGTTGGCAGTGGCAATATTAATATTGGCATGAAGTATGATGATCAGTGCATAAGTTTCGATAATGACTTCAACATGGACATGTATTCTTGCGGGTATGTTGGGCTTACAGATAAAAACTATGAAAAAATATTAACAATGATGACATACTACAAATTCAGGGTTGGAGATAAGGAGAGAAGCAAAGCGATGTTCGACCATCCACCATGTCTTTTGAATCATTAACATCAGATGCTTTCACAAAGAATCAATTATTTGTCAATAAGAAAAATCTGCGTCATAGTCTTGATATCTTTGCAATGAAAAACAATTTTGAATATAAAGTTATTCATTCAACAAAAGAATTGTTTGTGGCTAGATGTGTACAAGATGGGTGGAAATGACAAGTCAGGGCAACAAAATTATCATCTTCTGATTACTTTCGATTGAGGAAGATAAACAACAATCATAGTTGTTCGAAAGATATTATGAACTATGATTATAAGCAAGCAAGTAGTTGGTTGATAGGAGAGTGCATTAAATTTAAATACGAAGGGGTAGGCTGCATCTACAAGCCAAATGACATTGTTAGTGATATACACATAGAGCATGGTGTGAATATAAGTTATAATAAGGCTTGGAGAGCTAGAAAGCGTGCTCTTGATTCAGTAAGAGGTAGTGCAGAGTAATCATATGCATTATTGCCACATTATTGTTCATTGCTTGAAAAAAAAATCTAGGTACAGTGACACACATTGAAAAGGAGAATGAGATTTACTTCAAGTATTTCTTCATGGCATTAGGTGCCACTATCAGGGGGTTTCGTGGTAGCATTCGACCAGTCATTGCGGTTGATGGAACCTTTTTTTCGGTAAATACCAAGGCACACTGTTCGTTGCTGCGTACATGGATGGGAACAACCAAATTTATCCCTTAGCATTTCGGATTGGTGACTCAGAGAATGGTCTTTCTTGGACTTGGTTCATGATGAAATTAAAAAGTGCGATTTTAGACGAAATTGGTAGTAATTTAGTGTTTGTGTCAAACATGAATAATAGCATTGCAAAGCTATAAAAGATGTTTTTCCAGATGCATTCCATGGTTTGTGCATTTACCATTTCAGTATGAATTTAAGGGCAAACTTTCATAAAAGGGTTGATTCTATTATGCCTTTATATTTTGTTGCTGCGAAGGAATACTTAGAATCGGATTTTAATAGGTTGCTTATCAACAATATTAACAATATTTTCAATATTTACAACTAAGAAGCAGAGTTCACGACACTCAAAGAGACATTCTATTATACTAACTTCAAAAATCCAAGCCAAATAAATTTGTATTGATAATGAAGAGCGCCGCTCTCCTATTATTAAAGGCACCCAAAATTTATGTTTATTATCTCCTCTAAATTTTACCTAGATGCCAATGACAAAATTGCCCCTTCGTTTTATCAAATTGGTGGATTGATAGTGGGGTGCACTTAAGGGCAATTTCGTGATTTTAGTCAAACTTTTTTGGGTGCCCTTGGTAAACAACTTGGTGCCCTCAACAATGGTGTGCCTTCACTAATAGGTGGGGTGCCCATAGCGGGGCTCATAATGAATTATGTGATGACAATGAACAACTAAGAAGCAAAGTTCACTTAAAAATCAAATAACTCTAATTAAAGTTTGATAAGGGCTAACCTTTAATATTGTCATTATCAACAATATTTAGAGAGCCACGAGCACCTAAATAAGAGTTCATGACACTCAAAGAGACCTTTATAAATCACATCTCATATTTAGAGAGCTACAAAAGAAGAAGTGGTTCTTGCAATATAAGTATAAAGATGTTATAACTAATGTTTTGGCGGTCAATAGTAATAGATTTTTTTTTGTTAGACAACAAGCTTCCACACGTATACACACTCGAAATGTAAATTAGTGTCGATATACAAAAAAAATCCACATTGTACAATTTTGATGCAAGAGAATTCAATAAAATTCGACAGGTCTCAATTTTAAGATTGATATTATTTAATCAATTTAACAACCTAAACTTATATAGTTCATAATATTTATTAAAAAAACTTAGTCATTTAAAGTAAAAACTGTAAAATATAGGTTCGAATAGTTGAAAAAACATAGCATTAGATATTGTCAATAATGACAATATGCTAAGTCCATATTGCTTATGAAGTTATTTAGCATCCCTACAATAGCATGTGACATGATCAATATTATTTATTTACATACTTCATTATTCAACAAAAGTTGATTGAGGTAGCGACAAAAAAAAAAGAGTTAATTGAGGTATTTGTTCAAAAATTAAATCTCACTAAGTTCAAGTATTAAAACTCCAGAAAAACTAAAGCAATAATATTTTCAAATAAATATAAAATAGTGTGTGCATATGAGTTTGGGAAAAAAAACCACATACCACTCCTATAGATCGTCCAACATATGTTGCCAAAGGATTACCAACTTTAATAATTCCTTTAATTACAAGATATCAAACAATTGTAAGAGGAGTACGAATGAAATAGGGGCATCAATCGTTTACAAGCAATTACGCAATGCAAGCAACTCTTAAAATCCTAAAAGAAATATAAATTCTTGAATTTGAAAGTAAAAACCTACTATGAGGAGTTCTTGAGCGAGTGAGAGAGAAGATAACAAATGAAGAAGTGAGGCTTATTGGCACCTTGAATGGAGTGTTGCAGTATTCTTCTTTTTTGGTACACTTGCAGTTTTCTTCTTCGATGATCTTCTTTTCTTTGAACCTGATGTTGAACAATAAAGTGAAATGAACATCTAGGGCTTGTAGAAGTTAGGGGTAACTTAGACATTTCATCTCAACGTTTGGGTTATTTTTCATTTGATTATAAAGAAGGGCTATTTTTCATTATTGAGTTAACTTTTGGACTATTTTACTTGAATTATATTAAGGTATAATTACTAAAAAAAAACAATAAATACACTCTTAAATTTCGAAACGACTTATAATTTTGACTAAAAAGTTTTGACTATAAAGACATATTTTTGACTGGATGGAGTATATAATATATTTACTTGCACATGAAATCAACAATGATTATCGTTTTCTCTAGAAAATCATCATTTTCTTTAGAAAAATTTCCTACTCTATCCAACCAATTTGAGGTTAAATGCCCTGTAAAAGAGAGATCCTAGAGAGAATTAAGGAAAAAAAAAGAAAAGAAAAAAGAAAATATATAAGAAAAAACATTGAAGTTGAATACGAGATTTAACCCACATCAAATCACTGAGAAGTTAAGCAATCAACTTATAACTACAACAACAACAGCATAGCCTCAGTCCTAAATTGTGTTTGATTCATTCCATGAAAAGTGACATAGTGCTCTACATATATAGGTGGATTTAAGCAACCAATTTATAATATAATTAGAAGAGGGAAATGCTAGCTAGGGTGACCCAAATTAAATAAACATCCACAAGTGTGTGTCCGAATTAGAATAACTCACTTGAATTGGTAAAATCAAGGATGCTTTAGGAACGATCGATACATAAAGTCGAAGTACATAACTGAAAAAGAACACTTTGTACTCTTAGAATCAACTGGAACATCTGATGACCGGAAAAAAAAAAAAAAAGCTTGTGTCACGATCCATACGGGTGGTGAATAACTTTGATCAGTTCCTGGCATCTTGCCAATAAAGGAATGGAGTGAAAAAAAATAACAATAATTGGCAGGTCATATTAAAGATACTCGAGTCAAACCTTGTGATTAAAAAATAAAAAAAAAAAAAAAAAAAAAATAAAAAAATGAAAGAACCGTCATCACAACAGAAACTTGTGAATTAAAAGTTAGCCTTCGTTCCAGAAATTTGAATCTCACTCTCAATTCTTATTCACTGATTTCATAAAACAGAAGCATATGGAATTTGATGCATTCATGTTCTTGTTGAAATTCAAAATAATACAACTCCTATTAATCTAGCTAGTTGAAAATCATGATGATAAGATGGATTATCAAGCTAAATGAATAGCAGTCTTGGGTATCAAAACTTCTTAGGTTCTTCCAACATAGGCTCCTAGCTTTACTAGGTGTTTCCACATGCAAGGTCCTTCAAAGTAATTAATCTAGTCATTCATAATAAGAAATTTTTCAGGATATGCCCCAGGAAATCCTATCAAGCACAAGCCGTAATTGGAATCTTGGATATTGATCATTGTTTTTTCATATGGTTTTTGATCCATCAAAACCTTTGTTTAATTATTTTCATTGAAAATAGATGACCAGGACATGTGATACAAAGAAGAAGAATATTAGTATGGAATTCTTTCGACCCATATATAGGTCCCAACTTAAACAATATATACCAAGCGGCAAATCTAGAATCAGTTGAATTATGTCATAGGATGAAATCTTGATTTGTAGGATGAATAGGAAGGACTGGAATTGCAGCGAAGACCATAGCTCATGACATGATCCATACGGGTGGTAAATGTCATCCACTATTGCCAAAAAGAAATGGGATGAAGAAATTTAATAAATTCAGAGACTGTAAAGCTGTCGCAATGAATAAAAACTAAAAAAGAGCTGAAGTAGTAGAAAACAACATGAAGATGATCTTGGACAAATAAAACCTTTTTAGGTTCTATTACTAGAATATTCTGACCAGTTGTTATTACCAACACCACACAATCAAATGAGAAAGAAATTATATTTTACATATGATGCGGTCTATTACTTCTCTTCATACTAAAAGAAAGAGTTTGTCAAGCGCTTATACATTTTGAGTTTGAAAGAGACTCGATTCATTATTTTTTTCTGATAGGACGACACAATTCATTTATTATAGAGATTAGAGAAGAAAAAATACAAATAAAACAAGAACTCGTACTTGGAGCAGAGATAAATAGCAAAACTGAACCTGGAACGCTAAAGCAAATTAGTATGGAATTCTTTCTATCCAAGTTTAACTTAATCACTTGCTAAGTGCCATTGGAATGCCAAAGCACCTCTAGTCCTTTTATTTGCAGAGGTTAAGTTAGGGTTCGGCTACATACTAATTTGGAATTGAGGCTATGTTGTTGTTGTTGTTATGGTTGTTGGATAACTGTTGTTAAAATCTCATACACTTTACTTGGTTGTTGGATAACTGTTGTTAAAATCGCAATAAAAATTTAACAATGACCTCCATATGATGTCCTTAGGCCACCTGGTGATAACATAGTTTTGATGGCAGATAGGAATGAACGGAAGCTCATCAATCCAACACTTACAAACTCTAACCGGGATTATGAATAATGATATGTTCAACCATCTGCAAAGACCATAACAACATAACACATTTAAATGTGTTCTTCGTCCATTTTATACAGAGCAAACAAAAACATTTTTAGTCTCAACAAATGTACACCCACAATTGTATATGTAATAGTATAAGTGATCGATGATTTATCTAAGATGAATAAATAAATAATTCATAAAAATTTAAAAATTTAAAATATTTCTCAATCATCTCCTATTTTTTATGTCATAGCTACAACTTTCACATTTGAGTATGGTATTAGACCAATTGTTCCAACTTACTCTAGGCAAAAGCACATGTACAACTTCATAAAAATTATATAGCTACGTACATCGTTTACATCTTTTCTTTTTAATCTCTACATCTAGATTCACTATTAATTTGACCAAAACATCCTAACTAAGGAAAATGTATAAATGATTGATAAATGACTACCTTCATGCACTAGTAAACATGTTGATATACATATCAGTTCAAATGATATACATATCAGTACCACACAACAATACTAAATGAGAAAAGTGCCAGAAGTTTAGAATCTAAACTGAACCAACATCAAGTTACAATAGTGAAATAGACAATAAAAAGTAAAAAATGTAACACACGCCTTCATCTGTTTACCTTTGTATCAACTATCATCAAGTACTAAGGCACCGCAAAGTGCAATCAATTTTCTTAACAAGTTCAGACCTATGTTGGATATTGTAGAACTCATTTCGATGCCCTGGCAAGCTCCTAGTCTGTGATGAACTTGCTCGGGTTCACCAGTGCCCTCCATACAGCCGCTAGTAACGCACCTATGTTGTGAATTTGATAGTATGCCAACAAGATATAAATTTCAAATTAAGCACCAACGAAGTCAAACCTTAATAACTGATCATGTTGAGAAAAGTTTTGGTTAAGAATCTAAAAAGAGTAAATTGTCAAAAGCAACTATTATAGGTATCAAACATTGATAAAAATTTGAGAATCTACATGTATAAATGACACAAGCGATTGTAACATTTAGCAACTATGAGTTATGGCACCTGAAGGAAAAATAAGGGCTTCTTTGTTTGTGCTAGTCAAATTACAATGACATTTAGGCATGTAACATAACATGGCAATAAAATTTGCTGATGGAGTAGTAAAAGCCTACCCACCTCCAGTTCTTGTAGGCTTGAAAACATGTGATGTCGTTAAAAATTTAATGAAGCAGATAAAATAGAGTATCCACGACGTGCTGCACAAAGTTCAAGTGAAAAAACATGAGGATTAAACATAGAAAAATAAAACATTTGGTTAATTAAGAGCAAGTCAAGTAAATAAAATCTTGAATAACCATTACTACCAAAAACTTTATTTATAAATGAGAGTGTTATCATACCAAAACCAGCTTGGTGGCCTGAAACAGAAAGATTCAATGAATAAAGTGCCATTGAAACACGATCGATCCACAAAATTAACTTACCAAATAACATGACAAGCTTGGCATGGGTGCAGAAGAGAGTCGCATTAGAGCGATTAAGGCACTATCAAAATGAGGTGTTTTTCCAAAACTAGGGGTGGTTTACAATTTTTTTCACAAAATAGGGTGGTGTACTTTGAAATAACTAAAGTAGGCAATAACGCCTTCTCAAAATGCGTTATTGAGTGTGATGTTGGTTCGGTGGCGGTGACGTGGCGGTGACGTGGCGGCGATTTGTACAGATTGCGCCTTTTCAAAAGGCGCTATCAGTACATTTGGCCGCCACATCACCGCCACCTCACCGCCATCCAATAACACCTTTTGAAAAGGCGCTATTGGTTAAGTTTGTTGGCAGTGACGTGGCGGTGAGGTGGCGGTGATGTGGCGGCCAAATGTACAGATAGCGCCTTTTGAAAAGGCGTTATCGCACAATTCCGCCGCCACTTCACCGTCACCTCACCGCCACCTCACCAACCGGACTTGCCGATATGTCCGCTTAACGCGCCGCTGCTGTCCGCGACCTCCTGCGGGCGTTGTTGTTATTGCGCATTGCCGCGTTGCCATCATCATGAAGCTGGGATCAAGCGTCGTCCTCGGCCGCTCCGTCCTCGCCGGCTGCCGTCGTGTCGTCGTAGTTGAGCGATCTCGACTTTAAAAAAAATAAAATTTGAATATATATACATTGGTTATAAAAAATAAACTAATTTTGAATATATATATATATATATATATATATATATATATACATTGGTTCCAACCTTCAACTCTCTTTTCTAAACTAACTAACATTAACTAACATAACCAAACTAAACTAACTAACTAACTAACTAACTAACTAACCTTAACTAACCTAACCAAACCAACCTAAACTAAATAACTAACTAACCTTAACTAAACTAAATAACTAACTAACTAACATAACCAAACTAAACTAACTAACAAACTAACTAACAAACTAACCAAAGTAAACTAAACTAACTAACCTTAACTAACCTAACCAAACTAAACTAACTAACAAACTAAACTAACTAACCTTAACTTACTAACCTTAACTAACCAAACTAAATTAAACTAACTAACTTTAACTAACATAACCAAACTAAACTAACTAACTAACTAACTAACTAACTAACTAACTAAACTAACTAACCTTAACTAACTAACTTAACCAAACTAAACTAACCAACTTAATAACCTTAACTAAATTAAACTAACTTCCTAACTAACTTAACTTAACTAACTAACTAACTAACCAAAGTAAACTAAAATAACTAACCTTAACTAACCTTAACTAAACAAACTAAACTAAACTAACTAACCCGAACTAACCTAACCAAACTAAACTAACTAACGAACTAACTAACTAAACTAAACTAAACTAACTAACCTTAACTAACCTAACCAAACCAAACTAAACTAACTAACTAACTAACCTTAACTAAACTAAACTAACTAACCGTAACTAACCTAACCAACCAAACTAAACTAAGTAACTAACTAACCTTAACTAAACTAACTAACTAACTAACTAACATAACCAAACTAAACTAACTAACAAACTAAACTAACTAACCTTAACTAACCTAACCACCTAAACAATACAAACTAAGTAAAGTAAAATGACTAACTTAACTAACTAAACAAAAAACCAAAAAAAGTAAATCATTACCCAAATAATGAGTCATAACCTGACCTAACCTAAGTCAACTAACAAACGTAACCTAACTAACTATAATAACCTAAAATTGCCCAACAACAAAACTGAAGTAAACTAATCAAAAGTAGCACGTGTGATGCATACCTAACTTTGTGCATGACATTGTGGTGTGTTTTGTGTTGAAGTTCAATGAAGACCGTGACGATTCTCACACAAACAACAAAAAATAAACTAACTTAATTGAAAACTAAACATACTAACTAAATGGAACTAACCAAAGTAAAGTAACTAACCTTAACTAACCTAACTAACCTTAACTAACCTAACCACCTAAACAATACAAACTAAGTAAACTAAAATAACTAACTTAACTAGCTAAACAAACAACCAAGAAACGATTAACTAAACTACCAAACGAAACTAAACAAACAACCAAGTAGCTCGAGAGTTACTTGTTAACAACCTAACCTAACGTAACTATGTGAACTAAACTCGACTAACCTAACCTAACCTAACTATGTAAACTAAATTAACTAAACTACACTAAGGAACATACCCTAACTCAACTACACTAAACTAAATTAACCTCAACACCTAAACTAAACTAACTTAACTAACTAAGCTAATTAACCTAACCAAACTAAACTAATATAACCTAACCACCTACACCTAACTAACAAAGCTAACCACTTATGTTAAATTAAACATATAATCTAAACTAACTTAACAAACTAAACTAACTATTGAAGAGTAATCACAGATACGACATTATAATAATATGGAAAACATGAGAAATACGTTTTTTCAATGAGAAGGTTGTATACACGTACTCCGTGAACCCAATATATAAGTTATCTGCAAATCACCATGACATCAAGAAACTCATCATGCAGGTCTATTCCGGCGGTTACGTTGACGTTGTTGCTCGATGATGCAAACCGGACGTACTATTTGTCTAGTTGGACGTTGTGTTTGTACATCCGGTTGAGGTTGTTGAGGTGGCTGGTCTTGCATTGAATTACGTCGAGTAGATTGATGTGTTTCCTCCGGTGCTTCACTCGACTCACCTCTCACCATCGATGCTCCCAAAAATAGGAGGTGGAACCATCCCAAAATATTGGCTTCCTGTATGGGGTTGGAGGAAAGGAACATGAGGCTGCGGCATGGTCAACAAGTTCATGAATGAGGGATCTCCACTATATGGCATATTGTAATTATAAGGAGTAGGAGTATATGGACTAGGCATGTATTGAGGCAGTGACGGATACATTTGATGATGAGGCATTCCATGGACCACATATGAAGACGACGTCCCGGTGCGTAAGGATCAAACTGGTAAGGAGGAAGATTCACGCTCGGCGGCCTGGGTACAAACATTTGAGGTTCTGCTTGGGGTGTGGACGATGCAGGAATGTACCCATGAGAAGAATGAGTTGGTGGGGATGATCGTTGGCTACTCTCGCCAACAGTCTCTGTTCTACTCACTCTCGAACGAGATGTACGTGCTGGAGGAGAACGTCTCGCTACTCTCTCGCAGCAATCTCGGTCCGGTTAGATGGACGTGGTGGACGAGGACGTCAGTGCGTTCCCGCACGATCTCTCGGTCGTGTTCGTCTTCTTCTCTCACCTCTATGTTTGGTTCGCCCGATCGTCTTCTTCATCTTCCCGTTCAATATCCTCATTTATGCCTTGTTCGACGTCATTTCCGTCATGCGAAAGATTTGACCGTTGTCTTTCATCTTCGTCTAAAATTTTAATCCCTTCATCAAGCGCTGCAAGACCTTGCTCATACCCATCCTCGATAAACACTCGCCTCAGTCGATGCACCAAGTTACGCTGATATACAAAATATAAGAGGTCAAAGCACGCAATATAAGATATTGGATGTTCGAGGAAAATAAAAAGTTAGGAGATTACCGAGTAGTCACGTAACGCCCCGTCGTGTCCAACGAATCTCCTAGTAACCGAGCGATACCACGTCATGTATTCTTCATGATTGTGGCCTTCATTAAGTGCCGCTGTGGCAATGGTGTCCCCACGATTCTCCCACATGTGTATGTAGCTTGCGTGAAAAGTCACCCAATTTTCATGATGATGTCCACGCAATTCGAGGCGGTGCAGTTGGGCGTCTTAAGCACAATTAGGTGGCACAACTTGTACCATGCCGAATTGTCTCATAACCCTTTCTGGCCAATGCCACTCCACAATGTGGAAACAAATAAGGGGACACGTCGATAGCCAACTCCCGTGACCATTTGTACAGAAATCGGAAAGAGACCCCATGAGTTCAGTATATGGTTGCTATACCACATCATCCTCATGCATTTGCGAGTCGAGTGCATCACGGTAAGCCGATACGACGTGCGTCGCACTTTGTGAAACCGAAAATGCATCGAGTCATCTGCATAGAAAACAATAAGTTAAGATAAATGAAATTGGACGAGAATTTTTATCAAATTAATGTCAAATCGACTTTAATACCTGTGTCCCAGTGGAACGTCCATAAGCATATTTTGGTCATCCACCGTTCGCGGTTGAGCTCTAGAAACACGCAGGCGTCGCGGTGCTATGAATGTAAATCTGTCTCATGCCCACAGTTGTACAAGAATTGACGCGCCAGCAACCTCATGTGCCCCTGCGCGAAATCAGCGACACAACTCCATGTACAAATAAGCCAAACATGCACTCCCCCAACTATATTGTCCAGCTACTTGGAAATCCTCTAGCAATGGTAGGAACATCAAATGTACGAATCGATTATACTTGTCGGCGAAAAGACAACCACCGATGAGTTGTAGTATGTACGATCGAACGTAACGTTGGACCGACTCCTCATTGCTATCATCATCTATTGCTGGTACGTTACGCTCAAGCCGATCGACCTTAAGTTTACATCCAACGACGTCATCTCCACCAGGAGTTCGTCCAAGTAGCCTCTCACAGACATCAGCATAGTCTGCGTTCGTCGTTCCCGTCACAGGCATACCTTCGATAGGTAATCCAAGTTGTACCTGCACTTCTTGAAGTGTAATGGTGCACTCCCACAATGCATGTGAAATGTATGCGTCTCGGGCGCCATCTCTCTACAAACGCAGAATCAAAGCCCAATCAAGGCTGAAAAATGCTACCCGAGATATCTCATAGAACCCACTGGAACGAAGATATGGGATCATCCTAGAATGATACTGCATCGTTCGATCAACGACCCCACGTCTTCGACGTACGCGCATTGTTTCGTACACCTTGTAATTGATAGTGTATTAACGTATGTTTTTGATACATTATTGATGTAAATTTGACGTATTGATGTAAAACAGGTTACCTCGCCCCTCCATGTTCGCGTTGATCTGTGTGTAGATTGGAGTTGCAATAGTGATGGATCTGAAGGTCCTGGATCCATTGTAGTACAACTACAAAGAATGTTAGAAAAATAAAATGAGTGTTGTACGAAACCAAACGATAAGTATTTAATAAATGTTCACACAAAAACACACGACGAAAATGCTCATAAGCAACATATGTACGAACTTAAGTTACTTCACACAATATACAAAATCGACTATAGGTTGTCATTGGATGGTTGAGGTCTCCTTGGACAATTTTTTTGTTATGTCCCTCTAAACGACATATACCACACCGGTTCTTCCTAGTTGGGACTCGTTCACTCTTTTTATTTGGACATGTTGTTCTTCTATGTCTTTCTTGATGACAAATCCCACATCGCAAAGGTCTTTGGACATTAGGAAGATCCATCTCGGTATGTCTTCGCGATCCCTTAGGTCTCCCTCGGCCACGTCTGCGCCTGGGGTCGGGTATGATTTTCGTCCCAAAAGTCGCCAATACTTCTCATCTGGGATGGCCTTGAATTTGTAGGAGTAGCACTGTGCGTACACATCTAACCTATAGTATGGCTCGATGAACTACGCGTAGCTCACTCGAATTAACGCACATGCTGCTAACACGTGTGAGCAAGGGAAACCAAACGACTGCCATTTATTACAACTGCACACCCGGTCCTTTAAGATGAAGACTTGTGTGTTGTTGCCTTTATGCATGCGATCTCCATGTCTTCCAGTCTGCACTTGGAACTCACCAATGTCTCGATTGATCAACGTGACGTGATGCCTCCTTGCGGATTTCTCATATTTCGTGAGTTTCTTCATGACATATTCCGTGTACGCTTGTCCGTTTGAGATTGCCTCATTGATTTCCTGGTTGCGTTGATCGTGGTACGTCATCAATCTGTAGTATATCATCTGAGTCAACGCCGTAATTGGCAAGAATCGAGCACCCTTCAAGACCCCGTTAAAACACTCTGCAATTGCCGATGAAACTCTAGTAAGTAATATTGGTTCGTCGAATATTTATTGTATTAGAGTGCAAAGAATAAATTGTATTTCGTACTTACCAACACCATTAGAATTCATCCATCCGTACCGCATGCCTCCGTCGTGCGATTGGGTCCAAAGTTCTTTGGGGATGACATTGACATATCGCAGGCATTGTGGCGTTCGTGGAGATAAGTATGTGAAACGCTCCATGCACGCAATAAATTTTCGTTCTTGATGTTGAACAGCTGCTCGACCAAGGAGTACTTTCAGGGGGTCATTTTTGAAGTGTGTGTCAAAATTACTAAGCAAGTGTCGCAAGCAATAACGGTGGTACCCTTTAGGGGGACAAAAGCCGTTGATTGGGGTGTTGACCGCCTCCAAAATGTCAGGGTGACGATAAGAAATAACGCATATCCCTTCTCTATCTGTCACGTGTTTGTGGAGACGCGATACTTATTTCATCATCATGCCATTGTCAGTGTGACCACTCGAAGTTGTAGTCGATTCCATCACATGGTATTGACAATATCTATTAACATGCCACACTTTAACGGCATGTTGTAAGTCGTTTTTATTGTCAAAACACATCCCTATCTCCAAATCGAAGTTAGGGATGTCCCCTCAAGTTTGCTTATGGGAATGTTGGGTCGCCGTTGAATTAGCCACCTCCCAATCGATTTCGTTATATCCCGGTATTGGTTGGTGAACTTCATCGTCACTAGCTTCCTCCAACATAATCTCTTCATCGATAGCAAATTGCTCATCATCTTCGACATTCTCCGCACCCGGGGGATCATATCTTGGATCATCTGTGCAAACGTTAACGTCATCCCAAACGGCAACTGATGGAACTTCTTCGTTGTGATGCGTTTCCTCATCAGTTTCGTTATTTTCGTCGTCGTTATCGTCATCGTCGTTATAGGCATTATTATCTTCATGTAATGGAGCAACGAACCCCTCTTGCACGACCTCATCCGATGGGGATTGCATATGCGCCTCTTTCCATCATTAAGGCTTCGTCAATCAGGCGTGCCGCTACGTTCGTCAAGAACTTGCGAATGAATCGTACGATTTTGAATTGAGTCGACTGACTCAAATGTTAAATATATATCAACCGTTGCGGTCTTTGGTAATTTGTCCACCGTCTCCCACATCAAGTCGAAGTGTGTCGCATCATTCAACAAGACAGAAACGTAATAATGTGAGCCTCTGGGGATCGCCATCATGTGGCGATAAGTCATATGAACTATAGTATCCGTTGATGAGATAGGGAACGCGTTACAAACGTAATCAATCATTTCACGCCACTCGACTCAAACTTAACCCACAACACTACGATGGGGGTGAGTCAGACGCGATGTCATTGACCCCATTAACAATGGAGCCGTACGCATAGAATAGAAAAGGGATGTTTCTTTGTAACATGACCTACATAAGTTTGCGAACTTGGATGTAAAGATGTTACAGAAAAAATGCACAAATTTGTTAAGGGAATTAGTTGACAATCATGTGGTAATAAAGCGCAATCGAACTTTCTGATGTAGAAAATCGCAATAATAGCGCAACTACAGAGCATACTCATTCTTTCGCACTTACATTTTTTGTGTAATAACGTTCAATAAATAAACATATCAACCGTTCTCCATAAACAAAATATCTATGTCCCTATATATAATGCAAACCATAACCTAACCTAAATAAATTATTATGAAAATACTAAATTAATGAACTTACTTGTTTCCTCCGCTTTTTCTCTTCAACGTAATATTCCTGCAATAACATTGTAATTTCGTTAGTTTAGAACACTAATCACAGTTACGTAACCCAAGTTAACCGTAGCAAACATGTACCCAAATAATAAATGAAAACTAACCTCAAGTAAGTAAATTAACTAACGTAACCTAATCTAAATAAATTAACCAAACTATGTGAACCAAACGTAACCTAAAAGTACCTAATAAAACGTAAACATATCCAAAGTAAAAAACCAAAAAATTGTAGGTCTGTTCAAGTGTTTTTAAGTGGATCGCAACGAATTCAAAGTCTAAATGAGCTTGGTGTACTATATATATGGTTTCTTAAATTTTGGGGCTTTCCTTAACATGAAATAGAATATATATGTTTGTGCAGTTTTGTGTATTGGAGGTAGGTGCATCATGGGGGGGAATCATGTGTTGAATCGATCATATAGTAATTCTAGCTTCTTTTTAGCACGCATGCAGGTAGGTGTAATTGCGATTCAATATGGATGTGCGAATTAACAACACCTATGTGATAACTAAACTACACTAACCTAAACAACATAAACTACACTAACCTAAACAAAATTGGCAAACAAATCTAGCAACATTGTGATAACTAAACAAACTACATTAACTAAACTAACTTACGTAAACGAACCTAAATACCTCAACTACCTAACCACTAACCAAACTAATACATAAACTTAAACTAACTTAAACAAACTAAATAAACTAACTTAAACAAACGTAATTACCTAAACAACTTTGGCAAACAAATCTAGCAACATTGTGATAACTAAACAAACTACATTAACTAAACTAACTTACGTAAACTAACATAAATACCTCAACTACCTAAACACTAACCAAACTAATACATAAACTTAAACTAACTTAAACAAACTAAATAAACTAACTTAAACAAACTAAATAAACTAACTTAAACAAACGTAATTACCTAAACAAACTACCTTAAGTAAACTAACTAACCTAAAGACCAAAAATAACGTAACTTAATTGACTAACCTAACTAAACAAACTAACTAAACTAAACTAACCAAACTAAACTAACTAACCTTAACAAACATAAATACCTATACTAAACTAAACTAAAGTAAACAAACTTAACTAACTAAAAATACTTAACTAACTAAACTAACCACCAATACATAAACTAAACATCTAACCTAAACTAACTAAACTAACTTAAACAAACGTAATTAACTAAACATACCTCCTCCTTCTAAAATTAACTAAAATACCTCAAACAAACTTAATTAACTAAACTTAATTCACTAAACTTAATTAACTAAACGTAATTAACTAAACCAACTTAACTAAACTTAAATAACTAAACTAACTTAAACAAACATAATTACCTAAACTAACTTAAACAAACACACTAAACTAAACTAAACTAACTTAAACAAACTTAATTAATGACTAACCTAACTTAAACATACGTAATTAACTTAAACAAACTTAAACTAACTTACGTAAAACTTAATTACCTAAACTCACTTAAACAAACTTAAAACTTACTTAAACAAACTAACTTAAACAAACTTAATTAAGTAACTAAACTAAAACAAACTAACTAAACTTACTTAAACAAACTTAAACTAACTTAAACAAACTTAATTAACTAAACTAACTTGAACAAACTTAGACTAACTTAATCAAACTAACTTAATCAAACTTAATTAACTAACAAACGTCACCTAACTAACTAAACTTATTATACAAACTAAACTAACGTAAACATACTTAATTAACTAAACTCACTTAAACAAACTAAAACTAACTTAATCAAACTTACTTAAACAAACTTATTAAACAAACTAAACTAACGTAAACATACTTAATTAACTAAACTCACTTAAACAAACTAAAACTAACTTAATCAAACTAACTTAATCAAACTTATTTAACTAACTAAACTAACTCAACTACACATACCTCCTCCTTCTCCTACTTCCACTCCGCTGCTACGCTGGCCTGATGCCGCCGCCGCCGGAGATCCCTCCTCCGCTGGCCGTCACCGCTGTTCTGCCTCACCACTGGACCGCCACAAGCCACCACGTACCATTGCCGCTGCCGCTGCCACTGAGAGACGCCGCTCCTTGCTCCGGTGCCCCCGCCAAGCTCTACAAAAGTCTCCGTCGCGCGCGCACACTCGCCCCACTCTCTCCCCGTGCGTCTCTCGGCCGCCCCTCCTTCTTCCTCCCTCCTCTCCGTCTCGCTCTCGGTTCGCTCCCCCCTCCCCTCCTTAAGTATCCGACCCACCCCACTCTCCACAAAGTGTACCCGTGACCTACCACACCCCCTACCCCCTACCCCTAACCTACCATCAGAAAGCGAAACCGACGCAGAGAATATATTCTCTACGTCGGTTTCGGAAGATGAGATGAGTGGGGTGCGTATAGCGCCTTTTGAAAAGGCGCTATCTCTGCGCCCAAAGTCGGGTTTTCCGGCCCACGTGGATCCACGTGGACCGGAAAACCCTATTTTCTCCACGTGGACACCGATAGCGCCTTTGCAGAAGGCGCTATCGCATGTCACGGGTTTTCCGATCCACGCGGATCCACGTGGACCGGAAAACCCTATTTTTCCCACGTGGACACGGATAGCGCCTTCGCGAAGCGCGCTATCGCTGTAATGTGTCCACGTCGGTCCACGTGGACATGTCGACGTGGACATATACACCGATAGCGCCTTCGCGTCCATGCCACGTTGTCCGGATAGCGCCTTGGCGAAAGCGCTATCGGTGTAATGTGTCCACGTCGATCCACGTGGACATGTACACCGATAGCGCGCTTCGCGACGGCGCTATCGTGTCCTCCATGCCACGTTGTCCGGATAGCGCCTTGGCAGAAGGCGCTATCAGTGTAATGTGTCCACGTCGATCCACGTGGACATGTACACTGATAGCGCCTTCTGCGACGGCGCTATCAGTGTCCTCCATGCCACGTTGTCCGGACACATGGATAGCGCCTTTTGAAAATGCGCTATCCATGTGTCCACATCAGAAAAAAAAATTTATGCCACGTAGATGGCGCCTTCCCATTAGGCGTTATTGCCTACTTCCCGGAAAAAAAAAAAAATTTCACCCCTATTTTCCTCATTAAAACTAAAAACATGTGTACTTTGGTAAATTTTTCATCAAAATGATTAAAGAAGATCATGAAGAGATGGTGCTGAGAGTTGAATAAACAGATTTTCAGCCACATAAGAACCAGCAAGCACACGAATGGCCTAATACAACCAATGAGAAGCTGAAATCAAAGTGGACAATGAAGAACAAATTGGTGATACCTGCAGCAGCAAATGCAGATAATTACGTACATGATTATTAATTCAAAGAAATGAAACTGATAAAAAAAAAAAAAAGGAAGATTGGGAATGAAACGAACCTCTAAATCACATGGTAATCATTCAAGCACAAGGTTTAGACCACCCATAGACAGTAGTCCCAAATTCTTGATATTTCAAATGAAGTAAGCTTTCCAGGCCAGTTGGGCAACTCCATCATGCCACTGAAAGTGTGAACTCAAAGGATTTTTAATTTGCAAAGCTGCTAAGAGTTGCAGGAGCCAAGCGTTCATGAGGCAAGACCACCCATAAACAGATAAGTAACAAGAGAGGAGATGAGGCGAACCTTCCCCATAGCATATACATAAGAATGATCTATTGCTCCAAGAGAAGCCAATTGTCAAATTTTGCCAACATGAAAAGCACACATGAGCTTCATTAATATATAGAAACCTGTAAACTACCTTGAGCATATATAGGCTTAGAGCCTCAATTGGTGTTTTCACACACAAGGCCCTCCATTTGTGACCCCAGGAGAGAACTCCCAACAAAATCCAATCATTCATAATAAGAAACTTTTGAAAGAAATCCAGTCAAGCACTAGCAAACTTTTGAGCGCATCTTATTGAAAGTCTCGAGAGACAGGAGCTGTCATCTACGTCCTACACAAATTGAAACAAGTCTTGAGAGACAGTTCAAGTCGAAAACTGTAATAAAATAGAATCTCTAAGAAATTATCTTAATTTTTACATACAAATATACAATGACTTGTTGCATCAAATTCACAAGACAAAAATATGATGGTGTCAGAAATTAAAAATAGGGCCAAATAGTCACAATAATCACAAACTTTCACAATATTTCTCCGATACGACTCAAACCATCCATACTCCATATTTCAAGTTCTTTCAAAGAAGACAACTGTCTCAAGCTCCTAATTTCTTCAAATTTATGCCAATTGTTGAGTTGGAGCTTGACCAAATTAGGAAGTGCACAACCATTTGTTATCCACCCTGGAAGTTTCAATCCTAGAAAGTTATGAATCGTCCACTCTTTCAAATTAGAATGTCTACAGGGCTGAAGTGCTTCCAACAATTCAACGCGAAGAGAAACATTGTACCCAAATGTGTGCCACTTTTCCAATCCATATCTAGCGTGTGCAAATTTTTCTTCCCCGTGAAATTAGCTTTCTTCACAGCCTCTGCATTATTCACATATTCAATGTTTTGGAGTCTAAGGGAACCCTTAAGGTAGTTCAAATGTTCCAACTCTACAATATGTTCCGAAGCCCTCTCAGCACACAACTTTAAAATATCCAGCGTTTGAAGGAAAGTAAGTTCATTCAACCCCCTTGGACTTTCACATTTCGTAATAGGGTAATGGCGGTAAACATAAAAATGTCTTAGCTGGGTAAATGTTACCACGCTTTTAGGAAGCTCAAAAAGCTCTACACAGTTGGAAAGATCAAAGGTCTGTAAATTGTAAAGATTAGAAATAGTACATGCATGGTAACCTTTCAATCTTTGACCATGAAATATCTAGATATTTTACAAGCTTCAACCGACCGATTGAAAAAGGCAACTCTTTAAGAGGAAGTTTACTCAAATTCAGCATGCGTAGAAACCTCAACTGAAGTAGCTTGGGAAGGCTAGTCGTCACCTTTAAACGATCATAAGAATCATCAAATGAAGAAAACGTATAAAATGAGCGCAACTTCTTCACTTTATTTATGTCATTTGGAATCTCAAGTGTTCCGTCACTAGAAGTCAAGGAAAGATGACGAAGATTTTCATTTATTTTGTCGTGTTCAACATCAAAGGAACCTTTACATTCAAATCGAGAAAGATATTGGGCAAGATCATGAACCAAGTCATGCATCTTGTAGGTTAATTTTGCTCCATAGGATGTTTTCATTTCAAAATTTCGAATAAAGATATTGTACACAGTATCCTGATAAATTCTTTTCTTATATCCTCCATCAAGTCACCTTCTTTAGATGTTTGAAGGAATCCTTGTGCCATCCATAGTTGGATGACTTTGTGCTTTTGGATCTCATAATCTTTCGGAAATATCGATCAATACCAAAAACATCGCCTCATTCTTGGTGGTAAGTTGTTGTAGCTCAACTTTAGGATTTCCATCACTTACTTTTGCACATCAATACTCGACTCTCAAACCTCACCATCACGAATGGCTAACCACTCGTTTTCTGTTGTTTTGGAGAACATCATGTTACCCTCAACAATGGATAATGATATAATAGACATGAATAAAACGAGTTTACTAATAATTAATAACAAAATTAAACAACAAATAAATTAACCTAATCGAAGGCTTGCACAAAAGTAATGTCCTAAGACAAAAATTTCTCTGAATTCGGTGATTGAATTTTCCCACAGAGATCTACCCCAGGATACAACCGGATACCCTTCCCAAACAAAGTTCACCAATTCAGAAATTCTGCCAAACTGATTTTGCTTCTCTCAAGTATTATGTATTTCGAAAATTCAATAAATTTCCAGTGTTTCAATTCTACTTACATAGAAGTTGATGCACTGTTTCAAACCTTCGCAACTCTTTAATTTCAAAGCAAAAACCCTTTCGCATTATTAACAAATGCACCTGTTAACAACATAACGAAATCAATTGTCACATTAATTAATTTCGAAATTTCAAAATAAAATAAACTCGAAAAATAAAAATTGATTTTTACAAGGCCAAACAATCTATGCTCAATTGCCCTAGGCCCTATCTTTGTTATATATATATATATATACCCTATTACCCATTGCCAATTAGGCACTATCCATTGGGTTTCTCTAAAGAAAAGCTAAAGAGAGGACATATGTATATAAAGAGTTTATACTCTTTTCAAATGAGCAATTTGGGACTAAATGTTTTCTATTCAATTTCCAACACATCAAACCCCCAAGCACTTTCACTCCCAAAGGTAAGCCCCCACACTTTTCAACAATTTCTCTCTCAATTTTTACTAAATTATCAGTTTTTTCAGGTCCTTGCTCGCCTTTCAAGCAGACTCCAACATTGATCATTTGATAAGAACCCCAAATCATACATATGTTGTGCTCCTACAGTTGATGCAACAACTTGTTCACGTGTATTTTGAACATTAATTATTAATCAATAGCAATTGTTGACTGAAGAAAAAGCAATAGCTGTGACAGCTAGGTAACATTAATTGTTAAAATATTGGTGTAGTCTGACAATGAACAGATTGATCCATGAATCAAGCCAACAGACAAGGCCCATCTCGATTTCAGTTCATTATAATAATATACAGTACAGACATGATGTTATGAAACCAAAAAATAAAAATAAAAATAAACAACTGATTCCACTTGCAAGAAGGCCTCCTGAATGCCAATTAAAGAATCAAATTTGTAGACGTATAGAACATGATTCAAGGTCCAATTTATTTTATTTGGAAAAAGACTAGACATAACTAATTACAAAAAATAAAGAGCAAAGAGCACTCCTACTTTAAGCAGATCATAGGAAAAAAGAAGGTTAGAACAAAAAAAATTAAATACTCCACAAGTCCACAACTGAAAATAAGATTCCAAATCTGAAGAGAGAGAGATATTGAGATGATTATTATTTTGCTCTATGGTTTTTGATCTATCAAGCATTGATTCATCAAAGCAAGGATAAAATGGTTAGCCTTCTCGAGAGTATATTGCGTGACTTCTGCATAGCTAAACTTGATTAATCAGTACTCTTCATCGCAGCTTGCAAGTTGTAACAAACTTATGTTGTAAATTAGATATGTTGTTGCATGTTTGGGCCTAGAAAAAACAACAATAATAAAACTAAATGTGTTGATATGAAAAAACATGAAAAAAAAAAACAAATGGTTATCATGCACGATTAAAGTCAAATTTGATATGATTTTTCAAAGCATATCAACATTTTAGATCATATACGTGATATATCATAACATAGTAGTAAATATAACTATGATGTAACAAACGGCTACCTAGCTCTGATTCTGATAAGTAAGGTTACATGTTGAAAATCCCAACAAAATAGAATCACTAAAATTATGTGAATAAAGTATAAAATAGAATCACAAATTCTAAAAAATGAATTAAAATTTGAAACAAAAACGAAGTAGTGAAATGATTGAAGCTAAGATAAGGAGGAAGAGAAGGGGGGGCGAAAAGCGAGATTGAGAATGGAACAAACCTCTAAATCGCATGGCAATCAATGAAAAGAAACTTTCGGAATGTGCGAGAGATATTGTTGTATATGTCTCTTTGAGGAGGGGGCAGTACAAAATATCCAATTGCTTCAATGAGGTGAGCTTTTGTATTTCAGTACAAAATATTCAAGCGAGATAAGCTTCCCAAACCACTGATCAGGCACGTCCACAATGCCATCAAAATCATATATCTCAATGAATTCCAATCCGCGAAGGTGCTGAAGTTGTTCAGGCAAAGACTTGAGGCTAGTTTGTTATGGGTTTAATAAATGAATTGAACTAAATTACTAATTAGGTGATCCAATGATTTGATATGAGATTTAAGACCAATAGGTTATGGGTTTGAACTTCGGTAGAGGCAAGTTTGTTTGTTTGTTTTTTATCAAAATAAAAAAGGAACTGAACCAATGAACTACCATTAGCCATTAAGTAATCAACATCATGGACAACTATCCATCAAATGGTGTGATGCATTAAGCATAATATTCAACTAATATTGAAAATCTTATTAACAAACAAATAAGTATGCCTCATTAAAAGACAAGATTTGGAGAGGTCCTGAGTTCAACTCCCGCTAAAGTAAGAAAAAAAAAAAAGCACACCACCTCCTTGCTAATTGAAGTCACAATTGTGATTTGTTAACTTGCAATCCTGCTTTGATAAGTATTTGTAGGAAACGTAACCTAAAATTCCTTCTTTCAAACATTTTCGAAGCATTCTATTTTATAAAGACTTTGAAAATCTTAAACCTTAGACCCTGTTTGTTTGTTTTTTTTTTTTTTTTTTTTTTTTTTTTTTTTTTGAGAATTAAAAACTTGTATTTTCAAAATTTTTGTTGAAGATGTGTAGACCGAAAGGTTTAGACTTAAATCGATTAAATATGACTTCATAAAGAAATACATAAGTGATAGTATACCCTTAACTTGTATCGAGGCTTTTTGAGTTAAAACCTCTCACACCTAAGAGTTGAAGGTGATTAAATTGGAGACAATATCGGTGCTAGTGGAGATCCGCAAGGTCGGGCACACGTTTGCAAACCAAGAGAATTTAGAAATTATGAAGGCTTATATACACAGTTAGGTTTATTTTTGTTTTCACAAATGTACAAACCAAAGCTTACCTTACAAGAATGTTGGCCTAGACATTTCTTCAATCATGCTCAATGCCACAATGAAACTAAAAAACATTAGTAGATTGGCGCAAACATAGAATTTCGAAAAGCAAAGAGCATGGAGCATATATAAAATGTTACTGCAATTTGAAATTATAAGAAAGAGTTGAAGATAATTTGGAATTAGAATTTCTTGTGAAAAACATCCAAAGAGATCCAGAGAACAAAAAATAATACCAGTAAAAATCACAAAAACGAGAAGCAAAATCATCAAAAGTCCACAATGTGAGGAATTCATCATTGACAAAACGATGGATGCTTTACAATCAAAGCATTGGCAAATGATGCATGGGAGTCAAGTTATATATACAACTGAAAAACAACACTTTGTCACCGGCTCATGAGAATAGTATTAGAGTTCGTCTACTATTCGGCGGCAAAATCTCTTCCAAAAATGTTTCACATTGCACTAGGTGATTAAATGCGACACATTCCAACGCTGTTCAACTTCTGCAGAAGATCACCATGTCATAGAGTCCAACTTAATTCTGCAAATGAACAATGCCATGGTACAAGGAAAATGTGGCATGAAGATCACCAGATTCACCATGTCACAGAGTTCAGCTTTAGTGCGCAGCTTATCATGTGGTTACTGAAGAAAAATGAGCATAATTATGTGGTACTATGGATTCCACTCACAAATACGCCTCCGGGACTCTTAAGAATCAAAGATCCAACTCAAAAATTAATTACCATACGACGAGTACATGGGATTTACTTAAGAATGAACGTCGTCAAACATATAAAGAGGAGAGCTCATGTACAGGCACACAAAACATGACCTGCACATGTAATTGACAATGATTAGCTCCTCTCTTTAGCTCGAGTACTGTCGAGCAAAGTTGTTAGGCTCGGGGTACCACATGGTGGTCACAAGAAATATGATTGCGGGATCAAGAAGGGCTATAGTAAAATCAATTAATGGGATCAAATCATAAATCATAGAATGATTGGTAGGATTGGCATTGTAAGTAGACTAGTATGTACATACATAGCTTTAGAGATGATCCGCAAAGGTGGTGAATACGATCCTTTGATTCCAATAAGAAGCGGAATGAAGGAATCTAATTAACTGGCTGATCATAAATGTTTTAGAATCAAACCTTGCAAAGAACAAAAGAGGTGATGCAGTAGAAAGCATCCAGAAAATGCTCTAGCCGGTCTTTGTTGCTGATTTCATAAAAATAGAAAACAACAGAAAATTTGATCCATTCATGTGCTTGTCAAAGTTCCATGAGAATAAACTCCCAAATTTATATAGTTAAAACTTATGCTGTTGAGAAGATTAACGACGTATTGACACGAGATTACCAACCATGAGCATCAATGACAACTGCAACTTCTTAGGCTCATAGCTTTAATTGGTGCTTCCACATAGAGCATCCACCATTTGATATTCTAAAAAGGTCCATAAAAGAAATTCAGTCACTGATAATTAAAAATTTAGCAAGATATGTTCTAAAAAATCCTGCCAAGCACCATCTTCCCACTGAACATTTACTTTTCCCTAACTTTAGTTCTAAATATATAGTGAATGTCGTAAAGAAAGCAGAAGCAAATTGTATAACAAGAACTTTCTAACACAGTTATCACCACAATCCCAAGAAAAAAAAAATTGTAATTGTGCAAACAGAAAAAATGTGAGATGAGAACAAAACCACACCTGAAAATCCATTTGCAAGGAGAAAATAGCCAACGTATCGTTGTTTCTCCGTTCCGTTTGTTGATTCTATTATAACAACAATAAAAATAAATTCTCAATCCCAGTGTTTTTGGGTTTAATGCTGAAGTTTAAAATATAACTTAATTTCAGCAGTGCAAGGCAAACAACCAAAAACAGCAATGTCACTAGAATATCCCACCATGGTGCAGGCACGTTTGCACATTCAGACTTTGAGAGAATATATAGGATACTAGTTTTAGGAAGGTTAATATACAACAGATTCAAGTCACAAGGCTGAGATCTTGAATCACTAGGATGAACTGAAGAGATTGGAATTGAAGCCAAGCAAATAGTTTACAACATAAAACAACTTGAAGAAATTTGAATCAATCACTTTCTTGGTTCTTATTCGTTGATTTTCTAAAGCAGAAAACATCTGATTAATATTTGATGCATTCATGTTCCTTTTGGAATTTAAAGAGAATACCACTCTCCATTAATCTGGCTACTTGAAAATTATGATGTTGAAAAGGAATAACAATTTACCGAAATGATTCGCAGTCCTGTGTATCACTGATATAAACCTCTGAGTTGGTGCTTCCGCATGCAGGGCCTGCCATTTGACATCTTAGAAAGGTCCTTTTTGGTGTGTTGAAAAGAGAAAGATAGCTCTTAATTAGTTTAAAGAAAAATAAAATGCCAAGAGAACATGAACTCCTAATTGAAGCGGAGAGAATGAAAACAAAAGAAAAAGAAGGGTTAGAAACAAAAAAAATTCAATACGCAACGAGCCCACACCTGAAAATTAGACGCCAAAAGCGAAAACTGCAAAGCGGTTGTTGTTTCTGTTCAATTATTAATCTATCGGAATTTCTGTTGAACTTAATCTACTTTGCTAAATTACATCTAGATTCACTTTTTTTTTCATTTTTTTAATCTCTACATCTAGATTCACTATTAACTTGACCAAAACATCCTAACTAAGGAAAATGTATAAATGATTGATGAAAGGCTACCTTGATCACTCTATGCACTAGCAAACACGTTGAACACCTGGTTGAAACATGAGCTGTTTGCAATAAAGCTTTCTTGAATTCCTTGTTCTTCCTTTGAATTCATTAGGGTAATCTGTTTCATTCCATTCAGTATATATGATATACATATCAGTACCACACAACAATACTAAATGGGAAAATAAAGCGCCAGAAGCTCAAAAATCTCAACTAAATCAACATCAAGTTACAATAGTTAAATAGACAATAAAAAGTACAACATATATCTTCATCAGTTTACCTTTGTATCATCTCTCATCAGGAGGAGGCACCGCAAAGTGCAAACTCCTAGTCTCTGATGAACTTGGTTGGATTCATTAGTGTCCTCCATAAAGAAGTTTGTACAGACCTTATGTTGTAAATTTGATACATTAATACATGCCAACAAGATATAGTTTTCTATACAGCACTGATCAAGTCAACCTCGAGAACTGATCACATGTTGAAAGAAAGTTCGGGTTAAGAATATAAAAAGCGTAAAATGTCAAAACTAACAAGTATAGGAATCAATTATCAAACATTGACAAAATTTTTAGAAGTTATAAATATAAATACACAAGTGAATGCAACACGTAACAACCATGAGTTATGACACTTGAAGGAAGTATATGAGCTTCTATGAACCACCACCACCACCAGCAAAAGCTTTTTAGGTAGGAAATGATCCAGTAAGGAATTTCCGCGAGATGTATATCTTTATTTGCATTAGTTTAAGTGCAAATGACATTTAGACACGTAACATAACTTGGTATTAATATATTCTAATGGAGTAGAAAAGGCTACCTACCTCTAGTTCTTGTAGGCTTTATAACATGTGATGTCGTTAAACATTTAATGAAGTAGATAAAATAGAGTACCCACGACGTGCTGCATAAAAATGCAATGAATGAGGTGCCATTGAAACACAATCAGCCATTTGATTAATTAAGAGAAGAAACATGCATAGTATATTAGAGGGTTAAACACAGAAAAATAAGAACATTTGATTAATTATGAGCAAAGTCAAGTAAATAAAATCTAGAATAGCTATACAAAACCGGCTTGGTGGTCTGAAACCAAAAAATGCAAAGGATAAGGTGCCATTGAAACACAGCCCACAAAATGAACTGACCAAATATAACATGACAAGCTTGGCATGGGTAGAGTCGCATTAGATATTCAGGCGCTATCAAAATGATTAAAGAAGATCAAGAATATAAGGTGCTGAAAGTTGAAAAAACTGATTTCCTTCTGCACACAAGAATGGCCCAATACAACCAATGAGAAGCCGAAATCAAAGTGGACAATGAAGATGAATAAATCGGTGATACCTGCAGCAGCAATTGCAAATAATTACATGCATGATTATTAGTTCACATAAATGAAACTGATAAAAAAGAAGAAGATTGGGAATCAAACGAACCTCTAAATCACAAGGTAATCATTCAAGCTCAGAATTTATACCACCCATAAATTAACAGCAGTACCAAATTCTCAATATTTAAAGCGAAATAAGCTTCCCAAGCCCATAAAGTGTGATCTCAAAAGGATTTCAATTTCCATTCGTGATCCCATGAAGAAACCTCCAACGAAATCCAGTTATTCATAATAAGAAACTTTTGTAAGAAATCCAGTTAGCCAACTTTTGAGCGCATTTTATTGACAAGTCTTGAGAGACATGAGCTGTCATCGACGTCCTACACAAAATTTAACAAGAAACAATTAGCTCTCTTAAAGAGTATAATTAAAGCATAAACTACACATAGCTCAACCTGATTAATCAGTGGCCACCGATGCATCTCAAGACAAATTAATTTATGTTGTAAATTAGATGTGTGGATTAAGCATAAAAAAGTAATATAACATGCTCATCATGTACAGTTCAAGTCAAGTCTTGATAGGATTTTGTTGAAGCATATTAGCATTTAGATCATATAATAATAATATATCATATAGAACGCAACAGAGAACATAACTATGTCGTAGCAAATGGCTACCCAACTCTGATACTGATATTGATGAGCCCTTGCCCTACAAGTCGAAAACTGTAATAAAATAGAATCTATAAAAAATTATGTTAATTTAGTACATACAAATATACAATGACTTTTTGCGTCGAACTCACAAGAAAACAAAATGCTAGTATGACAGATAATTCAAAATGTAAAACAAAAGCAGGGAATTAATTTAGAATCAGATATGGTAGACACTAGACAGGATATAAATAAGATTTGTAGTTAATCTTATAAGAAACATACAGGATAAACATACATGCAATTGCAGAGAATTACATGTATGATTATTATTCATCAATTTGAAGAAATTAATAGAATAAGTCAAATCTAATATTAAGCATTAAAGCACTAAGAAGAGGAGAAGGGGAGACAAGCACGAAAGATTGGGAATGGAACAAACCTCTTCGTCAGTGTCAACTTTTGAAATGTGGGAGATCTTATGCCACTCTGAACTACCTGAGCCTAAACCGCATCTCTTCTTGGGAGGTTTGCATCTCTCTATGAGGAGGGGGCAGCATCTAATCGTCAATGTCCTCAACGAGGTGAGCTTTAGCATTTCATTTGCAGAGGGCAGGTGCATTAGGTTTTTGCAACCCCTAATCGTCAAAGTCTCAAGCGATGCAAGTTTCCCAAACCACTCGGGCAAGTCTACCATTCCATCAAAATCTTGTATATAAAGGTATTCTAATCGGCTAAGGTACTGAATCTGCTCAGGTAAAGACTTGAGGCGAGACCACCCATAAATAGACAACCTACGGAGTGAAGAGATAAGATTTCCCATCTTCATCCCTGTAATAGCATCTAAGAATGGGAAGTGATCCAGCTCTTCTGAAAATGGGCCAATCGACAAGCTTCGAATGTTGCGGAGGGATTGCAGACGTTCCAATGACTGGAGCCCCGTGCAGTGTCGGACTGTCAATGCTTGAAGTTGAGTAAACCCATGTAATTGCAAATGCAATATGCTCGGGCAATCTTTCAAAGATAAAATCTCGACACACCATGATGATGATGATGATGATAATGATAATGGTGGTGGTGGTGACCCAATTTGTTCTTCGTTAGATGAAAGAAAACCTTGAAATTGTGGGCAACTGCTAATATTCAGATCCTTTAGAGAAGAAAAGGGATGTGGGCACGTCTCAAGGGCTTCACAATCTGAGATATATAGATAATGAAGAAACTGCAGGCCACTGAAATCAGGAAAATACCTCATCAAAGACAACCTACCCACTGCCAAGCTCACAAGAAGCTCATTCTTACCCAGCATCGGCGCCACTTCTTCTTCCTCTTTTTCAGAAGATGATGATTATGATGAAGTCTAGGAAAATGATTTGGCATACTTCTCAACTTGGGACACCGACGCAACTCTAACACTTGAAGTTTAGGAAAAATACTAGCACTATTCTCAAACCACTCTTCTAAATTTGGCACAAAACAAATCGATAGTTCTTCTAAGCGAGGGTATAGGATTGTTGCAGCTTTAGAGCCTGTTGTAGTTGTTGTCGATGATTTAGCTACTTGGTGGTCATGATGATCTTCTCCGATGTGACGCAAACTATCCATACTCTCTATTACAAGTTCCCTCAAAGAAGACAAATTTCCCAAGCTCTTTATTTCTTTACATTTTTGACAACCATAGATTCGAAGGTTGACCAAATTAGGAAGTGCAAAATCATTTGTCATCCACCTTGGAAGTTCCAATCCTTGGAAATTTTGAATCCTCAAATCTTTTAAATTGTAATGTGGCTGAAGTGCTTCCAACAATTCAACACGATGAGAAACATTGTCCTCTTGTGTGCCACTTTCCCAATCCATATCTAGCCCGTGCAAATTTTTCTTCCCCATCAAATTAGCTTTCTCCATAGCCTACACATCATTCACATACCCAAGGTTTTGGAGTCTAAGAGTACCCCCAAGGTAGTTCAAGTGTTTCAACTCTACAATATGTTCTGAAGCACTCTCCGCACACAACTTTAAAATATCGAGCGTTTGAAGGAAAGTAAGTTCATTAAACCCCTTTGGACTTTCACATTTCATAATAGGGTAAACATAAAAATGTCTAAGTTGGGTAAATGTTACCACGCTCTTAGGAAGCTCGGAAAGCTTTTCACAATTTGAAAGATTGAAGGTCTGTAGATTATAAAGATTAAAGATAGTAGATGGTAGCCTTTCAATCTCTGACCATGAAAGATCTAGATATTTTAGAAGCTTCAACCTACCAATTGAAGAAGGCAATTCTTTAAGAGGAAGTCTACTCAAATTCAGCACACGTAGAAACCTCAACTCGAAGTAACTTGGGAAGGCTAGTCGTCACCTTTAAACGATCATAAGAATCACCATATGAAGAAACCAAATAAAAGGAGCGCAACTTCACTTTATTTATGCAATTTGGAATCTCAAGTGTTTTGTTATTAGAAATCAAAGAAATGTGACGAATATTTTCATTTATTTTTTTATCTTTAGCGTCCACCAGATCTTTGCACTCAAATCTAGAAATATGTTGGGCGACATCATGTACCAAGTCATGCATCTTGTAGAATGATTATGTTCCTTCGTCCGTCACCCTTTCATCTTCAAATTGGAAGAAAGATATCATACACAATATCCGAATAAACTCTTCGCCTATATCCTCCATCAGTTCACCTTCTTTAGATATTTGAAGAAATCCTTGTGCCATCCATAGCCGGATGAATTGGTTCTTTCCGATTTCATAATCTTTCGGAAATATGGAACAATACGAAAAACATTGCCCAACTTTCGGTGCCAAGTTGTTGTAGCTCAACTTTAGGATCTCGATCACCTGTTTTTGCACGTCACCCCCAACTTCCCAAAACTCACCGTCCCGAATAACTAACCACTCTTGTTCTGTTCTTTTGGATCTCATTAACCCCCCTAAAACTTTTACAGCCAAAGGAACACCCCTGCACTTTTTCACAATTTCTTCTCCAATTTTTACTAAATTAGAATTCTTCGTCTCTCCCTGCACAAATGCTTTGCTTTCAAATAGCATCAAGCATTGATCATTCGATAACAACTGCAAATCATGCGTATAACTTGATCCTATAGTTGATGCAACATTTTTTTCACGCGTGGTCACGACAACTTTGCTTCCCTCAGCACCATATACTTTTAATGGAAGGATTAGATCCTCCCATTTATCAAGATCTTTCTGCCAACTGTCATCCAACACAACCAAGAACTTCTTTCCAATCAATTCTTTCTCAAGTTTCTTCTGCAACTCCTGCTTGCTCGAAGATTCAGATTGAGCACTACTTGAACCGATCACTTTCAAGATCTTAAACCAGATTGTCGTAACTGCAAAATCCTCAGAGACGCATACCCATATCATCATGGAACCAAAGTGTTCCTTGACTCTTTGGTCATTGAATACTAGCTGCGCAAGGGTGGTCTTCCCAAGGCCACCAAGACCAAGTATGGTGACAATGGAAAGAGTAGTAGTAGTAGCATCAGTACTGCTACTCCCTGGATCACTGATGAGCATATCTACTATCTTTACTTTGTCAGTCTCCCTCCCAAACACATCCGACTCATTCACCGAAGAGGTGGTTTCTCGAGCAGCATCAACATTAGGAATAACATTTTCAGCAGTGTTGTCAATATTGAAGCCAAAACTCACCTTTTCCTCGTTAATGTCTTTCAGCCTCTTAGTAATGTTTTGAATGGAATGGGCAGTTTTGAATTTCAATGGAAGCGTAGCGAAGCAAGAGAAGAAGTTGAGTACCTTGGTCTTGGCAAGGACTTGGCGTCGCAAGCCATCGAATGGAAACTCGGCCGATGTCCTCAAAGATCATATGCAGCTTCTTTGAGCTTATGCAGCCAAAGCTTGACTCTTTCATCCCCAACTTGCCTTTTGTCAGCATCTTGAAGCACAAGTTGAATATGGGTGAAGATGGTTTGAAGTGTCTCCACCTCTTCTTTCACTCCTCGAAGAAGCCCAATCTCATCAATTCCAAGGGAAACGAGCCTCTTCACGATCTCCTCCACGCCACCAACAAGAATTTCTTCAGCCATATCTTCTTCACACTCTATTATAACTGATTGAAAAAGGCAACTGGATATTTAACTTCTTCACACTCTATTATATTCATATAAGAGATAGAAACATTTACACAATAGCGCACACTGAACACGAGACAAGAGAGGACTCAAGCTAAAACTGATTATCAAACCTAAGACTCGATGCTTTGAAATGCAACAACATAACATATTTATAGACGCAATGCCTGTGAAAGGGCATTCCTACAAACGACTCTTTGAAAAAGTAAAAGACAAAAGCAAGGGTCAAGAGTGAACAGTTCTTGACTCTTCGAAAAAGCAAAAGCAAAAGCAAATAGTACATACATTTAATACAAACAAAAGGAAAAGTAAACAGTAACTTGACCTTTGAAAAAAGGTAAAGTTAAGATTCGCTTGACCTTTCGCAAACCCAAAGGACACGGATCCAAGGCTGTCACTAATAACCAGTGGAAATTAGGACAGAAGCCCGTGCTTGAACAAAATGGTCGACACCAATAAGTAGTTTCTGAAATATTTTTAAACCTATGTTTAGAAACTTGTACAAAAGACTCAGGAGGAGGAGAAGAACCAGATCCAGAATCAAGAGATTTAAATGATAAAACTTGTTGAAGATACTATTTTTGTCACCGAAGATGGACAAGAAATACGTATCTTGTCTCCTCAAAAAATTGAAAGTCATGCCTTAACTCATAAATATTTGCACCTTGGCCTCATCCAAGTCGCCATTAAGCCCTTAGTCGCTTTAGGACTAAATACGGAAGCCATGGTCTCTGTCCGAGACAAACGGCATCTAAAGTTTATGGACTCTGTGTTAGGCATAATTGAAGGAAGCCTCTCTGATGGACCTTTATACTTTGACTATTGTCCTAATTTCACCATTGATTTACATAATGATTATGATTATGTATCTCAAGCCCTTGTTCTTGGAATTTCAACCAAAGGTTTTACCTTGTCCAAGACAATTTCGAATGTTGCCGTAGTTTATCGTTTGTTTTACAAACTCATGCATACTATTATTCCTGATATTGCATACACTAAACATCAACAGAAAACTCTATCTACAATTTTTCTTACAAATGTTAAAAATACTATCATTGATAGAACCCAATTAGCCAAAAAAGCTTTACCCCTTCCTCATCAGTGGACTATCACAAACACCAATAAGGAAGAACAGCAAAAGCGAACTATCTCTCAAAACATTGCACAAATCATTGAACATGATGATGGTAAAGTTGATATTCTCTTTGCTCCTCGAGCATCGACTTCAACAATATCTTCATCTTCCTTTGTGGCAAATTCTTCTCCTACACTTGCTTCTGATTTACCTCAATCGTAAACAAATGTAGTTCTTCGGGTATTGCGTATCCTGTCTATCAATCTACGCCTATGACTCATAATGATGATAATGTCAGCATTAATGATTTTGCTGACTATCACATTAATGTTGTAACCCTCGAAGAAACTGAAGACGAATTTGTTATGGATTATGAATCGCTAAAACAGCAATTCTTAACCCATCCATTAAAACCTTCATTTTGTAAACTTGTTCCATTTAAAGATCAAGCCTTTTTCCGTGAAAAATACTTTGCTTATGTAAAAACACAGAAGACTAATATCTCATTCTTTGATTGGTTAGCCCTTAAAAGTCCCCGAATTTCTGCCCAAGTTAATGTTATTTGGGAAACCTTATCTGGTCGGAAATATGACCAACGTCATCCTCCTGTGGCTCCGTTTACAATCAAAGGTGATCTTAAAGCCTCTTCGTTTAAAGCATCTATGAATGATGATGGTCCTATCACAAAACGTGATATAACCAACATTATTGAATAAAATAATTTTACTAATATGTATCTCTCCACTATGACTGTACTAGAAGCTCCTACAATTTCGCTCCCACCTAAACCATCTAATCCTTCTATTAAGGTTGCAAAATCGTTTTTTCCTCCTTCAGCTTCTCCCAGTATGCCATCATACAAAACGCCTTTTTCTGCCGAATTCCTTAATATTCTTACAACCAAACTTGGTTCTCTACAGATATCAAATGATAAGCCTTCTCCCTCTGCACCTACCCCGTCGTCATCCAAAGACAAAGAACCTGCTATTATGACCTTGTCCCCTGCCTTAGATGATCAACATTTCCATAATAATACTGATCCTAATCTTGTGTCAGATAATGAGTCTCCCCCTGACTCTAATCCAGATACCGACACGGATACGGCTCCACCTGAAATCCATCGCCTTATGCGACATAAGAAACCCACTAAGCAGTTTGATCAATCTCGATATCCCTTGCGTAAACAATTTTACTCACGACCATCTCCTTCTGACCTTATTTTAGAAGAAAAGGTTAAACGTAACCAAAAATATGACGGTCATGCTATCTATGACTGGAGTATTTATGGTCTTTCTGAATATCAAATTCTTGAGGTTGTCCTCAAAATGCACATTTATGCTAAGGCTAGTATTCTTCAAAATCATTCTGAACCAGATACGGCAAAAGCTATTACCTGTGGTTTCACTGGCCAATTATATGGTTGGTGGCACTATGTCCTCACCGATCTTTGAGCGTCTTGCCATAATTAATCACATCAAAACCGATGCCTTAAAACAACCCATCCTTAACTTTCAAGGAGACTGGATTTACGATTCTCATTAATCATCTTATGGCTGCCATTATTTGGCAATTTGTTGGTCATATTGATTCGATTAATGAAAAGCTTCGTGATCAACTCCAAAACCATGGGCGTACAATCAAGAGGAAGGAAACCTTCTCTTAAACAATTTAAGTCGGTGCGAGTCAATCAAAGCATTACATTTTGACGTAAAAATCCTTTAACGCAAATGTAACTGGAGTAAACCAAAGCATTGAAACTTTGATTGAGATCGAGAAAGGCTATCGACGAAAATATTATTAGAATCGAAGCTATAACTAGCTTCGTGATTTGGTTGTTCAAGGCTTGTAATACGAGAGGAGAGATGTTTTATCTCTTGTTTTAACAGATTGATCTCGTTTTGTAGAGATTGAATGTATCCAATCAATCTATTACTCCGATTAACAGAGTAATTAGTTTTGCTAATAAATTTCCTGATCATTTAACTGATCGCCTTCAATTACAACGTTTTCTTGGATGCTTGAATTATCTTTCTGATTTTTATAAGGACGTTGCTAAGGATCGACAGTGTCTTCAAAATTTACTTTCTTCTAAACAACCTTTTTGTTGGACTACCGCCTTATTTTGCTGGATAGCAAATCCGATCAAAAGCACGATATCAAACAAATCGTCGGTGAAAACAAAGATCAGGCAAACTAATAATAAGTAGATTGATAAAGATAAGAACATATACTTACAGAATACGTATCTCGAAAGATAGCAGGCCAGAAAGGACCAGACTGATTGCAGGCTCTGATACCAATCGAGCGGTCGCGGGTATATTTAAAGGTGAAAGGGGCTAGATGACAAGGGCACTTACCAAAGTAACAAGGGTGTGGTTCAAATTCGTTACAATCACAAGGAAAAGACACAAACAAAGGTAGATTAAATATAAACTTAGGGAAACCAGAGAGATAATAATAGGTGGCTATTTTCATAAACTGAGAACAAAGTACAAAGAACACAAGAACATATGACAAGAGAGAAATACTTAAAACTGACTATCTTAGCTTAAGACTCGATGATTTGCAAATGAAACATCAAACCTATATATAGACGCATTGCTTGTGTAAAAGCAATCCTACAGACAACAAAGCAAAAGACAAACGACTCTTACAAAAAGCAAAAGGTCAATAGTATCTGACCTGTAAATAGTACATAACGCTTGGGAAAAGTAAAAGGTAAAGTGAACAATAACTTGGCCTTTTGCAAAATCAAAGTAACAGTTTCTTGACCTTTGGGCAAAGGATGAGGCACGAACAGGATGAGGCACGAACAAAGGCTGTCACTAATAACCAATGGAAATTAGGACAGGAAGCCTGCGCTTGAGCAGTGGACTGGCATGGGCCAGAGGGGTGGACACGTCCAGGAACGAGGAACGGCTACGCTTTAATGTCGAATGGGCCAAAAGTTTGGGGGCAAGATTCTTCGTGGCGTATACACAAAGTGGCAAAATTGGGCAACAGGAGAAGTATGCAAACAGTCCCAGAGGGGAGCGAATACATATTCAGGAAAACGAAAAACTGATTGTACGTCAACCATAATTGTGATATGGGGACAGTCAAGTAAATACCATAAGGCAAGGAGGTAGGCGGTATCTTCAGTGGTCCAAGCAAAGCAGATACAGGCCATGTGGGTAATAATAGAACATGGAGAAGGCCGGGAACATAGTTGACAAATGCAGGAAGCGGTAGGAGACCATACAATATCAACTCCATTGGAATATAAGAGAGATAGGAAATGGTCAATCAAAGGCTGTTGAATAGCAGGAGATAACTCATGGATGGTCATCATCGGAGAGATGAACACTTGAGGGAGTTGGAGAACACCTTGACGAAACCTGTTCCAAATCAAGACGTAGTTGCTTATTATCATCTTCTAATTGTTGGAGTTTGGCTAAGACTTTTGCCATATCCGACGCAGAAGGAGAACAGGACGATGTATTGGAGACGATCTCTTTGAAGGATGCGGAACGAGATGGTAATGGATGGAGTTTGATGGGTGTTTTTGGGGCAAAAAGGGTTTCATAATTAAATTTATTCCACCATTTGCAGGAAATATTTTGGGATAAATATTGATACGTGGTTTGGTGGTGAAAGGCAAAAATGGCAGAGGTACCGTATTCCCATTTAAGAATCCACGGGATGGAAAATTTGACAATAAATTGTAGGATAGGTAATTTTTCTTTGACAAATTGGTCTTTGACACGAAGCAGAAAAATAGAATCATGGGGACCAAATTTTGTCCACCAACTAGTAATCCACCAAAGTGGGAAGGAGGTTTGACAATTTTGGCGAAAGGAAATATACCAAGAATGATGATCAGGGTCTTGATAAAATAAAATATTTCGCCATGCATCAATATAATCATGGTAATTGAGAGAGACAGCAGGTATATTGTTTGTTAGAACAATATCTTTATAAGTGTAAGGAGTTTTTGCAAGAAATTTATACTTATCACACCAGTCTTCTTCGGATAAGACTCGTTGAATCTTAAACTTAGAATAATCAATTTCAATGGATTTTTCTCTGGACATATGTTCAAAATGAACCGATTGCGTGGCAATGAGGATGTTCTCATAGAACTGGTTGGTTGCTTGAGGACGCGTAGGGATAAAATGGAGGCCAGGAGGCATGGTACAAGCAATTTGGGTAGTCAGTGGTTTATTGCTAAGATGAGGTTCAAGGATGCAAATAAGGTTTTGAGTAGTTGCCAGGTAGGAACAATTTGGTTCAGGGGTTTCTAAAGGTTTGAAACTATTTTTGGAGGCGATCGTAAGTCGCTTTTGTAGCCATGATCTGTAGGAGGTTTACAGAAGAAGAGGTAGTAAGAAACTCACGGGTTAGAAAGTCAGGAAGAGAATTCTTTTCTCCTGGTATATATTCAATATCAAAATCAAAAACACTTAATATAGCTTGCCATCTTGCAAAAATCTGTTTTGCTGCTAAATTTTTAACATCTTTGGCAAAAATATCTTTTGCAGAACGACAATCAACACGAATAAGAAATTTTTGATTTAAAACATCAGTTTCAAATTTCTGTGAAACAAACAAGTTGTTCTTTTCCAGAGGAAGGAGAACGTTGGAGAAGAATGCCACCATAGCCTTTTTCGGAGGCATCAGTTTGAATAATTTTAAAATATTGACTGTTAGCCAAATGAAGGCAAGGAAGAGATTGAACTTTCTGTTTGATAAGCTGAATAGCTTTTGTATGCTCAGAAGTCCAACAAAAAGGTTGTTTAGAAGAAAGTAAATTTTGAAGACACTGTCGATCCTTAGCAACGTCCTTATAAAAATCAGAAAGATAATTCAAGCATCCAAGAAAACGTTGTAATTGAAGGCGATCAGTTAAATGATCAGGAAATTTATTAGCAAAACTAATTACTCTGTTAACCGGAGTAATAGATTGATTGGATATTTTGAAACCAAGAAAGGTTATTTCGGTTTGAAACAGATGCATTTTCTTTTGAGACAGCACAAGACCATTTTTAAGAATTAATGATTGAAAAACTTGCAAATGTTTCCAATGCTGATCAATAGATGGAGAGAAGACTAATAGATCATCTATATAAACAAGTATAAACGAATAATAAGGATTAAATATATCATTCATAATTTTCTGAAATTCAGAAGGAGCATTCTTTAAACCAAAGGGCATAACATTCCATTGGTATTGTCCAAATGGAGTGTTAAAGGCTGTTTTATAGCGATCTGAAGGATGAACTTGTATTTGCCAAAACCCAGATTTTAAATCAAACTTGGAAAATACAACAGCTGATGTTGTAGCTTTCATTAGATCTGATTTGTTTGGCAGAGGATATCGAATGGTTTGTAAAACTTTGTTAAGGGGTTTATAGTTTATAACCAGGCGAGGAACTCCTCGTTCAAGTTCAGGAGCATTTTCAACATAAAATGTTGTGCAACTCCAAGGAGATTTGGAAGGAGTAATTAAATTCTTTTTAATTAAATCCTTGATTTCAGTGTGACAAATTTCGCGTAGGCGAGAATTCATCTGCGAAGGATTTGCTTTGGTAGGAATTTTGGATTCACGAAATTCGGGTATATAAGGTAGTTTTATAATATGTTGTTTGCGTGCCCAAAAAGCAAAAGGAAGATCAGAACAACATTGCTGTTGAAGTTGATCTTGAAAGGTGGATAGTTTGGTTTTAAAAATAGGAGCCTGCAGAATCGCTTCCTTTTTTTTAATAACAATATTTCATGTTTCAGAATTTGATGTGAGTATTTTTATACTCAATTTGATGAACGATGGCATGGAGGAAAGATTCCTTAGGTGAGTCAACAAAGGAAAAATGAATAGATTTTTCGTTCATGGTAGTCGAAATACCGGTTTCAGAAACTGAAAAAGGTTGTAATTTTTGCAGAAATTGTGTTCCTAATAACATATCTTGTTTGAGGCCCTTAACAATAATAAAAGATAAAGGAATACAAATTCCTTGATGACAAATATGAGCACGAGAAACTTCATATTTAACTCTTGTTTGTTGTCCATTTGTAATAGAAATATGGTAGTAATCATTAATGGGCGTACAATACTGAAGAGGAAGGAAACCTTCTCTTAAACAATTTAAGTCGTGCCACGTGAGTCAATCAAAGCATTACATTTTACGTAAAATCCTTTAACGCAAATGTAACTCGGAGTAAACCAAATGTTGAAACTTTGATTGAGATCGAGAAAGGCTATCGACGAAAATATTATTATAATCAAAGCTATAACTAGCTTCGGGATTTGGTTGTTCAAGGCTTGTAATACGAGAGGAGAGATGTTTTCGTTTTAACAGATTGATCTCGTTTTGTAGAGATTGAATGGTAACCTGTTTAGGTTTTTTGTTAACAATTTCCATGAGACTTGCAAAATTATGATGAGAGTCATCAATAGATAATTGTTCTTTAAACTGTTTTTGTTTTTTATGGAGAGCAAAGAGAATTCTTTCTTCAGAAGAACTAGGAGTAACGGGCGAAGGTGTAATGATTTCAGTAAAATATTTAAGTTTTAAAGAAGGATCGGTGATCTGTTCTCCAATGGAAAGAATCAGTTCTTCATGAGTAGTTAAAACATTGATTTCAGGCGCAGAAGAGGAGGAGGACGTATTCGGAAGATTTGACAAACAGTGACAATCATCATCCGAAGAAGAAGAAGGAGAAGAAAATGCAACCTGTTGAATTTTCTTTGATGAAGTTTTTTGATGACACTTATTGGCATAATGCCCAGACGCTGTTCTGATTGAGGTAAATCAGAAGCAAGTGTAGGAGAAGAATTTGCCACAAAGGAAGATGAAGATATTGTTGAAGTCGATGCTCGAGGAGCAAAGAGAATATCAACTTACCATCATCATGTTCAATGATTTGTGCAATGTTTTGAGAGATAGTTCGCTTTTGCAGTTCTTCCTTATTGGTGTCTGTGATAGTCCACTGATGAGGAAGGGGTAAAGCTTTTTTGGCTAATTGGGTTCTATCAATGATAGTATTTTTAACATTTGTAAGAAAAATTGTAGAAAGAGTTTTCTGTTGAAGTTTAGTGTGTGCAACTCCAAGGAGATTTGGAAGGAGTAATTAAATTCTTTTTAATTAAATCCTTGATTTCAGTGTGACAAATTTCGCGTAGGCGAGAATTCATCTGCGAAGGATTTGCTTTGGTAGGAATTTTGGATTCACGAAATTCGGGTATATAAGGTAGTTTTATAATATGTTGTTTGCGTGCCCAAAAAGCAGAAGGAAGATCAGAACAACATTGCTGTTGAAGTTGATCTTGAAAGGTGGATAGTTTGGTTTTAAAAATAGGAGCTCATAGAATCTTCTGTTTTTAATAACAATATTTCATGTTTCAGAATTTGATGTGAGTATTTTTATACTCAATTTGATGAACGATGGCATGGAGGAAAGATTCCTTAGGTGAGTCAACAAAGGAAAAATGAATAGATTTTTCGTTCATGGTAGTCGAAATACCGATTTCAGAAACTGAAAAAGGTTGTAATTTTTGCAGAAATGGTGTTCCTAATCTTTGCTCCTCGAGCATCGACTTCAACAATATCTTCATCTTCCTTTGTGGCAAATTCTTCTCCTACACTTGCTTCTGATTTACCTCAATCAGAACAGCGTAGTTCTTCGGGTATTGCGTATCCTGTCTATCAATCTACGCCTATGACTCATAATGATGATAATGTCAGTATTAATGATTTTGCTGACTATCACATTAATGTTGTAACCCTCGAAGAAACTGAAGACGAATTTGTTATGGATTATGAATCGCTAAAACAACAATTCTTAACCCATCCATTAAAACCTTCATTTTGTAAACTTGTTCCATTTAAAGATCAAGTCTTTTTCCGTGAAAAATACTTTGCTTATGTAAAAACACAGAAGACTAATATCTCATTCTTTGATTGGTTAGCCCTTAAAAGTCCTCGAATTTTTGCCCAAGTTAATGTTATTTAGGAAACCTTATCTGGTCGGAAATATGACATCCATGTCTTGACCAAAATCAAAACAGAAGTTACCTAAGTCATGTTTCATGGTAGATTTTTCTTTCTTAAGTTGGCGATTTAGACGTAAGTCATTACAAATGGATAGAGCACAAGTTTGAACAGATTGGATAATATCACCATAAGTGAGGTCAGCTAGGGTACCATCATAATGTTCTTTGATAAAATCTTTAATTTTAGCAGCAAAATAAGGCGGTAGACCAGCGATAAATCTTTCTTTCCAAATAGATGTATCATGTTGCTCGGTTAAAGAATACAATTTAGAGAAAAATGTATCTTTATACCAAATATAGTCATTAAGGGTTCTACAATGAAGGTTTTGGAGTTGATCATGAAGCTTTTCATTAATCGAATCAATATGACCAACAAATTGCCAAATAATGGCAGCCATAAGATGATTAACGAATCGTAAATCCAGTCTCCTTGAAAGTTAAGGATGGGTTGTTTTAAGGCATCGGTTTTGATGTGATTAATTATGGCAAGACGCTCAGCATCAGTGAGGACATAGTGCCACCAACCATATAATTGGCCAGTGAAACCACAGGTAATAGCTTTTGCCGTATCTGGTTCAGAATGATTTTGAAGAATACTAGCCTTAGCATAAATGTGCATTTTGAGGACAACCTCAAGAATTTGATATTCAGAAAGACCATCAATACTCCAGTCATAGATAGCATGACCGTCATATTTTTGGTTACGTTTAACCTTTTCTTCTAAAATAAGGTCAGAAAGAGATGGTCGTGAGTAAAATTGTTGAAAAAGGGATATCGAGATTGATCAAACTGCTTAGTGGGTTTCTTATGTCGCATAAGGTGATGGATTTCAGGTGGAGCCGTATCCGTGTCGGTATCTGGATTAGAGTCAGGGGGAGACTCATTATCTGACACAAGATTAGGATCAGTATTATTATGGAAATGTTGATCATCTAAGGCAGGGGACAAGGTCATAATAGCGGGTTCTTTGTCTTTGGATGACGACGGGTAGGTGCGAGAGGAGAAGGCTTATCATTTGATATCTCAGAGAGAACCAAGTTTGGTTGTAAGAATATTAAGGAATTCGGCGAGAAAAAGGCGTTTTGTATGATGGCATACTTGGGAGAAGTCAAGGAGGAAAAACGATTTTGCAACCTTAATAGAAAGATTAGATGGTTTAGGTGGGAGCGAAATTGTAGGAGCTTAGGTACGATCATAGTGGAGAGATACATATTAGTAAAATTATTTTGTTCAATAATGTTGGTTATATCACGTTTTGTGATAGGACCATCATCATTCATAGATGCTTTAAACGGAGAGGCTTTAAGATCACCTTTGATTGTAAACGGAGCCACCAGAGGATGACGTTGGTCATATTTTCGACCAGATAAGGTTTCCCAAATAACATTAACTTGGGCAGAAATTCGGGGACTTTTAAGGGCTAACCAATCAAAGTTTCTCAGTACATGACCCCCAAAAACACCCATCAAACTCCATCCATTACCATCTCGTTCCGCATCCTTCAAAGAAATCGTCTCCAAAACATCGTCCTGTTCTCCTTCTGCGTCGGATATGGCAAAAGTCTTAGCCAAACTCCAACAATTAGAAGATGATAATAAGCAACTACGTCTTGATTTGGAACAGGTTTCGTCAAGGTGTTCTCCAACTCCCTCAAGTGTTCATCTCTCCGATGACGACCATCCATGAGTTATCTCCTGCTATTCAACAGCCTTTGATTGACCATTTCCTATCTCTCTTATATTCCAATGGAGTTGATATTGTATGGTCTCCTACCGCTTCCTGCATTTGTCAACTATGTTCCCGGCCTTCTCCATGTAATTGATGGAATCTAGATGGCCAACAAATTGCCAAATAATGCTAGCCATAAGATTATTAACAGAATCATAGATAAATTGTCCTTGAGAATTTATCATGGGTTGATTCAGAGAATATGTTTTAATATGATTAATAATAGCTAGGTGTTCTGGTTCGGTCATGACGTAATGCCACCAACCATATAATTGACCAGTAAAGCCACAAGTAATTGCTTTAGCAATTTCAGGTTCAGGATGATGGTGCAGATTACATGCCTTAGCATAGATGTGCATTTTAAGAACAATTTCAAGGATTTGATATTCTGATAATCCATCAATACTCCAATCATAAGTTGTGGTACCATCATATTTTTGATTGCGTTTAACCTTTTCTTCTAGAATAAGGTCAGCAGGAGATGGTCTGGAATAAAATTGTTTCCTTAATGGATAGCGAGAAGGCTTACGCTGTTTCACATGTCGCATAATGCGATGAATTTCAAAAGAAGACGACATTTCGGCGTCTGAGTTTGATTCTAAAATTGTTTTAGAGGTAGACTCAACTTCTGAAGTAGTGTCAGAAGCATGCTCAGAAGCTTGGGACAACGTAAGGATGGCAGGTCCTTTGTCTTTAGATGAGGAAGTAGACTTTGATGGTAAAGCTGACTGTGAAGCTGGTGGTTGCGCCACAGGGGTAGAAGATGGAGGGGTTGAAGTAGAAATTTGTAGCTTACTAAGCTTAGCAGAAATTATATTCAGAAATTCCTCAGAAAATTGTGCTTTAGGAGCAAAAGAAGGTATGTGAGGAGAAGCGAAGGAGGAAAAAGGATTTTTAAATTTTTGAGGTGGAGGAATGGATACGAAGAGGTGGATGCGATTAAGGTAGAGATACATGTTAGTATAATTATTTTGTTCAATGATGTGGGTTAAATCTCGTTTCGAGATAGGGCCATCATCATCGAAGGTTGATTTAAAAGGCGAGGCTTTAATATCATCTCTGATTTTGAATGGTGCCAAAGGAGGATGACGTTGATCATATTTTTGACCAGTCGTGCTTTCCCATATGGTATTTACCTCGTAGGGAAATCTTTGGACTTTTAAGCGCTAACCAATCAAAGAAGGAGATATTAATCCTATTTGTTTTGACATAGTCAAAGTATTTTTCACGGAAAATAGCTTGTTGATTGAAAGGAACAAGTTTACAAAACGAGGGTTTTAATGGATGGGTTAAGAATTGTTGTTTAAGCGATTCATAATCCATAACAAAGGTTTCTTCTCGTTCTTCTAGTGTTACAACATTAATATGATAATCAAGCAAAGTCATTTATACTTTACATTATCATCATTAGTTGTTGTAGGAGGAGAATAAACAGGATAAGCTATGCCGTAAGGACGTTGTTCGATTGAGGTGAATCAATAACTGGGCGTCGATGGTTTGGAAACAAAGGAGGATGAAGAAACAAGTTGATGTAGATGCTCGAGGAGCAAATATAATATCAACTTTTCCATCATCATGTTCAATGATTTGAGAAATCTGTTGAGAAACCTGTCTCTTTTGAACTTCTTCCTTATTAGTGTCTGTAATTGTCCACTGATGAGGAAGGGGAAGTTCTTTTATATTTAATTGTTTTCTATCAATGATAGTATTTTTAACATTTGTAAGAAAAATCGTAGAAAGAGTTTTCTTTTGAAGTTCAATATAGGCTATATCAGGGATAATGGTGTGCATCAATTTATAAAAGAAGCGATAAACAACCGCAACATTAGAAATTGATTTGGATAAGGAAAATCCTTTGGTTGAAATCCCTAACACAAGTGCTTGAGAAGCAAGATCATTATGAAGGTCAATGGTAAAGTTAGGAAAGCAATCGAAGTATAAGGGGCCGTCAGAGAGGCTACCTTCAACTAATCCTAACAACGAATCTTTAAAATCAAGGTGGCGTTTATCTCTTACAGAGACTAACGCTGTAGTGTTAAGACCTAGAGTAACTAAGGGTTTGATTGCAACTTGAATGAGACCAAGATGCAAATATTTATGAGGATTATATGGTTTTAAAGGAAAATCGGTATAGGTGAAGATAAACTCGCAATGATCAAATGAACATGGGATACCAGAAAGATAATAGAAACATTCGATTTTCATAAACAAACACAATAGTACAAGAGACACGAGAACTCAGAAAGAACTCAGAAAACAACGAGAGAGATCTTGGAGAAACTCACTACATAAGCTTAAGACTCGATGCCCCTTCCTGACAACCTTCAACATATATATAGACGCAATGCTGTGTAAAAGCATTCCTACAAACGACTCTTCGAGAAAACAAGAGGTCAATAGTGCCTGACCTTTGAGGAAAGCAAATACAAACACTGTACATAAAGTAAAGACTCTTCGAGAAAACAAGAGGTCAATAGTGTCTGACCTTTGAGGAAAGCAAATACAAACACTGTACATAAAGTAAAGGTGAGAACAGTTGCTTGACTCTTCCAAAAAGCAAACAGTGTCGTGGCTTTTCAAAAAGCAAAGGAACAGTAGTTCACCCTTTCGACCGATGGAAGGACACGAATCCTAGGCTGTCATTAAAAACCAGTGGTAATTAAGACAGGAAGCCTGTGCTTGAACAGGTGGTTGGCATGGGCCGGAGGGCTGGACACGTCCAGGACATGGATTAAGACCAATATCGATTGTTGGATAAAATTCTATGTGGGCTTGGTGTGTAGATCAAATGACAAAAGTTAGCAGCAGGAGAAGTATGGATAAAATCCCAGAGAGGGGAAAAAATATAATCAGGAAAACGGAACACCGTATTGATATCAATAAAAAGGGTGATATGGGGGCAATTAAGGAGATACCATAATGCCAGAAGGTAGGCGGTATCGGCGGTAGTCCATGGGAAACAAATATGGGACATATTAACAATTAAAGCACAAGGATTCCGGTGCTTTGCAAACAATACTGGCACCCACAAACGGAAAGGGGTGTAAAAATAATGTCAACACCATTAGGATAAAGTAAGGACAGGAAGTGATCAACCAAGGGTTGTAGAAATGCTGGAGGGATAGCATCAGGTGTCGTCATCGGAGAGACGAACACTCTTAATAGATGGAGACGAAGAACACCTTGAGGTTACCTGTTCCAAATCATGTCGTAATTTTTGGTTATCTGCTTCAAGTTGTTGACGCAACATTTTATTATCATCTTCTATTTGTTGAAGTTTTGCTAAAATTATGGCCATGTCCGAAGAAGGCGTAGGATTGGGTTGTGCAACAATGTCTTTAAAAGACGATGTTCTTGATGGAAATGTGGCTAGTTTAATGGGAGTTTTTGGTTTAATGGAAGGTTTTGGAGCAAAGGCGGCGTCATAATTAAATTTATTCCACCATTTGCATGATATATCTTGGGATAAGTAAACATGGGTAGTTTGTTTTGTCATAGGATCATAGGCGGTAACGGGCGATGTTCCATAGTCCCATTTGAGGATCCAAGGAATGGTATATTTACATAAAAATTGAAGAATGGAGAGTTGGTCTTTGGTAAATTGGGCTTGAACACGAGCAGGGAAAATAAATTCATGCGGACCGAATTTATTCCACCAACTAGTAAGCCACCATTGGGGAAAAGAGGTCTGACAAGGAGCGCGAAAAGAGATATACCAGGAATGATGATCTGGTTCTTTATAAAACAAGATATTTTGCCAGGCGGCAATATAATCTTGATAACTTAGCATAACTGCTGGTTTGTCTTTCTGAAGGATAATGTCTTTATAAACGAATGGTGTTTTTGTTATAAATTTATAATTTTCACACCACTCATCAGCAGATAAAACTCGTTGAATCTTAAATTTGGAATAGTCGATTTCAACAGAATTCTCTCTGGACAAATGTTCAAAATGGACAGATTGGGTAGCAACTAAAATGGCTTCATAAAATTGAATAGTGGCATAAGGGCGAGTTGGGATAAAATGGAGGCCAGGAGGCATGGTACAAGCGATTTGAGTGGCTAATGGTTTTGTGGCTAGAGAGGGTTCTAAGATACAAATAAGGTGTTGGCTAGTGGCCAGGTACGAACAATTGGGTTCTGGATGGTCTAAGGGCTGGAAGCGGTTAGAAGGGGTTGCAGAGGCAGCAGAATTCTTCTTAGACATCTGTAGGAGATGGACAGAAGGAGTTGTAAGGAATTCACGAGATAAAAAGTCAGGAAGAGAATTAGAACTACCTGGTATATATTCAATATCAAAATCAAAAATACTTAATATAGCTTGCCATCGAGCAAAAATTTGTTTAGCTGCTAGATTTTTGACATCCTTTGAAAAGATAGATTTAGGCCGATTGACAATCAACACGAATTAAAAACTTTTGATTCAATAAATCGCTTGAAATTTTTGAACGCAGAGGACAATAACAAGAACTTCTTTTTGGAAAGTAGAATATTTTACTTGGGCATCTTTCCATGTTTTAGAGGTAAAACAAACAAGTTGTTCGTTACCAGATGGAGGCCGTTGTAAGAGTATTCCACCATAACCAATGTCAGAGGCATCGGTTTGAACAATTTTGAAATAATGAGGAATTGCCAAATGGAGGCAAGGAAGGGATTGAACCTTTTGCTTCACTAATTGGACAGCTTTCGTGTGAGCAAGAGTCCAGTGAAAAGGTTTTTTGGAGGATAATAAATCCTGAAGACATTGTCGATCTTTCGCGACATTTTTGTAAAAATCAGAGAGATAATTGAGACAACCCAAAAACCGTTGTAACTGATGTCGATCAATTAGTTGATCTGGAAATTTATTGGCAAATGCGATTACTCGATTAACAGGAGTAAGAGTTTGATTGGAAATTTTGAAACCAAGGAACGTTACCTCAGTTTGAAAAAGACTCATTTTCTTTTGTGATAAAACAAGACCATTTTTTCGAATTAAAGAGTGAAAAATATGAAGGTGTTTCCAATGTTGATCAATGGAGGGTGAGAAAACCAAAAGATCATCTATGTAAACAAGAATAAAAGAAAAATAGGGGTTAAAAATGTCATTCATGATTTTTTGAAATTCAGAGGGAGCATTTTTTAATCCAAAAGGCATAACATTCCATTGATATTGACCAAATGGAGTGTTAAAAGCGGTTTTATAGCGATCATTGGAATGAACCTGAATTTGCCAAAAACCAGATTTTAAATCAAATTTTGAAAAGATAACTGCAGAGGTAGTAGCTTTTAATAAATCAGATTTGTTTGGAAGGGGGTAGCGGATGGTTTTTAAGACCTTGTTAAGAGGTTTATAGTTGATAACCAAGCGCGGAACACCTCGTTCGAGTTCAGGAGCGTTTTCAACATAAAAGGCTGTACAACTCCAAGGAGATTGTGAAGGAGTGATTAACTTCTTGTGAAGTAAATCATTAATTTCAGTTTGACAAAGTTCGCGAAAACGAGAATTCATCTGGGCTGGATTTGCTTTGGTAGGGATTTTAGATTCATTGAATTCAGGAATATAAGGAAGACGAACAATATGGTGTTTGCGGTTCCAGAAGGCAGAGGGAAGATCCGAACAACATTGTTGTTGGAGGGTGGTTTGAAAAGCAACAAGCTTGCTTTTAAAAAGAGGCGATTGAAGGATCTGTTCATTTTTTAAGAGTGAAATTTCGTGCTTAAGAAATTGAATATGAGTGTTTTTATACTCAATTTGATGAATGATAAGATTGAGAAATGATTCTTTTGGCGGGGAGGTGAAGGCAAAATGAAGAGTTTTGCCATCAATGTTGGTTGAAATACCGGTTTCGGATACAGAAAATGGCTGGATTTCCCGCAGAAATGGTGTGCCTAATAACATGTCTTGTTTTAAGCCAGGAATTATGATGAAGGTTAAAGGGATACAAATCCCTTGATGGCAGATATGAGCAAGAGAGACTTCATATTTGACACGAGTATTTTGGCCATTAGCAACGGAGATGCTATGAAGATTTTTGCTAATAGTACAATATTGGAGAGGAATAAAACCTTCGCGTAAACAATTTAAATCAGCACTAGAATCTATCAACGCATTACATTTTACAGAAAATCCTTTTACGGTAAAAGTAATGGGAGTATGCCACCGTTGAAACGTCGAGTGAGATTTAGAAATGTTTTCCACAAAGATGTTGTTGGAATCAAAGCTATAATGAGCTTCAACATCTGATTGTTCTAAGGATGTAATACGAGAAGTTAATTGCTTAACTTCGTGTTTAAACTGATTAATCTCGGTTTGGAGAGATTGAATGGTCACATGTTTGGGTTTTTTATTAATAATCTCCATAAGACTGGCAAAATTAAGGTGAGAATTATCAATGGATAATTGTTCCTTAAATTGTTTTTGTCGTTTCATGAGAGAAGGTGGAAGAGAGTCATCAGAGGTAAGAGGACCAGAGTGATTGGTAATAACTTCAGTAAAATATTTCAATTTTAATGTGGGATCGGTAATTTGTTCACCAATGGATAACAGGAGTTCTTCATGAGATGTCAAAACATTGACTTCAGGTGCAGAGGAAGAAGAGGAAGTATGTGGAAGATTAGACGCACAGTGACATTCATCAGAGGAAGAAGAAGAAGAAAATGCAACATGATGAATTTTCTTCGAGGACGGAATTGAACGGCATTTATTGGCATAATGCCCAGGTTTGCCACATTTATAGCAAACATTGGACGCAGTGTGAGGATCATTGCGTTGTGATTTAAAGGCATAAGAAGGACGCCGTTGGCGGGATGAAAATCGAGGAGGATGTTTATAATAAGGGGGTTTGAAAAAATGAGGGATTTCTTTTGACGTTTGGAATGGCGTTGAGGAGTAAGGTATTTTGAAACATCAATTTCTTGCCCAAAATCAAAGCAGAAATTGCCCAAATCATGTTTCAAGGTGGACTTTTCTTTTTGGATTTGGCGATTTAATCGCAAATCATTACAGATGGAAAGAGCACAAGTTTGCACGGATTGAGTGATATCACCATAAGAGAGATCAGCAAGAGTATTATTGTAATGCTCTTTGATGAAATCCTTAATTTTTGCAGCGAAATAAGGAGGTAATCCGGCAATAAATCTTTCTTTCCAGAAAGATTCATCATGCTTTTCAGTTAAAGAATACAATTTCGAGAAAAATGTATCTTTATACCATCTATAATCATTGAGAGTCCGACATCGTAGATTTTGGAGTTGATCACGAATTTTTTCATTAATAGATGCAACATGACCAACAAATTGCCAAATAATGGCGGCCATGAGATGGTTAACAGAATCATAAACCCAATCGCCATTATTATTGACAATGGGATTATTTAAGGCATCTGTTTTTAGGTGGTTTGTGATTGATTCGCGTTCATCTTCATCCATGACATAATGCCACCAACCATATAATTGGCCAGTGAAACCACAAACTATGGCTTTAGCAGTATCAGGTTCAGTATGATTTTGCAGAAGACTAGCTTTGGCATAAATGTGCATTTTGAGGACAACCTCAATCACTTGGTATTCTGATAAGCCATCAATACTCCAGTCATAAATGGCATTACCATCATATTTTTGGTTTCGTTTGACCTTTTCTTCTAGAATAAGGTCTGAAGGAGTAAGGACGGGAGTAAAATTGTTTAGTTAAAGGATAGCGATCTCGTGCTGGAAAATGTTTAGAACGATGCTTAGAAAAGTGCCGGGATCGAGAACGACTAAGGCGATGGATTTCAGGGAAGGCATCGGCATTCGGGGAATCAGTACCAGAGGCGTCAGAGGAGTGAGGAGAAGGAGCAATAGGTAGATCTGGTGTTGACTCATCCGGAGCAGATGAGGCAGGGGCTAAAGTCATGATAACAGGACCTTTATCTTTAGATTGTCCTTTAGAAGGAACGGATGGTGGTGTGTGCGATGTAGACGGCGCGGTCGTAGGGGAGATTTTGAGCTGACTAAGTTTGGAAGTGAGGATATCCAAAAATTCAGCTGAAAGAGGAGTTTTGTAAGATGGCATAGATGGGGATGCCGAAGGCGGAAAGAATGGCTTTAATTTACCTTAGATATTTTGGAAATAGGGGGATGAGCAGGAGGAGAAAATGTCGAATTTTTGATAGTCGACAAATACATATTAGTATAATTGTTTTGTTCTATGATATGAATTAAATCACGTTTAGAAATAGGACCCTCAGTATCATGGGTGGATTTAAAAGGTGAAGCTTTGATATCCTTTTGGATATTAATTGGAGCTAACGGAGGATGTACTTGATTAAATTTTTTGCCATCACTACTTTCCCATAGAGCGTTAACTTGGACAGAGGTAGTAGGACTCTGGATGGCTAACCAATCGAAGAAAGAGATATTTTGCTGATGCTTTTGAATATAAGCAAAATACTTTTCTCGAAAAATAGCTTGATGTTGGAATGGAACAATTTTACAGAATGATGGTTTTAATGGATGGGTTAAGAATTGCTGCTTAAGCGATTCATAATCCATAACAAAAACACTATCCGATTCTTCAATGGTAACAACATTAATATGATAATCAGCAAAATCATTAAAGCTGACTTTATCAGTATTATCTGTTGGAGAAGGAATCGAATTAACAGGATAAGCAATGCCACAGGAATCATATGTTTCTGTTGAATTTTTAACAGAAAAATTGGAAGATGGCACGGTAGAAGTGGATGCGCGTGGAGCAAAGAGAATATCAACTTTGCCATCATCATGTTCAATGATTTGAGAGATTTGTTGAGACACATGTCTCTTTTGTTGTTCTTCTTTGTTTGTATCAGTAATAGTCCATTGATGGGGTAATGGAATTGCTCTATTAGCTAATTGTTTTCGATCAATGATCGTATTTTTAACGTTGGTAAGAAAAATGGTAGACGTAGTTTGTTTTTGGAGGTCCTTATAGGCAATGTCAGGTATAATGGTATGCATTACTTTATAAAAGAGGCGATAAACAACCGCAACATTAGAGATTGTTTTGGATAAAGAAAAGCCTTTGGTGGAAATACCAAGAACAAGAGCCCGCGATACAAGCTCAAATTCATTATGTAGATCTATGGTAAAATTTGGACAACATTCAAAATACAAGGGACCGTCAGACAAACTTCCTTCAATGATTCCCAAAATTGAATCACTAAAATTTAGATGTCGTTTATCTCGAACAGAAACCATGACATCTGCGTTAACACCAAGAGCAACTAAAGGTTTAATTGCAACTTGAATTAGGCCAAGATGCAAGTATTTATGGGTTAAAGCATGGCTTTCAATTTTTTGGGAGATAAGATAACTATTTCTTGGCCATCTTCAGTGACGGAAATAGTATCTTCAACAAGTTTAATTATATAATTTTGTTTAGGAGAGAAATCTCCTTTGGTGTAGACCATGGAAGGTTTGACAGGAGGAATAGACCAATTTTGCAATGATTGATCTATGTTGGCATAAGTTTTTTCGGAAATATTTTTAAAACTTTTGGAGAGTTGAGAGAAAGACTCAGGTAATGGAGAAGAAGACGAAGATGATCCTGATTCATTTTCAGACGATTTAAATGAAAGTACCTTTGACAACGATCTTCGTAAAGAACTCATAGTAGAGATTTAAGAAAACCCTTACTTCAGTCAACGATTTACTGCTCGACTTACACTCTTCTGCGAGACTTAACACGCGACTATGAAGAGATTATATGGTTTTAAAGGAAAAATAATGTCTCTTGTACTATTGTGTTTGAATAGATTGGATAATATCACCATAGGTGAGGTCAGCTAGGGTACCATCATAATGTACTATTGTGTTTGAACAGATTGGATAATATCACCATAGGTGAGGTCAGCTAGGGTACCATCATAATGTTCTTTGATAAAATCTTTAATTTTAGCAACAAAATAAGGCGGTAGACCAGCGATAAATCTTTCTTTCCAAATAGATGTATCATGTTGCTCGGTTAAAGAATACAATTTAGAGAAAAATGTATCTTTATACCAATGATAGTCATTAAGGGTTCTACGGCAAAGGTTTTGGAGTTGATCACGAAGCTTTTCATTAATCGAATCAATATGACCAACAAATTGTCAAATAATGGCAGCCATAAGATGATTAACGTAATCGTAAATCCAGTCTCCTTGAAAGTTAAGGATGGGTTGTTTTAAGGCATCGGTTTTGATGTGATTAATTATGGCAAGACGCTCAGCATCAGTGAGGACATAGTGCCACCAACCATATAATTGGCCAGTGAAACCACAGGTAATAGCTTTTGCCGTATCTGGTTCAGAATGATTTTGAAGAATACTAGCCTTAGCATAAATGTGCATTTTGAGGACAACCTCAAGAATTTGATATTCAGAAAGACCATCAATACTCCAGTCATAGATAGCATGACCGTCATATTTTTGGTTACGTTTAACCTTTTCTTCTAAAATAAGGTCAGAAAGAGATGGTCGTGAGTAAAATTGTTTACGCAAGGGATATCGAGATTGATCAAACTGCTTAGTGGGTTTCTTATGTCGCATAAGGCGATGGATTTCAGGTGGAGCCGTATCCGTGTCGGTATCTGGATTAGAGTCAGGGGGAGACTCATTATCTGACACAAGATTAGGATCAGTATTATTATGGAAATGTTGATCATCTAAGGCAGGGGACAAGGTCATAATAGCAGGTTCTTTGTCTTTGGATGACGACGGGGTAGGTGCGAGAGGGAGAAGGCTTATCATTTGATATCTCAGAGAACCAAGTTTGGTTGTAAGAATATTAAGGAATTCGGCGAGAAAAAGGCGTTTTGTATGATGGCATACGGGAGAAGTCAAGGAGGAAAAAACGATTTTGCAACCTTAATAGAAAGATTAGATGGTTTAGGTGGGAGCGAAATTGTAGGAGCTTCGGTACAAATCATAGTGGAGAGATACATATTAGTAAAATTATTTTGTTCAATAATGTTGGTTATATCACGTTTTGTGATAGGACCATCATCATTCATAGATGCTTTAAACGGAGAGGCTTTAAGATCACCTTTGATTGTAAACGGAGCCACCAGAGGATGACGTTGGTCATATTTTCGACCAGATAAGGTTTCCCAAATAACATTAACTTGGGCAGAAATTCGGGGACTTTTAAGGGCTAACCAATCAAAGTTTCTCAGTACATGACCCCCAAAAACACCCATCAAACTCCATCCATTACCATCTCGTTCCGCATCCTTCAAAGAAATCGTCTCCAAAACATCGTCTGTTTCTCCTTAAGTCGGATATGGCAAAAGTCTTAGCCAAACTCCAACAATTAGAAGATGATAATAAGCAACTACGTCTTGATTTGGAACAGGTTTCGTCAAGGTGTTCTCCAACTCCCTCAAGTGTTCATCTCTCCGATGACGACCATCCATGAGTTATCTCCTGCTATTCAACAGCCTTTGATTGACCATTTCCTATCTCTCTTATATTCCAATGGAGTTGATATTGTATGGTCTCCTACCGCTTCCTGCATTTGTCAACTATGTTCCTGACCTTCTCCATGTAATTGATGGAATCTAGATGGCCAACAAATTGCCAAATAATGCTAGCCATAAGATTATTAACAGAATCATAGATAAATTGTCCTTGAGAATTTATCATGGGTTGATTCAGAGAATCTGTTTTAATATGATTAATAATAGCTAGGTGTTCTGGTTCGGTCATGACGTAATGCCACCAACCATATAATTGACCAGTAAAGCCACAAGTAATTGCTTTAGCAATTTCAGGTTCAGGATGATGGTGCAGATTACATGCCTTAGCATAGATGTGCATTTTAAGAACAATTTCAAGGATTTGATATTCTGATAATCCATCAATACTCCAATCATAAGTTGTGGTACCATCATATTTTTGATTGCGTTTAACCTTTTCTTCTAGAATAAGGTCAGCAGGAGATGGTCTGGAATAAAATTGTTTCCTTAATGGATAGCGAGAAGGCTTACGCTGTTTCACATGTCGCATAATGCGATGAATTTCAAAAGAAGACGACATTTCGGCGTCTGAGTTTGATTCTAAAATTGTTTTAGAGGTAGACTCAACTTCTGAAGTAGTGTCAGAAGCATGCTCAGAAGCTTGGGACAACGTAAGGATGGCAGGTTCTTTGTCTTTAGATGAGGAAGTAGACTTTGATGGTAAAGCTGATCGTGAAGTGGTGGTTGCGCCACGGGGTAGAAGATGGAGGGGTTGAAGTAGAAATTTGTAGCTTACTAAGCTTAGCGAAATTATATTCGAAAATTCCTCGAGAAAATTGTGCTTTAGGAGCAAAAGAAGGTATGTGAGGAGAAGCAGAAGGAGGAAAAAAGGATTTTTTAAATTTTTGAGGTGGAGGAATGGATACAGAAGAGGTGGATGCAGTTAAGGTAGACAGATACATGTTAGTATAATTATTTTGTTCAATGATGTGGGTTAAATCTCGTTTCGAGATAGGGCCATCATCATCGAAGGTTGATTTAAAAGGCGAGGCTTTAATATCATCTCTGATTTTGAATGGTGCCAAAGGAGGATGACGTTGATCATATTTTTGACCAGTCGTGCTTTCCCATATGGTATTTACCTGTAGGGAAATCTTTGGACTTTTAAGCGCTAACCAATCAAAGAAGGAGATATTAATCCTATTTGTTTTGACATAGTCAAAGTATTTTTCACGGAAAATAGCTTGTTGATTGAAAGGAACAAGTTTACAAAACGAGGGTTTTAATGGATGGGTTAAGAATTGTTGTTTAAGCGATTCATAATCCATAACAAAGGTTTCTTCCTGTTCTTCTAGTGTTACAACATTAATATGATAATCAGCAAAGTCATTTATACTGACATTATCATCATTAGTTGTTGTAGGAGGAGAATAAACAGGATAAGCTATGCCAGAAGGACGCTGTTCTGATTGAGGTGAATCAGTAACGGGCGTCGATGGTTTGGAAACAAAGGAGGATGAAGAAACAGTTGATGTAGATGCTCGAGGAGCAAATATAATATCAACTTTTCCATCATCATGTTCAATGATTTGAGAAATCTGTTGAGAAACCTGTCTCTTTTGAACTTCTTCCTTATTAGTGTCTGTAATTGTCCACGATGAGGAAGGGAAGTTCTTTTATATTTAATTGTTTTCTATCAATGATAGTATTTTTAACATTTGTAAGAAAAATCGTAGAAAGAGTTTTCTTTTGAAGTTCAATATAGGCTATATCAGGGATAATGGTGTGCATCAATTTATAAAAGAAGCGATAAACAATCGCAACATTAGAATTTGATTTGGATAAGGAAAATCCTTTGGTTGAAATCCCTAACACAAGTGCTTGAGAAGCAAGATCATTATGAAGGTCAATGGTAAAGTTAGGAAAGCAATCGAAGTATAAGGGGCGTCGAGAGAGGCTACCTTCAACTAATCCTAACAACGAATCTTTAAAATCAAGGTGGCGTTTATCTCTTACGAGACTAACGCTGTAGTGTTAAGACCTAGAGTAACTAAGGGTTTGATTGCAACTTGAATGAGACCAAGATGCAAATATTTATGAGTTAAAGGATGGCTTTTAATTTTTTCAGGAATGAAGAGATATATTTCTTGTCCGTCTTCAGTGACAGAAATAGTATCTTCAACAAGTTTAATAACATAGTTTTGAGTAGGGGAGAAATCTCCATTGTTATAAACCATAGAAGGTTTAACCTTAGGAATAGACCAGTTTTGTAAAGATTGATCAATATTTGCATAAGTAGTTTCAGAAATATTTTTCAATTTATGTTTCGACACTTGTTTACTTAAAGAAGAAGATGACGACTCAGAAGGAGAGGACGAAGAAGACCCTGATTCATGAGGAGTTTTAAATGATAACACCTTTGACAGAGATCGTCGGAGAGAACTCATGGTTAAGATTAACGTTAACACTTACTTGGTCAACGATTTAATGCTCGACTTACGTTCCGTTTGCGAGACTTACGACGCGACTAGGAAAGCAGTTGTCAACGGATAAACCAAAACCACGATATCCCAGAGATAAAATCCGATCAAAAGCACGAAATCAAATAACTCGTCAGTGAAAACAAATATTAGGCAAACTAATATTAAGTAAATCGACAGTGATAAGAACATAAACAAAGAGAAATATAGTTACGAGGGGTGAAGGCGAAGCAAGAGAAGAAGTTGAGTACCTTGGTCTTGGCAAGGACTTGGCGTCGCAAGCCATCGAATGCAAACACGGCCAGTATGTCCTTAGCATCATATGCAGCTTCTTTGAGCTTATGCAGCCAAAGCTTGACTCTTTCATCCCCAACTTGCCTTTTGTCAGCATCTTGAAGCACAAGTTGAATATGGGTGAAGATGGTTTGAAGTTTCTCCACCTCTTCTTTCACTCCTCGAAGAATCCCGATCTCATCAATTTTAAGGGAAACGAGCCTCTTCACGATCTCCTCCACGCCACCAACAAGAATTTCTTCAGCCATATCTTCTTTGTGTGTGTTTCAGCAAATGAAAGCAGAGCAAAGCAAACAAGGTCTTCTCTGTTTGTGAATGCACAAAACAAACTGGACCAGAGAGAAAGGTAAAGGTTCATTTTTTTTTATCGGAATTGCACCATGTGGACTGCATTATTGTACCACTTTTACTGTGGACAACAATTCATGTTGCTGCATTATTGTACCTCTTTTTTATCAGAATTGCACTATAGTACCTACGTGAGGCTTGAGGTCATTTATTTAATTTCAAATGCAACTTTTACTTAATGACCTTCCGAACCTCATAAATATTTTAGTTGAACAGTTGCTTCAATAGTTTTTTTTTTTTTTTTTGGAAGAAAGATATATATACATATTAAGATGGAAGTCATGGGGGAAATGAATCCACCCAAATATAGTTACTCATACAAAGCATAACATATTCTGTCAAGTCATGAGGTTGGTAGTTACAACTTCGATTAACATAGCCAAATTTACGATTATGAAGGAATTAAACTAAGGAAAGTTTGATTGATCAAATTTTATTCATTTTTTATATAATATATGTAGTTATTAGTTAAAACTTAAAAGGGATTTTTTTTTTTTGTACGTTATGAGAAATTAAGCATTGAGGGAGTGAGTATATATGACAAGTTGAATATAATATTCATTGTATTTCTTCTTAATTAAGAAGTCGATACAGAAGTATTACCTATCTCTAACATATTTCTTTAAGAAAAAAGGAAATGTTTATTTTTTTGTTGTCAAAGAGAAAAAAATGAAAGGTTAAAACAAAAGAAGACTGCACAAAGGAAGGATATAATCCCAAGTTAACAAAATGTTGAAGTTGAACAACCAAAAGAGCTCTTTTTTTTCCAACTTGAAAGAAAGAAAATTCATCACTCATAAATATTCTTGTTCATGGGTCATGCTCGAGCCTAAGAATCTTAGTCTAAGCTCAATCCATGTAAAAATACAAAAGCCCAAGTCGACCCATCAAGCCCATATATAAGTATTCTAATATTAACAAATATAAAAATAAAATATTTATGTAACGACCCACTTTAATTAATCTCAAGTAATTAGTTAATTACAAGTTAAAACCTTAAACTCGGACCTACGTGGACGCCGTGGAAAACTCTATAACACAACTAACGAGGTAAATTATGGTTATTTTTGTGTAATGTGTGTTAAATTATTATATTATTATTAAATATGCGCGTCACACTATTGTTAGGATTTTTATTAGTCGCGTTGTGCGGGTATAGATACGAGGCGTAGGACGCTACGGGTGCACGTAACACAGGTGTATAGGTAGTCGAGGTTTGGAAGTCACATCACCCATCACGTCACATCACCTATCACATAACCATCCCTCACTTTCTATCATTTTTATCTACAAGTACAAAAAAGGAAAATCTCTCCCACACTCTCTACTCGAACCCTCCATCTCTTCCTCTCATTTTCTTCTTATTCTTCCTCTTCTCCAAAACCACTTTACCATCTCATTTGATCTCACCCTCACCAAGCTCTCATCACCCTCAGCTCGACCTCTCACCTCTCTCGCGACGTTCTCCCATCTTGGCGGCACCGCTGGCGACTTTCCTATACAAGGTGAGTGGTTGTTGATGTTAAATTTTTGTGAAAAAATTGAAGTTAAAATGGTTGATGTTGTAGTTGTTGGTTAATGTTGTTGCTATTGTTGTTGTTATTATTAAAAATTAAAAAAAAACAAACAAACAAACAAACAAACAAAGAAAAAAATCCAAAAAAAAAAAAGAAAGAAACGTCTTGTATCTTCATGGACGAATCAAAATGAGGGAGGAGGTAGCCGGTGGGCTGGGCCTGGCTAACTCCAGCCAGGTCGAGCTAGCCGACCCAGACCCAAGGTGGTCCGATTAGGTCGAACCGGGCCCGGTTCAGGAGCCAACCAGATTTAAATAAATATTTTTTTAAAAAAAACTAAATATAGCTTTAAATAAAAATAAATTACAAAAATAAGAAAAATAGGTAGAAAATTATGAAAAAAATTCAGAAAAATCCGAAAAATATGAAAAATATGAAAAATTGGAAAAAGATAGAAGAATAAACTTCAAGACTTTTTCGAGCGTTTGACACTCTAGTGTAACTTGAAAAGCTTGCCACGGCCAAAATTTGGAATAAATTCTAAATTTTGATTTTTTTTTCATTATAAAATCATTAAATGTGACACCAAAACATTTTAAAATGACAAAATGGACACCAGAGAATTAGAAGACTAGCCGGGCGTCGAGCGCGCAGTTCGAGGTGCGTGAGCGGACCTTTTCGAAACGATTTCACGAGCGTCGAGGTAAGTAAAACCACGAGAAAGTCAATTTATAATTTACTTATTTCCTTCGTAATTAACTTATTTCACTTTTACTTTTTGCCAATTCGGCTTATATATTTACTATATTTCCACATGTGTCTATGTATGTTCAAAAGGACGGTATGACCCCTTTCCAGCTCTCTCGTAGATGATCATCCGATTGTAGCTACGGTGTTGGTCATACCTTAAACTACGCGTCAAATTTCTCTCTGCGAATCTCTGATCCCGAGAGTGGGTTGATGTGAAGCTCGCCTCCGTCACAGAGTCCCTCTCCTTTAAGGCGTTGGGCGGAAAATACCTTCTGATCAATAGAGCTCCCCATTTCGACTGTGTAGAGGAGGCGGGGATTATCTTGCCTTCAGGGCCTTCTCGATTTAATATTTACATCCTAGGGCAAGAAAACTATACACCACACTGGCATTCCATATTCTTGATTATCTCAACAACTTATATTCATGCTTTACATTTTCGTTTATTTACTTTATCTGCACAACTTATAGCTGTTTTTCTTGAATTTCCTGTGAATACTAACTGAATTTATCTTGGATTTACTCAATGGAACTTGCCATTATTTTTGTGGCTAGTTGTATATTATACGACGATTTGGATCTAAAGTGGCACAGTAGTTTCACGTGTAGGTGTTTGTATTTATATATGTACTATCTTTTGGGGATCATTTTGGGAGACTTATTACCTAATATATTTATATTGACATTCATTATACCTTTTTGTCGCCTTTAGTGATATACATGATATCTTTGTGTCGAGCTTCCACCCCATAGGTTTGTTAATCAATGCAAAATTCATTTACATTACTTATTTGCATAGTATAAGACTTCCGCTATTAAAATAACTTAAATAAATCAAAACAAATAAATTAATTTGTAAAACTATATTTTGACAAAACAATAATTTAAACATCGAAATTGACTAAGTCAGATCATTTGATGGTTAGTTCACAGGACGTCATGGACATGTATGCAGGTAATATGGCATGACCTGGTGACATGTCCGGCGACGTGGCAGTACCGATTTGCCTCAAAATTTGGGGCCGTCACAATTTATTGATTTAATATTTTTTATTGATTTTTTTGATATCATATGTATTTCTATGTATAATGTTGGGTCCGCCTAAGACTTTATATGCGGGTCTGTTTTACTCCAAAAGGCCTCGGTACTATTTAGAGAGAGATAACATGTCACGGCCCAAATCTCTAACCCCCGTTTTAATTCCTTAATTAGGATCATCGACCCTTGACGTGGGACCTACACTGTGATACGTGCACTGACCGAGGCACGTGGCAGAGTATATCATATTTTTGTATTGATGTGTGCCTAGTGTTATGTATTGTGCAGACTCACTAAGTCGGTTTGTACGGTTGTAGGCGTCGAGACGAGAGCGGGGACACGCCTCGAGTAGCGTGCAAACCGGGGAGCCGGGTAGTTAGCATTGTGGTAAGTCTTATTTAATACTAATATGAAATAAGGAATTACTTATAAGCCTATGGTTGTGTTTGTTAATGTAAATCAAATTAAAGGCCTATAGTTGAGTAAATTAAATGGAAAGCATAAGATTGGTCTAGAGATACACATTGGCACATCTAGGAATTAGGTGAGCAATGAAATGGTGTCACTTGAGGTTGAGTTAGTGGGAGTTAATGAGATATATGACAAAGGTGGACCATTAGATATTCCTAGCATAAAGATTAAGGGCTAGGAAGGAACATCACCTTAATATATATTATTAGTGATCAAACAACATGCAAACCAAATCACTCATTCAATTTTTTGCTGGAGAAGAAGAAAGAATGGCTGGAGAGGAGTGAATCATCAATGTGTTAAAGGAATCCATGAGAGTTGGTGAGAAATTCTCAAGCTAGGGTGCAACATCAACTAGGTAAACATCTTTTTAGTTGGAATTAGAACAAGTTCTGGTTTTAGGCTAATTTCACATAGTAGATGATGATTGAGTATTTGCAATTAATTTATATATTTGGATTCCTCATTTCAAGCTGATAATTCAGCTATATTGAAGTTCTTAATTTGGTCTTGAAATCATAAAGATATGAATTTTTGAAGTTGCAACAGCAAAACTAGAATTCTACATGTTGTATTAGGAATCAACCTGGGTAATTTGGTCATAATTTACCTATTTTAAATCCAAATTGATCCAAACCAGTGACATTTGAAAATTTATTTAAAGGGGAATAACTTTGCTCAAATGAATGTATTTTGATTCAAATTTTTTTATGTCCAAACATGCTCTACAAATAGGTCTTTGGAATAAAAAAATGAAAGTTTTGAAACTAAACTTGTTAAGAGCATAACTTCCTAACCACTTATTCAAATGAGTTGATCTTTTAGTATGTTGTATTTGGATATATTTCTGACTTGTGACCAAAAATCAGATTTTTAGGAACTATAGATTAGGAGAAATAGATTTTTGAAATCCGCTGGTCAGATTAAATTCTAATTAGACCTATGTTTAGTAAAATCATGATATATCTTTCATTTTAAATCAGAATTTTGCAAACTAAACCTTTCTGGAAAGCTAAGAGAGAGACCAAAAATAATAGTATTGATGGATGATTTCTATATTTTGACCATTTCATGCCTAAAAACTGCGTTAAAATGTAGGACTGAAATTGAAACTTAATTTAGTCTTTAGGGGTTGATTTAGGAAGATTGATTTAAAGTCAATTGAACCAATTTGAATACACAATAAACACCACTAAATTCGAACTAATGAGACACCAAACTCAGGAACCTAGGAAAAGGGTACGGGAGAGCGAATACAAGATTTGGAGTATCGAGAAGCCAGTAAAGCTAGGATTTAACTTTGTTGTTGTGAGTATACCCAATGACAACTTTACTTGGTATTTCATTTCTATTAATTGTTGTCCTTGCATAGTACTTTTGGCTATTTTTCCTTTGTATTCTTATATCATGTGTTCTTTGTGTCTATGCTCACTTGATGAGTCTAGTTTGCATGATATCCATTCATTTGATTTGATTCATTGATTCTATCCCATGCTATGTCTATTCTTGTTGTTTTAAATGTGAATTGAATGATAAATAACATGCTATTAGGCTAGTGAATATTTTATAAATGTTTAAGAGGACTTGTATTCCTTATTTGTTTAGGTGTGTAGATGTGTCTATGCCTTGACAATCCATACTTGGTATTTCTTGAAATTTAAAAAGTAGTTTTTTCATTTAGGTCATGTACTCGATCGAGGTGTGCGCGAATCACGGGGTTAGAGTCCCAGGGGATGTCGACACATGTTACTTGACACTGTATGACACTCGAGGTTAGAGTCCCTGAGGTGGTCTAATAACCAGGGTTAGAGTCTCTGGTAACACTTGGGTTAGAGTCTCTTGTGCTATATGATTATTGAGTTGGAGTGACATGTTTCACTGCCGACTGGATATAAATCACCACTACTTAGCCTAGTGTCAGTCTCACTTGTTTAACTCTGGTATTTACTCGCATATGGCTTATTTTCCAGTTTTCCCATTTATATGCTTTTAAATACCATTTGAATATTTGGAAATGCGAATTAAACTTGTCATCGGGGATTACTGTTTTATTCATGTACTCACCGTCCTTTTTATGATGGTGGGTGCAGAGCCGTCTATCAGCAGGCCGGGCAAGGAGAAGATCGGCGATTATCCCTGACTTGTACTCACCGTCCTTTTTATGACGCGTCACTACATCGATTATAGGTATTCTTTTGGTATTTTGATTGTATATGTTATATATGTCTTTCAAATACTATTTGAGGTTGTATATTGGGTTGAGCATTAGTTTCTCCGACTTGACTTAGACTATTTTTCTTTTTCAATGCATTTTGAGGACTTTATATATGTGATGTCATTTCCTGGTTTTCCACACTTAGGATTTTATAAATGGCTTCCGCATAAGTTACTAATTTCTTCCGCATAATCAATAAGAATTCCGCTTAATTAACTCTATAAACTGGTAGGACTAGTGTATTACTTATCCTGAACACGAGAAAAGAGACGTATAGATTGTAAAGGCTGACTAATACGTAGTTAAGTCATGCGTGGATATGATTAGGGCTTAATTACAGGATTAGGCCGGGCGGTGCCCTAAATTAGGAGAGGGGCCGTCACATAACCACTTAAGTACTTTATTAAGTCACACTTAACCAATGTATGTGGACTTATATTTTAGTTTACACATCTCAACAATCTCCACCTTGGACCGAAATCTCAAGTGTCTTGGCTCCAACTTACACCGAATTCTCTCCAAGATGCTTCACCGCATGATCTGTAACGACCCGTTACCTTAAGCTGGTGATTAGTACTAATCCACCTGGGTTAGGATTGTGGTTAAGTTCGGTGTACCTCAATTAACGTGTTGTTTGCATAATGAATGATGTTTGTTTGAATTGTTAAATCAATTTACATATAGGTTGTCGTATAATACGAAAATTATACACAAACCTATAAAATGGAAAATACCCAATAAACAGTGATTTACCAGGACACCAAGTATGACGAGGGAATCGTGGCAAAAGTGTGCACGCTCAAGGACATTGTAGGCATGTCTAGTGAGTTTATTGATGAATAATACACGATATATATTTATATGTTTTTAAATATATAAATATATATTGGAAAATGAAAGAACATTGAAAATACATGAATTATTGTATCGTCTCGAACAAAGCGTGAGTACTTGATGTGTCAAATTTTGTGTCACTTTAAGAAATGTCATTTTAACGCATCAACCACGCGATCGGTCTTGAGATAGCTCGATGCGTATCTCAAGAAAATTCATATATACAACAAAAATTCATTCTTACTTAAATCATTCGAACAATCGAGAATTGGATGAGGGTTCGGCTGATATCGGATCAAAGGAATGTCATTTCGGGGCCGAATTCGATCAAGTTGAGAAGCTTAATTGAATCAACAAATGACTTGAGAGCATAATGTAGGTATGAATTGTTCTTGTGTTTATCAAAGTTCGATTTGATGGTGATGCTAGGAATTCAGTAATTCTTGTTGTATGTTGGTCAATTATAGTCTCTCGCCTAACTAGAGGTTGTTCTTGATCAATTTTGATAAGTTTGTGGCTATTTGAGATGTTTTGGAGGTGGTTTGGGTAAATTTGGATAGGCAGAGGTATGCTGTTGTTGCAAGTTTGGTGCGCATAGCGTGGTAGGCACTGGTCATAGCGCGCTACGCGTACTGTGGAAGATGACTGACTTATGGATAACGTGCTACCAAACTCCTATCCATCAACTGTGTTGTGTTTTATGAATAATTTTCGGGGGGACTTAGGGACTGGTCTAGGGGTTCTAAAGATAGTGTATTGAACCTATATTAATCCCAAATGATTCGTGGTCGGTTGAGGAACACCGAGGAAATATGAGATGATCAGAAAGTTAGGGAGTTTGAGAAACAGAGACTTAAACCGAGGTAAGTACGAATTCACTTATTTATCAATATTGTCTGACTATTTAGTATATATAGTTCATATAGTTGTTAGGATGAAATGGGGGATAATGTACACTGTGATGGATTTTAATAAATGAAAAAACGGTGTGTAATGTGACTATACTATAACTCATGGTTTTGAGACTAGGTTTGTAGGAGATGGGTTCCCTTCCTAGGCTATATATAACTCATGTTAAATTCAATAGGTTGTATGGATTACATACACATTAGAGGGTTTGAGATGAAACCACTGGGAATTAGTGGATAGGCTAGAAAGCATATTGGCCAATATGTTAGTCTAGCAATCGCATTAATGGTGTTAGTGGGTAATCTCCCTAGTTTTTTAAAATAAACGGGGATCATGGTGTAATAGTCCAAATTACTTATTTTGCATCTGATTATGTATTGAATCTATATGCTTTCCATATTCTTGTTAGATATCATTGGTGCATGTTGTTATTGCATGCTATCCTTGAATATTATATGAAATGTTGATGATTAGCGTGAATCCCTACTTACTGAACAAATTGGAGCGCTCACCTCAATTAACATTACAGGTAGATCTGACAAGCGCTACGACTACAAGATGGAGAAGTTATATGAGTCTTGAATTTCTCTTCGATGTAATGAATTTCCTGGTCTTTTATATTTGTATTGAATTACAAATTTGTAATATCATATGGGTTGGGTGATTATATAATCGAGGTTTATTCCGATTTGTTTTAATATTGTGTATCTTATTTTGGTTATCAAAAAATGTTTCAAATTTCCACTGCGTATATGATTTGTTTTATTTCGATAATCGATATACAACAATGCTTATCAGGTGTAGGTGGTAAGGCTGCTGGCTCTAGTTAAGTCTGGTAAAGATAATATGAGCTTAATTAGGGTTTCAGGACGGGTATTGCCCTAATCAGGTTAGAGGATGCTACATGAGCTTAATTAGGGTTTCATGTTGACTGAGTGGATTACATACACATTAAAGGGCTTATGATATAATCACTCATCCCATGTGACATTACAAAACTGTAACTCAATACAAATATATAAGACCAGAGAAAGTCATTACATCGAAGAGAAGTTCAAGACTCATATAACTTCTTCATCCTGTAGTCGTAATGCTTGTTGAATCTACCTGTAATGTTAATTGGGGTGAGCGCTCCAACTTGCTCAGTAAGTAGGAATTCACACTAATCATCAACATTCCATATAATATTCAAGGATATCATGCAATAACAATATGCACCAATGATATCTAACAAGAATATAAAAAGCATACAAATTCAATATATAATCAGATGCAAGCAAGTCATTGGACTATATATTACACTCTGATTCTTATTTATTTTATAAAACTAGGGTCCATTACCCATTGACGCCATTAATACGATTATTAGACCAACATATTGGTTGATATGCTCTCTAGCCCATCTACAAAGCTCAGTGGTTCTATCCCAAACATCTAATGTGTATGTAATCTATACAACCTATTGAATTGAGCAAGAGTTATATATAGGCCGGGAAGGGAACCCATATCCCATAAACCTATTCTTAAAACCATTTTCGAATTACTAAGTGGGCAGTTATTTGCTTGACCCACTCAGCATTGAATGAGCAGTTAATGAAACCATTCAATGTTGACTGAGTGGATGCAGTTAAAACTGCTCCACTACTTCCTTTTCTTCTCCAACTGGTTTTGACCAGAACTCTATAAGAGAAAGGTTTGGGAATGAAGAACATTATCTCGAAATTAACCAGTATTTGCTCTTGTTTCATCTTTCACTACTGCAAAGTGAAAGCTGAGTTTGCTTCATCGTATCCTTTAGGATTTTTGCTGACTCTTGCAGTGTAGAGAGCAAAATTCTCTATAGGAAAGTGGCGGTGTTACACACTTTGAAGTCGTTGCAAATTCCTTTGGTTTAACAATCTAAAGGAAATTCTTGCTATTGCAATGGCTTCGTCAATCAAAGAATTGTCGGCTAACATTGTGAAGCTGAATCGATTTGATGGAGGAGATTTCCTGAGGTGGCAGAAGTGAATGCATTTCCTGCTGGTGGCATTTCATCTGGTGTATGTTCTGGATACACCCAAGCCTATGGAGTCTGACGATGAAACTGTCAAGCAGATCACTAAGAGGCAGAAATGGGAGACGGATGACCACACCAGCAGAGGTCACATTCTGAACGCCATGAAGGACTCACTGTTCGACCTCTACCATGACGTCCCCTCTGCCAAGGAACTGTGGGAGAAACTGGAGGCGAGATATCATAAGGAGGATACGAAAAGTAAGAAATTCCTCATATTAAAGTTCATTAATTTTAAAATGGTTGATGAAAGGTCTGTTATTGAACAATTTCGTAAAGTTGAGAGGATTATGAATAATTTCTCTAAACACAATCTTGTTATGGATGAAACCATTGGTGTGTCTTCGATTATTGATAAACTACCCCTATCTTAGAAGGAGTTCAAACGAACTTTGAAGCATAAAAAACATGACATAACTCTTGATGAACTTGCTAACCATCTTCGTGTAGAAGAGGATTGTTACATGCAGGAAAAAGAAAAAGAGCAGAATGCCTAGGAGATTTCAAAGGTGCATGTGATGGAAGCAGCAAAATTCAAAATGCCCCTACTGAACAGGCCTAACAAGCCTCGTGGTTTCAAAACGCCTACTGGTTCGGGAAAATCGAACAACCAAAGCCAGAATCAAAGGAAGCAGAAAGTCACTTGTTGGTTTTGCAGGAAAGATGACCACTTCAAGTCCGATTGTCATCATTGGAAGAGGAAGCAAGGAAAACATCATGCTTCCTCAAGTGCAGAAAATGACAATGATGATCTCATTTCTATGATTTCTGAAATCAACGTCGTTAAAAATGATGTAGCTTGGTGGGTTGATTCTGGTTCTACTCGACACGTCTGCAAGAACAAGAGGTTCTTCAAAATAATGGAGGCGGTAGATGAAAATACTATCTCGTACATGGGTAATGATGCTATTGTGCCTGTCAAAGGTATAGGTAGTGTTGATCTGAAGTTTACTTATGACAAAATTGTAATACTCACTAACGTGTATTGTGCATGTAACGGCCTTAAAAAATCTAATTCGTGTCACGTGCCAATTTAGGGTCGTATGTGAGACACACTCGTCGTGATCCGGATCGAATTCGATGTGAAATATAGTCAAGTTAAGGTTTAGATGTGGTGTTCCCATGTTTCGGAGTGCAATAATATTTTCATCAATTTTTGGCAAAAATGGGGTATTTTTCGGGGTTTAATTCGAACACAAAAAACGAAGAGAGAATTACAAAAAGAAAAGAAAAGAAATATTATTATTAAAGGAAGAAAAATCAGATAGAAGATAGAGGAGAGAGAGAAAAAGAGAGGAAAGAAAGAAAAAGAGAGAATGAGAGAGGAGAGAAGAGAGAGAGAGAGAGATATGGAAAGAAAGAGAGAGAAGAGCGGAGAGAGGGGGAGCCGCCAATAGAGAGCGAGAGAGACGGCGGAGAAGAGCGGTGACACCGGCCAAGTGCGGCGGAGGCAGTGTTGCGGCTCGGAGGAGCGTGGCTTCAGCAGCGGACGGCGGCTCGTGGCGACGCGGAGGCCGCAGGAGGTGGCGCGACTGTGGGGGATGACGACGAGCGACGGTGCAGCAGTGAGCAACGGATGATGCCGGTGAGGAGCGACATTAGCGCGCGATGGCGAACAACGACAACGGCGGCAACAACAACGCGATGACGCGCGCGATTGGCGTTGAACAATGGCGCCGTGGCACGTTGCCGGACCGATCGATCCCCGACGAGACGCAACAACAATGGATAATGATGGATGACTTCGACGAAGCTCGACGACGCGATGGATTGCTTGCGAAGAAGACGAATAGATTTTGGAGTTGAGACCTCCATTAAAAATCACGGTGAGGTTCTAAACCACATTGATTTCGACTACGAGTCTAATTGATAAATCTTGTAGTCAATTCCGATATGGTTTACTTCAAGTGATTTGGTTTTGATTTGAATGACTTAAGTAACTTAATCGAGAATAAATACGAGCCTAAATGATATAAATGGGCACCGGGGACTTATGAGGCTATAGTCGGGTGTCGGGTGCGCATATCGAGGCGTAAGCGAGACATTTTGAGGACGATTTGCGGTTTTTCGAAGTAAGTAAAACCAGCTAGGAAATGCACGGTAGCTCATTTTAGCTTATATTTTATTGATGTTGTATAGTGTCATTTTCTTGGAATTCCCACCCACTTATGAGTGTCCGAGGGCCAAGTGAGACATATTAGTGTCTCTGATTGGAGTGGTTGTCGGCTTGCAACCAGGGCCATGACCTCGAGTCATTTAAGTATTTGGTCGAAATGAGATGTGTTTTATCCAGGGCACCGTTGATATCCCTCATTCGCGACGTTCTAGGTACAGCAGGCGATGCCGTGTCCTATGACCCCGACCGTGTGGCACCCGCACTCGGTAGTATTGGATTACTTAGACACCTATCTACATTGTTTCCTTTGACACTCATTTCTCGTTGTACTTTCATTGTTTTTACAGTCTTATTATCATGCATTTCATACAGTTTTCTTTCTATCCGTATGACTTTTAGACTGCTTCGTTTTATCTTGAATTACTGTTTAGATCCTACTGGCTTTTGCTTACCTGGGCTCGCCATTCTCGTGTTTGATTGAGTGCAGAGTCGCAGACGAGTAAGGGAAAAGAACCAATATTATGTGATTTTTTGTAAGGCCATTGGTGCAACTTTCCCTCTTGGATTTGTGTAGGTTTTGTATTACCTATTTATATGTTGTTTTTGGGTTGAGAGATATACATGAATGTACATATTTACTGGGTTCCACAATTAGGTTGTCTAACTCTTTTACATTATTGTTGAGTTATTTAATTAATTGTTTCCGCTAAATTGTAAAAAAATGGAAAATACTAATAACTCAACTTAAAAATTATGAATTTCCTTGTAATGATGGATTGGAAGGCTGACTAGGCCTGCGTTGACCTTGCGAGACTGGCTCGGGGGTCTACGTGGGCTTAGGCCGAGCGGTGCCCAGTTTGTGAAAAATTGAGGCCGTCACAGTGCACCAGAAGTGAGGAAGAATCTGGTGTCGGGTAGTTTTTTGAATAAGTTTGGTTTTAGGCTTGTATTTGAGGCTGACAAATTTGTAATCTCCAAGGGAGGTGTGTTTGTGGGGAGAGGCTATGCTTACGAGGGCATGTTCAAGCTTAATGTAATTGCTTTATCTGATAAGAATATTATTTTTGTGTATCTTGTTGATTCTTCTTCATTTTTATGGCATCATATATTAGGACATGTGACGCGCGCCTAACGCGTCAATAATATTAAAAAAATACCTAAATCAACTATTTTGTAGAATAGTGGCAAATGGTCGATCCACAGGGATTGATATTCTTTCTAAGGTTTAAAAAATAACGAAAAGAGAAATCTGGGGTTTTGAAAGAGTGAATAATAAATCTAATCTAAATATAAACAAAGTAACTAAAGCAATGAAAATAATTTTAAAATAATTAATAAAAATACCTAGGTCAAGACATACAAGTTTGGTTCGATAAAAGATTGGATTTGGTCGTCGATTTATGTAAAGTATGCAAATCAAAATATCCTAGTGTAGCTATAAACCCCGTGACGCACGCGGTTCCTCGCACTTCCTAATCTCGATAGCCAAGGTACGACGGTGATTACTTCCCTAATCAAACACATAACCACAATTCAAGTGAATTGGGTTTAATGCGTTGACCGCATTGAGCTTCCCGAAGGCACTACACCTAGACAACCAGATCACTAGTGTGTCCGATTTAGCCCAGATTTCTATGGTATTCAACCGATCCCAAAAGAGACTAATCAATTAGTAAGGGTCAATTGCCACTAGTGTGGTCTTATTGCACAAGTACGGATGCTTACAACTCACTGACAAATAAATCAAGATTTAAACTAGTGTTTAACCTTAATTGTTAAAACAATACCGAAGAAAATAAAATAATAATGAAAAGACTGAAATTAAAATATATAAATCTCACAAATCCATTAATATGCGCAGTCGAACCTCCCTCACAATCTTGTCTAGGCTAGAGGTTTTAACCTCGCATTAAAGAACATAAAGAAAAAATGGAAAATAGAATGGGGGAGAGGAGTTCGGCGAGAGAGCCGAGAGAGAACAAAAAATAAAACCGAGAGAGAGACCTCAAAAGTGAAAAGAAAGAAATATATATCTCTCTCATCCCGATTTTCGAAATTCATTAAAACTGTTTTTGACACGTGCGCCGAGCGCCGAGGTTGATCGAACGGTCGTGATGAATTTGCTTCATCCACTCGCCACGTGTCATCGTATGGTTGGTTGAGGGAAAGCGTTGCGAACGTGGAGAGGACGTACTCTCTGTTTCCTCTTTTGTTTGTTTGCTTTATATGCATATCTCCAACAGAATATCTAACTATATATATATATATATATATATATCGAAAGATATGTATATACCCAAACGCCATCATGCACCACTTATTTTCATTTAAATACCATAACACATTTGGACCCGCCAAATTTGCCTCGAGATACGTGCTTGCGTGACTTTCAATATAAAATGAATCCAGGCATATGAATACTCGATTTTTCATAGTTTTTCGCTCCGGATTCAACCACGCACTTCAATAACCCTGAAAATAATAAATAGATGCAATTAAGCTAGTATTTTGGAGACTTGACACTAAAAATATATAAATAACCTATATATAATATTACATAATTAACGACTCAACAAATACCCCCAAACTTAGGACTTTGTACGTCCCGAGCAAAGGTGTAAATGACAAACACGCAAATAAACTAGACTTATAATATAGATACGTACAGACTCAACTAATCATATACCCGATTCAGAATTCATGGAGTTCCTTTGGTTTATATAGTTGCCAAGTTAACAAGCCACTCATGAAATTTCGGAGTTAAGATATGTCAAGAACCGCAACCTAAACATAATTAAGATCACACTTTAAAGACATAGATATGGTCAAGACAAACGCCATCAACTACTTACGGATTTTCTTGGTTTATACATTCAAACACGCAAGTCCACAATTTTACTTAATCTAGCTATAAGCACTCGAGCTAAATCTTTTTATTTTGAGGAGTTTCCATACACTTCCGCCTTTATTCCTTTTATATGTATACTCTCTATTTTTTTTTCTCCAAATTTTTTTTTTCTTCAAATAATACGGTCCCTGCTCCATTTCCTATGGACCGATTTTCTCACTTTTTCCTACCACAAATTTTCCTGTTCCATTTCCTGTGGAAACTTGTGGAACTCTCTATAATTTGAAAACTCATGTTAGCCCTTCTCACTTTCACTATAATTAAGTAAATTCCCCGATTTGTGTTAAAATCTCATCACTTGTACAATTTCAACCGTCTGCCCATTTTGGTATCTAGCACAAGGCTTAACCATCATACTAAGTCCATAATCATGAAATCATAAAAATGTTGAGCTACAGACTCGAGTGAGTATTTCTCCTACTTTTTCCTAAGTTTCAAGTCAAAAATGCAAGCATAATGTACTCGTCCAAAACCAAAGGCATGAAACAAAGTTTCGGGTGACTTTAAACAATATAATAATAAAAATTATACTAAATACATGCATGAAAGTGTATCAACTCCTAATAAAATGAGAAAGTGAAATATGGAGGGCAAAGAAATGGAAGAAATGGTTGAATAAGAAATATCAAACACCACCAATACCTTCCAACAACCACATATAACCGCATATAATTGAAAAAATTTAAACGATCTCACCCGCAGTCTTTCGCAAATAAGTCCATCCAACTCAATCAACAAATCCTAAAGTACCCCCAAACTTATTCCGAACCTTGTCCTCAAGGTTCAAAACAAGTCAAGGAATTCATGCAACAAAAAGACAAAGAATAGTGGTGAAAAAGAATATGGATAAAATAAGAAGATGATACAAGTGCACACATAACAAAAGTCTCCAAAAACTAGTGAATCAAATCTCGCATGTCTAGGTGACTAAGGAAACTATGAAATAAAATTATCATAATAAGAGCAAGAACTAATAAGCATGGAAGTGAATTCAAATGATTCCTATCGAATCTTGCGAGCCTGAGTCTTTCAACTACGGGTGAATTCAACAAGATGATGGAATGAGGTTTAGGGTTTTGGGTCTACTTAAAGACCCGCCACCAATGTGGCGACTTAAGTTGGATATGGCCCAACCAGGTCTCAAAACACCTAAAACTCTAATAATATGTTCATTCCTAAAAAAGAATATGTTCAAATTACTCCAAAAACAATGTAATCCATAGTCAAACCTATCAAAACTCAGGGGGTGGTCTAGTGTCATCAACGCTCATCAATCATTCATTACACCTGTAAAAATCCAAGAGACCAAGTTAGGGCTTTATTAAACATAAAAACTAAAACTAAATTAAAATTGAAATAAATGCAAGAAAAAAAATAAAAAATAAAAAATAAAACAAAGTTAGGCTGCCTCTCAACGAGCGCTTTTCTTTTAAGTCTTTAGCTAGACTTATTGTGACTCATCACGTGATGCCCTCTCCTTTCGAGATATCAACAACGAATGGTGCATCTATAGCTTTGGGCAATTCAGCATGCATGCCCTCTTTCAGAATTGGGAGCTCATTCGAGACTTCTAACACAAATGAATCTGTCACATCATGGTCCTCCAATACAAAGGTGTTAGCAGTGTAGAAAATCTGTGAACACTCCTTTACTTCCACCCTCGTATAAGGTTTAACAAATATGCATGGGAGGGTGGGTGGTTTCACCAACACCAGAGGTTGGTCTTCCTTACTCTCTATATGCGGCTCCTCTGGCCGTTCCGAAATGACTCCAATTTCTAACGCGGCGTCATCATCATCATTCGGTGCAGTGGACATGTCCGGCTCATGTGAAGAAACGTCAAGTGTTTCCTCTGGTTCGCTCAAATGCTCGTCCACAATTGAGAACTCATCAAACTCAACACTTTTAGATGTATCAGCATTCACAGTCTTATCTGGGTCAAAAACTGGTTGCGAAGATAACTTTTCCTCATCCATCAAATGCTCAAGTATAGCGGTAACTTGAGTTTCTGAATTTTGCAACTTTGATTTCATATACTGCATATCCTCCCCGCAAGAAATTTGTTGAGTGGTGCTTTGAGAAAGCCAATCGGAGATCATATTTCTCTCAATGTCAGCAATGGTTCTCCGTTCATGTTGATGACTTTGTTGAAAAGTTGGTTCTCTGAAGATCAAGTCATTCATCATATCTCGTATAGGCCTCTTTTCATGTTGAGGAATCTGTGGACTTCGCTTAGACATATAGAAGTTGGGTTGTGGTGATGCATAAGTGGAACCATGATGATTCTTATACTTGGAATAAGGACAAACATACGTGTGATGAAAGTACTCCCCACGATTTCCACAAACCCTGACCTGTTGCACAAAAGATTGCGAGTTAGAAAATTGATGTCCATTATGTGACATACATACCCCGTTCACAGCATGATAGTATGAGTCTTCGAATCGACCATAGTTATGGGTGTAGAAGGTCATTATGGAATTATCTGCAAAAATGTTAAAAACAAGGAACTAGATACAAAATAATAATAAAAACCAAAGAAAAATAAAAAAATAAAAACCAAAGAAAGAAAAAAAATCAATCCCTGGCAACGGCGCCAAAAATTGACGCGCGCCTAACGTGTCAATAATATTAAAAAAATACCTAAACCAACTATTTTGTAGAATAGTGACAAAGAGTCGATCCACACTCACAGGGATTGATATTCTTTCTAAGGTTTAAAAAATAACGAAAAGAGAAATCGGGGGTTTTGAAAGAGTGAATAATAAATCTAATCTAAATATAAACAAAGTAACTAAAGCAATGAAAATAATTTTAAAATAATTAATAAAAATACCCAGGTCAAGACATACAAGTTCGGTTCGGTAAAAGATTGGATTTGGTCGTCGATTTATGTAAAGTATGCAAATCAAAATATCCTAGTGTAGCTATAGACCCCGTAACGCACGCGGTTCCTCGCACTTCCTAATCTCGATAGCCAATGTACGACGGTGACTACTTCCCTAATCAAACACATAACCACAATTCAAGTGAATTGAGTTTAATGCGTTGACCGCATTGAGCTTCCTGAAGGCACTACACCTAGACAACCGGATCACTAGTGTATCCGATTTAACCCAGATTTCTATGGTATTCAATCGGTCCCAAAAGAGACTAATCAATTGGTAGGGTCAATTGCCACTAGTGTGGTCTTATTGCACAAGTACGGATGCTTACGACTCACTGACAAATAAATCAAGATTTAAACTAGTGTTTAACCTTAATTGTTAAAACAATACCGAAGAAAATAAAATAATAATGAAAAGACTTAAATTAAAATATATAAATCCCACAAATCCATTAATACGCGCAGTCGAACCTCCCTCGCAATCTTGCCTAGGCTAGAGGTTTTAACCTCGCATCAAAGAACAAAAAAAAAATGGAAAATAGAAAGGGGGAGAGGAGTTCGGCCAGAGAGCCGAGAGTGAACAAAAAATAAAACCAGAGAGAGACCTCAAAAGTGAAAAGAAAGAAATATATATCACTCTGTCTCGATTTGCGAAAGTCATAAAACTGTTTTTGACACGTGCGCCGAGCGCCGAGGTTGATCGAACGGTCGTGATGAATTTGCTTCATCCACTGCCACGTATCATCATATGGTTGGTTGAGGGCAACTGCTGTGGAGTGGAGAGGACGTACTCTGTAGCGGCCCCAATTCCCGAGGTCGCCACGTGGGGAGGCGCTGGCCCAGCGGTCCCGTCCGAGCCTTGACCCACTGGGTCGCACGCGCCACTGACGCCATTTCCACAACACGTCTCCTCGATACGCGTGTTAACTCCATTCGTTATTCATTTTGATTAACAATTGAATCATTTTTGTTATAACATTAAAATAAAACAACAGCGGAAGTCTTAAATTGAAATCAATAAAACAATTAAATTTATTATCGTATTAAGCATTATTTAATATAGCAATTCCTATTGTGGAAAACCCGGGAAAAATACTCCGTATATATATGCGACAATATTAAACGAGAATATATACGAGTACTTGTATCTATTCGAGTCTCCCCATTTCCCAAAAGCAAGCAAAATATCAATATAGTACGTCTTGGTAGGTTCTCGACCGCGGACATTCCGATAAAGTCGCCCAAAATGTCCTTGCCCCTACTAGGGTCCGCACTCGCCCATCACAAAAAGGAAGATGGGGAGTACAGGTTAGTAAAATTCCAACAAAGTACACCGAGCATTTATAAGGAAATAAATAGATGCCAATAAACATGTCAATTAATCATGCGAACTAAACGAGTAAATCGCGCTAAAATCGTCACATGAATAAATAACATGAGAAACAAACCGTGCACTCCTCCCGGCACACTAAACCGTACGACAAACCCCAAGATCCTTTAAGTAAGTGCCCCACTTCCTTTCACCTGGTAATGACCCAGCCCGCCGACAGGTCCACACAGGCCCGAAACCTACGGACTGGAGCGCACAGGATCCTTTCAGTTGAAACACCCACTTCCTTTCACCTGGTTACCCGCGTACAGCCTAGTGTGCCATAAGTACAACACGAATAGCAAGAGTCTCGACCCCCACCCCAAATGTGTCACGAAAATCAATAACAAGGAACAGGGGGGAATAACATCCAACAACCACAAATAGACAATCAATGATAGAAAAGTAAACCCTCAGTGACTTTCAGAAGGAATTTTACGTACCTCAAAATGCACTCGCACGCATCTCGATACGCGCACCCGACACCTGACTATAGCATCATATGTCCCTGGTGTCCATTTTTATCATTTCAGTTACTAAATCTTGCAAATCACAAAATAAAATTAGGTGAATATACCTCACCTTCATCGCGTCGTCGACATTCGTCGATTCACGCCTCCGATCGGTCCGACAACGCCTTCGCGTCGTTCACTGCACCGTTGTCGCTGCCGCGCCGACGTCGCCACTACGCCGACGCCGCCGTCGTCACCGCGCCGCTGCCGGGGCCACCGTTGCGTCGCCGCTGCCCTCGTCGGCGCCGCCATCTCCGCCCTCGCCGGAGCCGCTCTCTGTTCCGCCGCCGGCCTCCTTGCAGCGCCGCCACCGCTCCCTGCGCGCCGCCACCGTCCGCGGCTGGTTCGCCAGCCGCCTGTGCGTCACTGCACCACCGTGTCGCATCACAGTCGCGCCGTACCGCACTGCTGTCCATCTCCTCGCCGGCGTCCGCGTCGCCCGTCGCAGCATCCCGCTGCTCGCTCGGCCGATCTGCTCCCCGCCGGCCACCGTCCTCGGCCTCGCAGGCCGCGTCGCGACCTCCCTGCGCCGCGCGCAGCCGCTGCAGCACCGCCTCCTCTCCGCTGCCGATCGACCGCCGCTCTCCCTACGCGCCGCCGATCGGCCGTCCGCCGCCTCCGCGAGCCGCTGCTGCCGGCGTCGTCCCTCGCCGGCTCTCCCTATCTCCGCTCCTCACGATCTCTCTCTCTCTCCCTCTCTTCTTCAATCTCCCTGGTTTTTTTATCTCTGTCTCTTACTTTTCCTTTCTTTTTCTTTTCTTTTTCTTATATATATATATATCAATATATATATTTACATATATATATATATATACATATTCTTTCTGATTTCAAAATCAAAAGTGTCCACGAAAATCGAGCAGCGCGCATCTCAAGGCATCAATTTGCCTTACTTCCAAAATTTCAACACTCGTGCTACACGCATCACGAAGCGTATCCACTATATACATTAAAACCACATAACGCGACTATCTCAGTCCCACGTTGGCACGCGACTCGAGACGCGTTCCCGATCGTGTTTCGCCTCACCGAATTCTCCGCGTATACGTTTTTCAACAATTACATCTCCACTCGAGGTTTGAACATACGTATCCCAGCAAATGGGTCCCACATACGACCCTAAAATGACACGTGGCACGAGTCGAATTTTCGGGCCGTTACATACTCTCTGTTTCCTCTTTTGTTTGTTTGCTTTATATGCATATCTCCAACATAATATCTAACTATATATATATATCGACAGATAGGGCTGGCAATAGTTGCCCGGTCCCGTTTGTCCCGTTTGTCCGGTTGTGTCCGGACTCGTTTTAAACGGGACCTGGCAAAATTTTTGTAAAAAATATACGTGACTGGACATTTTTTTTTGTCGGTTTTAAAATACGGGACCGGGTTCGGACAGAAATTTCAACAAAACGGGTACCTGTTTGTGATTAATTTGAAGGGCATATAAGTAATTTCACAAATGTATTTAAAGTTTTTTTTTTAATTTTTAAGTTTTGTCATCTACTCATCTCCCTCCCTCAAGACCCGATCTCGTTCTCCTCTCACTCAACAAACAAAGAAACAAACCCTAACGGCGTGCTCGTCCCCGAATCCCGATCTCCTCACTCAACTCTCATCTCCCTCCGTCCGCCTCTCACGCACAGTTCGCCCTCACGGTCCACGGCCTCACGCATAGGCCGCACAGCACACTGCTCGCCTCACGCCCGTTTCTCGCCTCTCTCGCCAACATTTGCTCTTTCACGGGTCAAGGACTCACGGCCCTCACGCACGAAAAGCATGTGCGATACCGTGCTTACTCTCACGGTCACGGCCTCACGGCCACGCACAACTCGCTCTGCCGCTTCTCGCTCACGGTCACGGCCTCACGCCACGCCTCACGGCCCTCACGACTCTCACGGTCTCTCCTCTCTGAGTCTCTGGTACCACATTCCACTTTCCACATACCTTTACATTCCCAGCTTCCCTTTAAGCCAATATCATGCATCATTTGATTTAATTTATATTCAATTATCTATATATATTATGGCCTCTACTAATTAAAAAATTATGATATTCGAGGTGATATCTTTTTTTTTTTTGAAAATCTTTGTGATGTTTATATTGGTTTTTTTTAGATAATTGATAAATAAAATATTTAATCATATTTAAAAAAAAACGGCAAAACCGGTCCCGTATGTTTTACAAACATACGAGACTGGACAAAAAAACAGTGCCCGTTTTAAAAAGGGACCGGGACCGGACACCAAATTTAAACATTTTCGAAATGGTGTCCAGTCCCGTTTTCGTCCGTTCCCGTATTTTTGCCAGCCCTATCGATAGATATGTATATATTTTCCCATATATAATGCAAATCCAACCAACTCATGTCTTATTGTTATTAACGCCATCATGCACCACTTATTTTCATTTAAATACCATAACACATGTGGGCCCGCCAAATTTGCCTCGAGATACGTGCTTGCGTGACTTTCAGTATAAAACTGATCCAGGCATATGAATACTCATTTTTTCATAGTTTTTCGCCCCGGATTCAACCACGCACTCCAATAACCCTGAAAATAATAAATAAAAGCAATTAAGCTAGTATTTTGGAGACTTGACACTAAAAATATATAAATAACCATATATAATATTACATAATTAACGACTCAACAACATGTTAATTTCAGGAAATTATATGATATGATAAATCTGTAATTACTGTCTTATTTTGATAAATATGAAGGAAATTGCATTGCATGCATGAAAAAAAAATAACTAGAAAATCATTTCCTAATGTTGAAAGAATTCAGAGTTGCTTGATTTAATACATTCTGATGTATGTGACAAACATAGTACACCATCAATAGGAGACAATAAATATTTTATAACATTTATTGATGATTATAGCAAGTTCTGTTATGTTTATTTGTTGCATTCCAAAGATGAGGCAATGATTAAGTTTCAGGCCTATAAGGTAGAATTGCAATGCGAGACCTTTATAAAATGTTTAAGGTCTGATAGGGGAGGAAAGTACTATGATCTAAAGTATTTTGAATCCACTGGAATAGTCCATGAGACTATTGCCCATATACACCACAACAAAATGGTGTGGCTGAGCGTAAAAATCGTGTTTTAATCGAAATGGTTAATGTTATGCTATCAAACTCTAGTTTGAGTAGTGGATTTTAGGGAGAGGCATTGCTGACTGCATGTCATATTTTGAACAGAATCCCACAAAAGAAGAATAAGGCCACCCCATATGAGCTTTGGAATAAACAAAAATCAAATTTTAATTATTTAAGACTTTGGGGATGTAGAGCAACTGTGAAAGTACCTAAACCCAAAAAGAGAAAATTGGGTGAAAGGGAAGTGGAGTGCATATTTATTGGATATGCACAACACAGTAAGGCACATAGGTTCATGGTAATTGAGCCTAATAATTTGATTTCAGTGAATACTATTTCCTGAGGAAAACCAAAAAGGGAAGGAAGTCATAGAAATTGAAAATGACAAAGAAGTAGTAGAAGTTCCTGAACTTCGAAGGAGCAAACGAGATCAAAAAATTAAGTCATTTGGTTCTGATTTCTATACATTTATAGTTGAAGGAAGTAGAGAAACAATAACTAGACTAATTCCGTGTTACTAGGTGGGCTAACCATGCGTAAAACTTTTTACCATTAGTTTTTACCATTTTCGAATTACTAGGTGGGCAATTATTTGCTGGACCCACTCAACATTGAATGGGCAGTTAATGAACCCATTCAATATTGACTGAGTGGATGCAGTTGAAATTGCCCCACTACCTCATTTTCTTTTCCAACTGGTTTTAACCAGAACTTTATAAGAGAAAGGTTTGGGGAGGAAGAATATTATCTCGAAATTAACCAGCATTTGCTCTTGTTTCATTTTCACTACTACAAAGCCGAGTTTGCTTTATCCTTTAGGATTTTTGCTGACTCTTGCAATGTAGAGAGCAAAATTTCCTTTATGAAAGTGGCAGTGTTACATGTTTTGAAGTCGTTGCAAATTCCTCTGGTTTAACATTAAAGCTTCTGAAACACTAATAAATCAATAACCATATAAAATCAGTTCAAATAAATAGTACTCCTTTCGGTAGACAGCCTTAATTATAAGTGCAATTTACACATATGCCATTTGACCTTAAATGAATTGAACAAACATAAATATTTGGGAAGTTTGACAAAATAGCCCAAAATAGACCTCAATAATGAAAACTAACCCATGATTTTTAGAATTGTTTTTTTAGCCCAAATCTGGGGTTGAAAAGTCCTTTCTGCCCTTCACTTAATACAACCAATTTCCCTCCAATTCCTCCTCTCACCATCGTCCTTTCCATATCTCCATCCATGGACAAGTTGTGAAAAGGAAGCCCATTCTGAAATAGATCCCCCACCTAATTTCTCTCTCTCTCTCTATTCTCTCCTCATAATTTTCTCCATCATCCTTTTCTTCCCTATTTTCTTCCATTAAACCAAGCTTTTTTATCTTTTCTAGAGAAACAAGTCTCTCATCTCCATTAAAGCAAACTTCTTCATCTCTTCAAATAAGAAGATGCTTCTATACAAGTCTCTCATCGATTTTAGGTATTTTTCATTCATTTAAATTTGTTTCTTCTTTCAATCTTTTCTTATTATTTTAGGTTTACACATTGTAGTCTCTTGTTTCTTGTAAGTTCATCATATATGAAATTTGTTGCATTCATTTGCTTAACATAAACTTTCTCATACAACTAATTATTACATACATTTTACCTACAGGATTATTTAATGGTCTTGGGAGACTTCATTACCATGAATATGAGTTGTCCAACACCTTTCATTGCTAGTAATGATTAAGTGTAGTTCTACAAATCATATTGACAATATTGTTTATATTAACAATATCATTCGTAACAATAATAATACTAGTTATGAAAATAAATTGCAAATGGTTTAGCATATAACGATTAAGTCCCTATTTACTCAATAGTTATATTCTTTTATTAATTTTAATAATATCTTCTATAATGACAGTAATGCATCTCCAATTATTGTGTTTTATCAATATCATCAATATTGACAATATCATCAATATTGACAATATCGTCAATAATTATAGTAAGTTTATTAATTTCTACAAACTGCAATTAGTTGCACATATATTTTATTCTTATTGACTATAAACTTGATAGACCATCAACTATTTTCTCTGTTTTTATGATTCATGGTAATAGTTTTTTTTTCTTAATTTCATATGTACCATACGTCAATATTTTTGTCCAATATGGCAGAGAGTAGGTCACCACTGATGGTGACAATAAAATGTACAATGCCAACACTAATGCTGAGATGATATCTGTGCCAAGAAATTTCTCGTTCCAACAATTGGTCAAGGTTCTTGCAATCCATTTCAAGATTAACACTACATCTCACTCAATCACATTAAGTTATATGGGTGCAAAACAATTATTGGCATAGTAGTCGTCAAAGTGAACAACGATGCAGACGTGCATCATTTTGTTCATGACTTCAACATGTCTACAAATAAGATAACTTCATTGTGCTTAAGTGCTGAGCTGATAGATCCAATTAGTGAACATGATTATAAAGACCAACTTGCACAACATTTTAATATAGTACAATAAAGCATGGAGTTACATATTACAAGTCAATGGAGATTCTAATAAAAATGCTTATAGGAAAATCGAGTTAGACAACTTATGCAGAGATGCAATCATTCCACTTGATGAAGAAGATGATGAGGGGATTAAAAACAATGTTGGCAGTGGCAATATTAATATTGGCATGAAGTATGATGATCAGTGCATAAGTTTCGATAATGACTTCAACATGGACATGTATTCTTGCGGGTATGTTGGGCTTATAGATAAAAACTATGAAAAAATATTAACAATGATGACATACTACAAATTCAGGTTGGTGATAAGGAGAGAAGCAGTGTTCGACCATCCACCATGTCTTTTGAATCATTAACATCAGATGCTTTCACAAAGAATCAATTATTTGTCAATAAGAAAAATCAAGTCATAGTCTTGATATCTTTGCAATGAAGAACAATTTTGAATATAAAGTTATTCATTCAACAAAAGAATTGTTTGTGGCTAGATGTGTACAAGATGGGTGGAAATGACAAGTCAGGGCAACAAAATTATCATCTTCTGATTACTTTCGATTGAGGAAGATAAGCAAGAATCATAGTTGTTCGAAAGATATTATGAACTATGATTTAGGCAAGCAAGTAGTTGGTTGATAGGAGAGTGCATTAAATTTAAATATGAAGGGGTAGGCTGCATCTACAAGCCAAATGACATTGTTAGTGATATACACATAGAGCATGGTGTGAATATAAGTCATAATAAGGCTTGGAGAGCTAGAAAGCGTGCTCTTGATTCAAGAAGAGGTAGTGCGAGAGGAATCATATGCATTATTGCCACATTATTGTTCATTGCTTGAAAAAAGAATCTAGGTACAAGTGACACATTGAAAAGGAGAATGAGATTTACTTCAAATATTTCTTCATGACATTAGGTGCCACTATCGTGGGTTTCGTGGTAGCATTCGACCGATCATTGCGAGTTGATGGAACCTTTTTTCCCAGAAATACCAAGGCACTTTGTTCGTTGCTACGTACATGGATGGGAACAACCAAATTTATCCCTTAGCATTTCAGATTGGTGACTCGAGAGAATGATCTTTCTTGGACTTGGTTCATGATGAAATTAAAAAGTGCGATTTTAGACTAATTGGTAGTAATTTAGTGTTTGTGTCAAACATGAATAATAGCATTGCAAAGGCTATAAAAGATGTTTTTCCGATGCATTCCATGGTTTGTGCATTTACCATTTCAAGATGAATTTAAGGGCAAACTTTCATAAAAGGGTTGATTCTATTATGCCTTTATATTTTGTTGTTTGCGAAGGAATACTTAGAATCGATTTTAATAGGTTACTTATCAACAATATTAACAATATTTTCAATATTTACAACTAAGAAGCAGAGTTCACGACACTCAAAGAGACATTCTATTATACTAACTTCAAAAATCCAAGCCAAATAAATTTATATTGATAATGAAGAGCGCTGCTCTCCTATTATTAAAGGCACCCAAAATTTATGTTTATTCTCTCCTCTAAAATTTACCTAGATGCCAATGACAAAATTGTCCCTTCGTTTTATCAAATTGGTGGATTGATAGTGGGGTGCACTTAAGGGCAATTTCGTGATCAGTCAAACTTTTTTGGGTGCCCTTGGTAAACCACTTGGTGCCCTCAACAATAGTGTGCCTTCACTAATAGGTGGGGTGCCCATAGCGGGGCTCATAATGAATTATGTGATGACAATGAACAACTAAGAAGCAGAGTTCACTTAAAAATCAAATAACTCTAATTAAAGTTTGATAAGGGCTAACCTTTAATATTGTCATTATATACAATATTTAGAGAGCCACGAGCACCTAAATAAGAGTTCATGACACTCAAAGAGACCTTTATAAATCACATCTCATATTTAGAGAGCTACAAAAGAAGAAGTGGTTCTTGCAACATAAGTATAAAGATGTTATAACTAATGTGTTGGCGGTCAATAGTAATAGATTTTTTTTGTTAGACAACAAGGTTCCACACATATACACACTCGAAATGTAAATTAGTGCCGATATACAAAAAAAATCCACATTGTACGATTTTGATGCAAGAGAATTCAATGAAATTCGCCAGGTCTCAATTTTAAGATTGATATTATTTAATCAATTTAACAACCTAAACTTATATAGTTCATAATATTTATTAAAAAAACTTAGTCATTTAAAGTAAAAAACTGTAAAATATAGGTTTGAATAGTTGAAAAAACATAGCATTAGATATTGTCAATAATGACAATATGCTAAGTCCATATTGCTAATGAAGTTATTTAATTTGTTGTATAGCATCCCTACAATAGCATGTGACATGATCAATATTGTTTATTTACATACTTCATTATTCAACAAGAGTTAGATTGAGGTAGCGATAAAAAAAAAAGAGTTGATTGAGGTATTTGTTCAAAAATTAAATCCCACTAAGTTCAAGTATTAAAACTCCAGAAAAACTAAAGCAGTAATATTTTCAAATAAATATAAAATAGTGTGTGCATATCAGTTTGGGAAAAAAAGCCACATACCTCTCCTATAGATCGCCCAACATATGTTGCCAAAGGATTACCAACTTTAATAATTCCTTTAATTACGAGATATCAAACAATCATAAGAGGAGTACGAATGAAATAAGGGCATCAATCGTTTACAAGCAATTACGCAATGCAAGCAACTCTTAAATCCTAAAAGAAATATAAATTCTTGAATTTGAAAGTAAAAACCTACCATGAGGAGTTCTTGAGCGAGTGAGAGAGAAGATAACAAATGAAGAAGTGAGGCTTATTGGCACCTTGAATGGAGTGTTGCGCTTTCTTTCTTTTTTTGGTACACTTGCGCTTTCTTCTTCGATGATCTTCTTTTCTTTGAACTCGATGTTGAACAACAAAGTGAAATGGACATTTGGGGCTTGTAGAAGTTAGGGGTAACTTAGACATTTCATCTCAACGTTTGGGTTATTTTTCATTTGATTATAAAGAAGGGCTATTTTTCATTATTGAGTTAACTTTTGGACTATTTTATTTAAATTATATAAAGGTATAATTGCTAAGAAAAAAAACAATAAATACACTCTTAAATTTCGAAACGACTTATAATTTTGACTAAAAAGTTTTGACTATAAAGACTTATATTTTTAACTGGATGGAGTATATAACATATTTACTTGCACATGAAATCAACAATGATCATCGTTTCCTCTAGAAAATCATCATTTTCTTCCGAAAATTTTCCTACTCTATCCAACCAATTTGAGGTTAAATGCGTTGTAAAAGAGAAATCCTAGAGAGAATTAAAGAATGAAAAAAAAAGAAAAAAGAAAAAAGAAAATATATAAGAAAAAACATTGAAGTTGAATAAGAGATTTAATCCACATCAAATCACTGAGAAGTTAAGCAACCAACTTATAACCACAACAACAACATAGCCTTAGTCCCAAATTGTGTTTGATCCATTCCATGAAAAGTGACATAGTGTTCTACATATATAGGTGGATTTAAGCAACCAATTTATAATATAATTAGAAGAGGGAAATGCTAGCTAGGGTGACCCAAATTAAATAAACATCCACAAGTGTGTGTCCGAATTAGAATAACTCACTTGAAATGGTAAAATCAAGGATGCTTTAGGAACGATCGATACATAAAGTCGAAGTACATACATAACTGAAAAAGAACACTTTGTACTCTTAGAATCAACTGGAACATTTCTTTCTGTTGGTAGCTGAGGATCACAGTTCTGCAGCTTATTATGTGATCGCTGAATGAAAAAAAAAAGGTACAACTCCATCAAAATCCAAGTAGATTACTGCTGACTAAACTTGCAACAAAAATAAGATAGAAGAAAGCCTTTGGAATACTAAAAAAGAAAAGATCCATATTCAAAAATCAATTCAGATATGACAAGCAAATAAGATATGTACCTGCGAATGAATGTAGCTCAACACGTGAAGAAGGAAAATTTGTACGTATCAAACATAATCTGAGTCGGATCGAGATCTTGAATCAAGATTCCACATAGAGGATGCAAGAGAATATACAGAGATGTAGTATTAGGAAGGATTATATACAAAAGATTCAAGTCATAGGGTCGAGATCTTGAATCACTAGGATGAACCAAAAGGATTGGGATAGTAACAAAGTAAATAGCTTGTGTCAATAGAACAAAGATTGGCAAGTGCGCTGTACACATACATTTAGGGAGGGGAACCAATGTGCAGATCATTTGGCTAACACGACGGACCCTTCCAAAGAACACATTCAGATACTTCCCTCTGCTCCGGATTCCATTAAACTCCTACTAGGCGATGCAACGGGAACTGTTTTTCCTAGAATGTAACTAAGGTTGCACATCTGATGTACCCAAAAAAAAAAAAAAGCTTGTGTCATGATCCATACGGGTGGTGAATAACTTTGATCAGTTCCTGGCATTTTGCCAATAAAGAAATGGAGTGAAAAAAATAACAATAATTGGCAGGTCATATTAAAGATATTCGAGTCAAACCTTGTGATTAAAAAAAAAATAAAAAATGAAAGAACCGTCATCACAACAGAAACTTGTGAATTAAAAGTTAGCCTTAGTTCCAGAAATTTGAATCTCACTCTCAATTCTTGTTCACTGATTTCATAAAACAGAAGCATATGAAATTTGATGCATTCATGTTCTTGTTGAAATTCAAAATAATATAACTCTATTAATCTAGCTAGTTGAAAATCATGATGATAAGATGGATTATCAAGCTAAATGAATAGCAGTCTTGGGTGTCAAAACTCTTAGGTTCTTCGAACATAGGCTCCTAGCTTTACTAGGTGTTTCCACATGCACGGTCCTTCAAAGTTATTAATCTAGTCATTCATAATAAGAAATTTTTCAGGATATGCCCCAGGAAATCCTGTCAAGTACAAGCTGTAATTGGAATCTTGGATATTGATCATTGTTTATTCATATGGTTTTTGATCCATCAAAACCTTTGTTTAATTATTTTCATTGAAAATAGATGACCAGGACATGTGATACAAAGAAGAAGAATATTAGTATGGAATTCTTTCGACCCATATATAGGTCCCAACTTAAACAATATATACCAAGCGGCAAATCTAGAATCAGTTGAATTATGTCATAGGATGAAATCTTGATTTGTAGGATGAATAGGAAGGACTGGAATTGCAGCGAAGACCATAGCTCATGACATGATCCATACAGGTGGTAAATGTGATCCACTATTGCCAATAAGAAATGGGTTGAAGAAATTTAATAAATTCAGAGACTGTAAAGCTGTCGCAATGAATAAAAACTAAAAAAGAGCTGAAGCAGTAGAAAACAACATGAAGATGATCTTGACTTAGTTAATTAGTTGTTAAAACAAAAAACAACAGAGACTTGACTCATTCATGCTCGAGTTTGTGAAATTCCAATAGAATACAACTCTCAAATTTAGCTAGTTAATATTAAAACTGACGATGTTGAAAAGATTACCAATGGAGAATATATTTGATAGAAAACTTTTGAGTTTCATAAAGCATAGGCCCATAACATTGTTTGGTGCTTCATCAAGCAGGGTCAGCCATTCAGCATACCTTTCAATAAAAAGGTTAAGTACGTCCATTGTTCGTCCCGCCAAGAAAGTCCATTGTTCGTTAAAAAGATTATATCTTGCAAGCTATGTTCTAACTTCTAGGAAATCTAGTTAGGTGCCAGCTACACACTGCAGTCAACTATTTTTCTCTTTTTTTTTTTTTTTGGTTTCTCCAAATTGGACAAATAAAACCTTTTTAGGTTCTATTACTAGAATATTCTGACCAGTTGTTATTAGCAACACCATACAATCAAATGAGAGAGAAATTATATTTTACATATGATGTGGTCTATTACTTCTCTTCATACTAAAAGAAAGAGTTTGTCAAGCGCTTATACATTTTGAGTTTGAAAGAGACTCGATTCATTATTTTTTTTTCTGATAGGACGACACAATTCATTTATTATAGAGATTAGAGAAGAAAAAATACAAATAAAACAAGAACTCGTACTTGTAGCAGAGATAAATAGCAAAACTGAACCTGCAAACAAACTTAATCACTTGCAATACAACTTTTCATTTCTCTCGTGAAAACAAACAAACTGAACCTAGAACGCTAAAGCAAATTAGTATGGAATTCTTTCTATCCAAGTTTAACTTAATCACTTGCTAAGTGCCATTGGAATGCCAAAGCACCTCTAGTCCTTTTATTTGCAGAGGTTAAGTTAGGGTTCGGCTACATACTAATTTGGAATTGAGGCTATGTTGTTGTTGTTGTTGCTATGGTTGTTGGATAACTGTTGTTAAAATCTCATACACTTTACTTGGTTGAGTTATCCAACAACCATATCAAAGGGAAATTTAAGGGTACCAATATACTTAAGTTCATATAAGTTCCAACCTTATATTTTCACATTTTGGATTTTTACATTGGCTTCGATCTAAGAGTAAAAGAGATAGATTGGGTAGAATTATATTATCTTTCTCATCTCCTTTTGGATTTGCTGTCTCCCTGATGCTAATATATCACAGTTTATTCTCAAAAAAAAAAAAAAAAAAAAGGATACAGTGGTAAACAAACATTGATATCTTATTTTAATGAAGAAAGGCTAATGAATATTATATTTAATTTATCTTGTCGGTACTTTTTGAAACCATCTCTGTTTTAAGCTCTCTTCTATAAACATATTCCCAGCCAAAGGTTTATGCACTAATTTCAAACAATCTATAAATTATACTTTGTTGTGCATGCAGATTCACACAGTGGAATTGAATGGAAAGACAGATAAAAACCGCACGGCAATGCAGGTCTTGCACATCCTCATTCAAAGTCTATTTAAAACCAAATACCAGAATTCAGGGACAAATCATAATGCTAAAGTTACTTCTTAGATAGAGAGCATCATGCACCTAGAATTAAAATGTTGAGGTAAACAGACAGATAGAAAGATAAAGCACAAATGTGACAGGAAGGGGCGTACCTTGCATTCCTTGCCTTCCTTGCAATGTAGAGACCCCTTGGAACTAAAACACCTAGCCTGACCTGTTCACCACGATATACGTGAACCTGTTGATCAACAAAGTCACAGAGCCTGATCAAGATTGAATTAGAACACAAATTCAAAAAATAAAAGGGTTAAAGAAATCGAGTATAGCTTCAATTCCAAATAATTAGTTGGCGTCAGCAATCACTTAGCTTACAAAATGAATAATTACAGTAAAGTGTGTTACATTAGAAGGCCCATTAAACCGCAATATGTAATGCAAACAATTCTCCAACATGATGAACAATCATGCCTCTTGAGTCTTGCCAAACATTAGAAGAATGAAATAATGGAGTCATGTAGATAAGGAGTTGGCTTGAGAGAAATCATTATGGAACCATCAAAACGTCATTCCAGTTTAACTTGGTTTGCATAAAAATCACCAACGAAAATCATTTCCTGAATAACATTTTTTCAGACAAAAAAAGGAGCAATTTGAGCAATAAAAATTTAACAATGAACTACGCCTTAGGACAATAAAGGAAATGTAAGTATTGTATCAAAACAAACAGAAAAAGAACCTTGTGTTTCTGCTTTTCCTTTTGAGCAATAAAAATTTAACAATGACCTCCATATGATGTCCTTAGGCCACCTTGTGAGAACATAGTTTTGATGGCAGATAGGAATGAACGGAAGCTCATCAATCCAACACTTACAAACTCTAACCAGGATTATGAATAATGATATGTTCAACCATCTGCAAAGACCATAACAACATAACACATTTAAATGTCTCCTTCGTCCATTTTATACAGAGCAAACAAAAACATTTTTAGTCTCAACAAATGTTATGTAATAGTATAAGTGATCGATGATTTATCTAAGATGAATAAATAAATAATTCATAAACATTAAAAAATTTAAAATATTTTTCAATCATCTCCTATTTTTTATGTCATAGCTACAACTTTTACATTTGAGTATGGTATTAGAGCAATTCTTCTATAGGTCAAGTGTTCCAACTTACTCTAGGCAAAAGCACATGTACAACTTCATAAAAATTATATAGCTACATCTTTTAAATCTTTTCTTTTTAATCTCTACATCTAGATTCACTATTAATTTGACCAAAACATCCTATCTAAGGAAAATGTATAAATGATTGATAAATGACTACCTTCATGCACTAGCAAACATGTTGATATACATATCAGTTCAAATGATATAAATATCAGTACCACACAACAATACCAAATGAGAAAAGTGCCAGAAGTTTAGAATCTAGACTGAACCAAAATCAAGCCACAATAGTTAAATAGACAATAAAAAGTAAAAAATGTAATGCACGTCTTCATCTGTTTACCTTTGTATCAACTATCATCAAGTACTAAGGCACCGCAAAGTGCAATCAATTTTCTTAACAAGTTCAGACCTACGTTGGATATTATCCTTCCATATTGTAGAACTCATTTCAATGCCCTGGCAAGCTCCTAGTCTGTCATGAACTTGCTCGGGTTCACCAGTGCCCTCCATACAGCCGCTAGTAACGCACCTATGTTGTGAATTTGATAGTATGCCAACAAGATATAAATTTCAAATTAAGCACCAACGAAGGCAAACCTTAATAACTGATCATGTTGAGAAAAGTTTTGGTTAAGAATCTAAAAAGAGTAAATTGTCAAAAGCAACTATTATAGGCATCAAACATTGATAAAAATTTGAGAATTTACATGTATAAATGACACAAGCGATTATAACATTTAGCAACTATGAGTTATGGCACCTGAAGGAAAAATAAGGGCTTCTTTGTTTGTGCTAGTCAAATTACAATGACATTTAGGCATGTAACATAACATGGCAATAAAATTTGCTGATGGAGTAGTAAAAGCCTACCCACCTCCAGTTCTTGTAGGCTTGAAAACATGTGATGTCGTTAAAAATTTAATGAAGCAGATAAAATAGAGTATCCACGACGTGCTGCACAAAGTTCAAGTGAAAAAACATGAGGATTAAACATAGAAAAATAAAACATTTGGTTAATTAAGAGCAAGTCAAGTAAATAAAATCTTGAATAACCATTACTACCAAAAACTTTATTTATAAATGAGAGTGTTATCATACCAAAACCAGCTTGGTGGCCTGAAACAGAAAGATTCAATGAATAAAGTGCCATTGAAACACGATCGATCCACAAAATTAACTTACCAAATAACATGACAAGCTTGGCATGGGTGCAGAAGAGAGTCGCATTAGAGCGATTAAGGCACTATCAAAATGAGGTGTTTTTCCAAAACTAGGGGTGGTTTACAATTTTTTTCACAAAATAGGGTGGTGTACTTTGAAATAACTAAAGTAGGCAATAACGCCTTCTCAAAATGCGTTATTGAGTGTGATGTTGGTTCGGTGGCGGTGACGTGGCGGTGACGTGGCGGCGATTTGTACAGCATTGCGCCTTTTCAAAAGGCGCTATCGCACATTTGGCCGCCACATCACCGCCACCTCACCGCCATCCAATAACACCTTTTGAAAAGGCGCTATTGGTTAAGTTTGTTGGCGGACGTGGCGGTGATGTGGCGGTGATGTGGCGCAAATGTACGAGATAGCGCCTTTTGAAAAGGCGTTATCAGTACAATTCCGCCGCCACTTCACCGTCACCTCACCGCCACCTCACCAACCGGACTTGCCGATATGTCCGCCAACGCCGCTTGCGCTTGGTCCGCGACCTCCTCATGGGCGTTGCTTCTTTGCTTACATTAGCCATTGGCTAGCAGCCATCATGCGAGCTGTTGGACCGCGCGTCCTCGGCCGCTCGTCCTCGCCTGGCCGTCGTCGTCGTCGTAGTTGAGCGATCTCGACTTTAAAAAAAATAAAATTTGAATATATATACATTGGTTATAAAAAATAAACTAATTTTGAATATATATATATATATATATATATATATATATATACATTGGTTCCAACCTTCAACTCTCTTTTCTAAACTAACTAACATTAACTAACATAACCAAACTAAACTAACTAACTAACTAACTAACTAACTAACTAACCTTAACTAACCTAACCAAACCAACCTAAACTAAATAACTAACTAACCTTAACTAAACTAAATAACTAACTAACTAACATAACCAAACTAAACTAACTAACAAACTAACTAACAAACTAACCAAAGTAAACTAAACTAACTAACCTTAACTAACCTAACCAAACTAAACTAACTAACAAACTAAACTAACTAACCTTAACTTACTAACCTTAACTAACCAAACTAAATTAAACTAACTAACTTTAACTAACATAACCAAACTAAACTAACTAACTAACTAACTAACTAACTAACTAACTAAACTAACTAACCTTAACTAACTAACTTAACCAAACTAAACTAACCAACTTAATAACCTTAACTAAATTAAACTAACTTCCTAACTAACTTAACTTAACTAACTAACTAACTAACCAAAGTAAACTAAAATAACTAACCTTAACTAACCTTAACTAAACAAACTAAACTAAACTAACTAACCCGAACTAACCTAACCAAACTAAACTAACTAACGAACTAACTAACTAAACTAAACTAAACTAACTAACTTTAACTAACCTAACCAAACCAAACTAAACTAACTAACTAACTAACCTTAACTAAACTAAACTAACTAACCGTAACTAACCTAACCAACCAAACTAAACTAAGTAACTAACTAACCTTAACTAAACTAACTAACTAACTAACTAACATAACCAAACTAAACTAACTAACAAACTAAACTAACTAACCTTAACTAACCTAACCACCTAAACAATACAAACTAAGTAAAGTAAAATGACTAACTTAACTAACTAAACAAAAAACCAAAAAAAGTAAATCATTACCCAAATAATGAGTCATAACCTCGACCTAACCTAAGTCAACTAACAAACGTAACCTAACTAACTATAATAACCTAAAATTGCCCAACAACAAAAACTCAAGTAAACTAATCAAAAGTAGCACGTGTGATGCATACCTAACTTTGTGCATGACATTGTGGTGTGTTTTGTGTTGAAGTTCAATGAAGACCGTGACGATTCTCACACAAACAACAAAAATAAACCAACTTAATTGAAAACTAAACATACTAACTAAATGGAACTAACCAAAGTAAAGTAACTAACCTTAACTAACCTAACTAACCTTAACTAACCTAACCACCTAAACAATACAAACTAAGTAAACTAAAATAACTAACTTAACTAGCTAAACAAACAACCAAGAAACGATTAACTAAACTACCAAACGAAACTAAACAAACAACCAAGTAGCTCGAGAGTTACTTGTTAACAACCTAACCTAACGTAACTATGTGAACTAAACTCGACTAACCTAACCTAACCTAACTATGTAAACTAAATTAACTAAACTACACTAAGGAACATACCCTAACTCAACTACACTAAACTAAATTAACCTCAACACCTAAACTAAACTAACTTAACTAACTAAGCTAATTAACCTAACCAAACTAAACTAATATAACCTAACCACCTACACCTAACTAACAAAGCTAACCACTTATGTTAAATTAAACATATAATCTAAACTAACTTAACAAACTAAACTAACTATTGAAGAGTAATCACAGATACGACATTATAATAATATGGAAAACATGAGAAATACGTTTTTTCAATGAGAAGGTTGTATACACGTACTCCGTGAACCCAATATATAAGTTATCTGCAAATCACCATGACATCAAGAAACTCATCATGCAGGTCTATTCCGGCGGTTACGTTGACGTTGTTGCTCGATGATGCAAACCGGACGTACTATTTGTCTAGTTGGACGTTGTGTTTGTACATCCTGTTGAGGTTGTTGAGGTGGTCGGTCTTGCATTGAATTACGTCGAGTAGATTGATGTGTTTCCTCCGGTGCTTCACTCGACTCACTCACCTGCTCTTGACTCGATGCTCCCAAAAATAGGAGGTGGAACCATCCCAAAATATTGGCTTCTGTATGGGGTTGGAGGAAAGGAACATGAGGTCATGCGGCATGGTCAACAAGTTCATGAATGAGGGATCTCCACTATATGGCATATTGTAATTATAAGGAGTAGGAGTATATGGACTAGGCATGTATTGAGGCGAAGACGGATACATTTGATGATGAGGCATTCCATGGACCACATATGAAGACGACGTCCCGGTGCGTAAGGATCAAACTGGTAAGGAGGAAGATTCACGCTCGGCGGCTCGGGTACAAACATTTGAGGTTCTCGCTTGGGGTGTGGACGATGCAGAATGTACCCATGAGAAGAATGAGTTGGTGGGGATGATCGTTAGCTACTCTCGCCAACGCCTCTGTTCTACTCACTCTCGAACGAGATGTACGTGCTTTGGAGGAGAACGTCTGCTACTCTCTGCAAAGAATCTCGGTCTGGTTAGATGGACGTGGTGGACGAGGACGTCCGGTGCGTTCCCGCACGCCTCTCTGGTCGTGTTCGTTCTTCTTCTCACCTCTATGTTTGGTTCGCCCGATCGTCTTCTTCATCTTCCCGTTCAATATCCTCATTTATGCCTTGTTCGACGTCATTTCCGTCATGCGAAAGATTTGACCGTTGTCTTTCATTTTCGTCTAAAATTTTAATCCCTTCATCAAGCGCCGCAAGACCTTGCTCATACCCATCCTCGATAAACACTCGCCTCGCCGATGCACCAAGTTACGCCGATATACAAAATATAAGAGGTCAAAGCACGCAATATAAGATATTGGATGTTCGAGGAAAATAAAAAGTTAGGAGATTACCGAGTAGTCACGTAACGCCCGTCGTGTCCAACGAATCTCCTAGTAACCGAGCGATACCACGTCATGTATTCTTCATGATCGTGGCCTTCATTAAGTGCCGCTGTGGCAATGGTGTCCCCACGATTCTCCCACATGTGTATGTAGCTTGCGTGAAAAGTCACCCAATTTTCATGATGATGTCCACGCAATTCGAGGCGGTGCAGTTGGGCGTCTTAAGCACAATTAGGTGGCACAACTTGTACCATGCCGAATTGTCTCATAACCCTTTCTGGCCAATGCCACTCCACAATGTGGAAACAAATAAGGGGACACGTCGATAGCCAACTCCCGTGACCATTTGTACGTAAATCGAAAAGAGACCCCATGAGTTCGGATATGGTTGCTATACCACATCATCCTCATGCATTTGCGAGTCGAGTGCATCACGGTAAGCCGATACGACGTGCGTCGCACTTTGTGAAACCGAAAATGCATCGAGTCATCTGCATAGAAAACAATAAGTTAAGATAAATGAAATTGGACGAGAATTTTTATCAAATTAATGTCAAATCGACTTTAATACCTGTGTCCCGATGGAACGTCCATAAGCATATTTTGGTCATCCACCGTTCGCGGTTGAGCTCTAGAAACACGCAGCGTCGCGGTGCTATGAATGTAAATCGTCTCATGCCCACGCTTGTACAAGAATTGACGCGCCAGCAACCTCATGTGCCCCTGCGCGAAATCAGCGACACAACTCCATGTACAAATAAGCCAAACATGCACTCCCCCAACTATATTGTCCAGCTACTTGGAAATCCTCTAGCAATGGTAGGAACATCAAATGTACGAATCGATTATACTTGTCGGCGAAAAGACAACCACCGATGAGTTGTAGTATGTACGATCGAACGTAACGTTGGACCGACTCCTCATTGCTATCATCATCTATTGCTGGTACGTTACGCTCAAGCCGATCGACCTTAAGTTTACATCCAACGACGTCATCTCCACCAGGAGTTCGTCCAAGTAGCCTCTCACAGACATCAGCATAGTCTGCGTTCGTCGTTCCCGTCACAGGCATACCTTCGATAGGTAATCCAAGTTGTACCTGCACGTCTTGAAGTGTAATGGTGCACTCCCCACAATGCATGTGAAATGTATGCGTCTCAGGGCGCCATCTCTCTACAAACGCAGTAATCAAAGCCCAATCAAGGCTGAAAAATGCTACCCGAGATATCTCATAGAACCCACTGGAACGAAGATATGGGATCATCCTAGAATGATACTGCATCGTTCGATCAACGACCCCACGTCTTCGACGTACGCGCATTGTTTCGTACACCTTGTAATTGATAGTGTATTAACGTATGTTTTTGATACATTATTGATGTAAATTTGACGTATTGATGTAAAACAGGTTACCTCGCCCCTCCATGTTCGCGTTGATCTGTGTGTAGATTGGAGTTGCAATAGTGATGGATCTGAAGGTCCTGGATCCATTGTAGTACAACTACAAAGAATGTTAGAAAAATAAAATGAGTGTTGTACGAAACCAAACGATAAGTATTTAATAAATGTTCACACAAAAACACACGACGAAAATGCTCATAAGCAACATATGTACGAACTTAAGTTACTTCACACAATATACAAAATCGACTATAGGTTGTCATTGGATGGTTGAGGTCTCCTTGGACAATTTTTTTGTTATGTCCCTCTAAACGACATATACCACACCGGTTCTTCCTAGTTGGGACTCGTTCACGGTCTTTATTTGGACATGTTGTTCTTCTATGTCTTTCTTGATGACAAATCCCACATCGCAAAGGTCTTTGGACATTAGGAAGATCCATCTCGGTATGTCTTCGCGATCCCTTAGGTCTCCCTCGGCCACGTCTGCGCCTGGGGTCGGGTATGATTTTCGTCCCAAAAGTCGGCCAATACTTCTCATCTGGGATGGCCTTGAATTTGTAGGAGTAGCACTGTGCGTACACATCTAACCTATAGTATGGCTCGATGAACTACGCGTAGCTCACTCGAATTAACGCACATGCTGCTAACACGTGTGAGCAAGGGAAACCAAACGACTGCCATTTATTACAACTGCACACCCGGTCCTTTAAGATGAAGACTTGTGTGTTGTTGCCTTTATGCATGCGATCTCCATGTCTTCCAGTCTGCACTTGGAACTCACCAATGTCTCGATTGATCAACGTGACGTGATGCCTCCTTGCGGATTTCTCATATTTCGTGAGTTTCTTCATGACATATTCCGTGTACGCTTGTCCGTTTGAGATTGCCTCATTGATTTCCTGGTTGCGTTGATCGTGGTACGTCATCAATCTGTAGTATATCATCTGAGTCAACGCCGTAATTGGCAAGAATCGAGCACCCTTCAAGACCCCGTTAAAACACTCTGCAATTGCCGATGAAACTCTAGTAAGTAATATTGGTTCGTCGAATATTTATTGTATTAGAGTGCAAAGAATAAATTGTATTTCGTACTTACCAACACCATTAGAATTCATCCATCCGTACCGCATGCCTCCGTCGTGCGATTGGGTCCAAAGTTCTTTGGGGATGACATTGACATATCGCAGGCATTGTGGCGTTCGTGGAGATAAGTATGTGAAACGCTCCATGCACGCAATAAATTTTCGTTCTTGATGTTGAACAGCTGCTCGACCAAGGAGTACTTTCAGGGGGTCATTTTTGAAGTGTGTGCCGAAATTACTAAGCAAGTGTCGCAAGCAATAACGGTGGTACCCTTTAGGGGGACAAAAGCCGTTGATTGGGGTGTTGACCGCCTCCAAAATGTCAGGGTGACGATAAGAAATAACGCATATCCCTTCTCTATCTGTCACGTGTTTGTGGAGACGCGATACTTATTTCATCATCATGCCATTGTCTGTGTGACCACTCGAAGTTGTAGTCGATTCCATCACATGGTATTGACAATATCTATTAACATGCCACACTTTAACGGCATGTTGTAAGTCGTTTTTATTGTCAAAACACATCCCTATCTCCAAATCGAAGTTAGGGATGTCCCTCAAGTTTGCTTATGGGAATGTTGGGTCGTAGTTGAATTAGCCACCTCCCAATCGATTTCGTTATATCCCTATTGGTTGGTGAACTTCATCGTCACTAGCTTCCTCCAACATAATCTCTTCATCGATAGCAAATTGCTCATCATCTTCGACATTCTCCGCACCCGGGATCATATCTTGGATCATCTGTGCAAACGTTAACGTCATCCCAAACGGCAACTGATGGAACTTCTTCGTTGTGATGCGTTTCCTCATCAGTTTCGTTATTTTCGTCGTCGTTATCGTCATCGTCGTTATAGGCATTATTATCTTCATGTAATGGAGCAACGAACCCCTCTTGCACGACCTCAGCCGGTGGGATTGCATATGCAGCCTTTCCATCATTAAGGCTGCGTCTGGCGTGCCGCTACGTTCGTCAAGAACTTGCGAATGAATCGTACGATTTTGAATTGAGTCGACTGACTCAAATGTTAAATATATATCAACCGTTGCGGTCTTTGGTAATTTGTCCACCGTCTCCCACATCAAGTCGAAGTGTGTCGCATCATTCAACAAGACAGAAACGTAATAATGTGAGCCTCTGGGGATCGCCATCATGTGGCGATAAGTCATATGAACTATAGTATCCGTTGATGAGATAGGGAACGCGTTACAAACGTAATCAATCATTTCACGGCCACTCGACTCAAACTTAACCCACAACACTACCGATGGGGGTGAGTACAGTACGCGATGTCATTGACCCCATTAACAATGGAGCCGTACGCATAGAATAGAAAATGGATGTTTCTTTGTAACATGACCTACATAAGTTTGCGAACTTGGATGTAAAGATGTTACGAGAAAAATGCACAAATTTGTTAAGGGAATTAGTTGACAATCATGTGGTAATAAAGCGCAATCGAACTTTCTGATGTAGAAAATCGCAATAATAGCGCAACTACAGAGCATACTCATTCTTTCGCACTTACATTTTTTGTGTAATAACGTTCAATAAATAAACATATCAACCGTTCTCCATAAACAAAATATCTATGTCCCTATATATAATGCAAACCATAACCTAACCTAAATAAATTATTATGAAAATACTAAATTAATGAACTTACTTGTTTCCTCCGCTTTTTCTCTTCAACGTAATATTCCTGCAATAACATTGTAATTTCGTTAGTTTAGAACACTAATCACAGTTACGTAACCCAAGTTAACCGTAGCAAACATGTACCCAAATAATTAATGAAAACTAACCTCAAGTAAGTAAATTAACCAACGTAACCTAATCTAAATAAATTAACCAAACTATGTGAACCAAACGTAACCTAAAAGTACCTAATAAAACGTAAACATATCCAAAGTAAAAAACCAAAAAATTGTAGGTCCTGTTCAAGTGTTTTTAAGTGGATCGCAACGAATTCAAAGTCTAAATGAGCTTGGTGTACTATATATATGGTTTCTTAAATTTTGGGGCTTTCCTTAACATGAAATAGAATATATATGTTTGTGCGCTTTTGTGTATTGGAGGTAGGTGCATCATGGGGGGGAATCATGTGTTGAATCAGATCATATAGTAATTCTAGCTTCTTTTTAGCACGCATGCAGGTAGGTGTAATTGCGATTCAATATGGATGTGCGAATTAACAACACCTATGTGATAACTAAACTACACTAACCTAAACAACATAAACTACACTAACCTAAACAAAATTGGCAAACAAATCTAGCAACATTGTGATAACTAAACAAACTACATTAACTAAACTAACTTACGTAAACGAACCTAAATACCTCAACTACCTAACCACTAACCAAACTAATACATAAACTTAAACTAACTTAAACAAACTAAATAAACTAACTTAAACAAACGTAATTACCTAAACAACTTTGGCAAACAAATCTAGCAACATTGTGATAACTAAACAAACTACATTAACTAAACTAACTTACGTAAACTAACATAAATACCTCAACTACCTAAACACTAACCAAACTAATACATAAACTTAAACTAACTTAAACAAACTAAATAAACTAACTTAAACAAACTAAATAAACTAACTTAAACAAACGTAATTACCTAAACAAACTACCTTAAGTAAACTAACTAACCTAAAGACCAAAAATAACGTAACTTAATTGACTAACCTAACTAAACAAACTAACTAAACTAAACTAACCAAACTAAACTAACTAACCTTAACAAACATAAATACCTATACTAAACTAAACTAAAGTAAACAAACTTAACTAACTAAAAATACTTAACTAACTAAACTAAACTAACCACCAATACATAAACTAAACATCTAACCTAAACTAACTAAACTAACTTAAACAAACGTAATTAACTAAACATACCTCCTCCTTCTGTAAATTAACTAAAATACCTCAAACAAACTTAATTAACTAAACTTAATTCACTAAACTTAATTAACTAAACGTAATTAACTAAACCAACTTAACTAAACTTAAATAACTAAACTAACTTAAACAAACATAATTACCTAAACTAACTTAAACAAACACACTAAACTAAACTAAACTAACTTAAACAAACTTAATTAACTGACTAACCTAACTTAAACATACGTAATTAACTTAAACAAACTTAAACTAACTTACGTAAAACTTAATTACCTAAACTCACTTAAACAAACTTAAAACTTACTTAAACAAACTAACTTAAACAAACTTAATTAAGTAACTAAACTAAAACAAACTAACTAAACTTACTTAAACAAACTTAAACTAACTTAAACAAACTTAATTAACTAAACTAACTTGAACAAACTTAGACTAACTTAATCAAACTAACTTAATCAAACTTAATTAACTAACAAACGTCACCTAACTAACTAAACTTATTATACAAACTAAACTAACGTAAACATACTTAATTAACTAAACTCACTTAAACAAACTAAAACTAACTTAATCAAACTAACTTAAACAAACTTATTAAACAAACTAAACTAACGTAAACATACTTAATTAACTAAACTCACTTAAACAAACTAAAACTAACTTAATCAAACTTATTTAACTAACTAAACTAACTCAACTACACATACCTCCTCCTTCTCCTACTTCCACTCATTGCTTACTGCGGCTGATCTTGCCGCCGCCGCCGGAGATCCCTCCTCCGCTGGCCGTCACCGCTGTTCTGCCTCACCACTGGACCGCCACAAGCCACCACGTACCACTGCCGCTGCTGCTGCTGAGAGACGCCGCTCCTTGCTCCGGTGCCCCGCCAAGCTCTACAAAAGTCTCCGTCGCGCGCCACACTCGCCCACTCTCTCCCGTGCGTCTCTGGCCGCCCCTCCTTCTTCCTCCCTCCTCTGTCTCGGCTCTCTGGTTCGCTCCCCCCTCCCCTCCTTAAGTACCCGACCCACCCCACTCTCCACAAGTGTACCGTGACCTACCACACCCCCTACCCCTACCCCTAACCTACCATCAGTAAAGTCGAAAACGACGCGAGAGAATATATTCTCTGCGTCGGTTTCGGGAAGATGACCGTGGGGTGCAGATAGCGCCTTTTGAAAAGGCGCTATCTGCGCCCCTAAGTCACGGGTTTTCCGGTCCACGTGGATCCACGTGGACCGAGAAAACCCTATTTTCTCCACGTGGACACTGATAGCGCCTTTGCGAGGCGCGCTATCGATATGTCACGGTTTTCCAGATCCACGTGGATCCACGTGGACCGGAAAACCCTATTTTTCCCACGTGGACACGGATAGCGCCTTCGCAGAAGGCGCTATCAGTGTAATGTGTCCACGTCGGTCCACGTGGACATGTCGACGTGGACATGTACACTGATAGCGCCTTCTGCGAAGGCGCTATCAGTGTCCTCCATGCCACGTTGTCCGGATAGCGCCTTGGCAGAAGGCGCTATCAGTGTAATGTGTCCACGTCGATCCACGTGGACATGTACACTGATAGCGCCTTCTGCGACGGCGCTATCAGTGTCCTCCATGCCACGTTGTCCGGACACATGGATAGCGCCTTTTGAAAATGCGCTATCCATGTGTCCACATCAAAAAAAAAAATTTATGCCACGTAGATGGCGCCTTCCCATTAGGCGTTATTGCCTACTTCCCTAGGAAAAAAAAAAAAAAAAAAAAAAAAAAAATTCACCCCTATTTTCCTCATTAAAACTAAAAACATGTGTACTTTGGTAAATTTTTCATCAAAATGATTAAAGAAGATCATGAAGAGATGGTGCTGAGAGTTGAATAAACAGATTTTCAGCCACATAAGAACCAGCAAGCACACGAATGGCCTAATACAACCAATGAGAAGCTGAAATCAAAGTGGACAATGAAGAACAAATTGGTGATACCTGCAGCAGCAAATGCAGATAATTACGTACATGATTATTAATTCAAAGAAATGAAACTGATAAAAAAAAAAAGGAAGATTGGGAATGAAACGAACCTCTAAATCACATGGTAATCATTCAAGCACAAGGTTTAGACCACCCATAGACAGTAGTCCCAAATTCTTGATATTTCAAATGAAGTAAGCTTTCCAGGCCAGTTGGGCAACTCCATCATGCCACTGAAAGTGTGAACTCAAAGGATTTTTAATTTGCAAAGCTGCTAAGAGTTGCAGGAGCCAAGCGTTCATGAGGCAAGACCACCCATAAACAGATAAGTAACAAGAGAGGAGATGAGGCGAACCTTCCCCATAGCATATACATAAGAATGATCTATTGCTCCAAGAGAAGCCAATTGTCAAATTTTGCCAACATGAAAAGCACACATGAGCTTCATTAATATATAGAAACCTGTAAACTACCTTGAGCATATATAGGCTTAGAGCCTCAATTGGTGTTTTCACACACAAGGCCCTCCATTTGTGACCCCAGGAGAGAACTCCCAACAAAATCCAATCATTCATAATAAGAAACTTTTGAAAGAAATCCAGTCAAGCACTAGCAAACTTTTGAGCGCATCTTATTGAAAGTCTCGAGAGACAGGAGCTGTCATCTACGTCCTACACAAATTGAAACAAGTCTTGAGAGACAGTTCAAGTCGAAAACTGTAATAAAATAGAATCTCTAAGAAATTATCTTAATTTTTACATACAAATATACAATGACTTGTTGCATCAAATTCACAAGACAAAAATATGATGGTGTCAGAAATTAAAAATAGGGCCAAATAGTCACAATAATCACAAACTTTCACAATATTTCTCCGATACGACTCAAACCATCCATACTCCATATTTCAAGTTCTTTCAAAGAAGACAACTGTCTCAAGCTCCTAATTTCTTCAAATTTATGGCAATTGTTGAGTTGGAGCTTGACCAAATTAGGAAGTGCACAACCATTTGTTATCCACCCTGGAAGTTTCAATCCTAGAAAGTTATGAATCGTCCACTCTTTCAAATTAGAATGTCTACAGGGCTGAAGTGCTTCCAACAATTCAACGCGAAGAGAAACATTGTACCCAAATGTGTGCCACTTTTCCAAACTATATCTAGCGTGTGCAAATTTTTCTTCCCCATGAAATTAGCTTTCTTCACAGCCTCTGCATTATTCACATATCCAATGTTTTGGAGTCTAAGGGAACCCTTAAGTTAGTTCAAATGTTCCAACTCTACAATATGTTCAAGCCCTCTCAAGACACAACTTTAAAATATCCAGCGTTTGAAGGAAAGTAAGTTCATTCAACCCCCTTGGACTTTCACATTTCGTAATAGGGTAATGGCGGTAAACATAAAAATGTCTTAGCTGGGTAAATGTTACCACGCTTTTAGGAAGCTCAAAAAGCTCTACACAAATGGAAAGATCAAAGGTCTGTAAATTGTAAAGATTAGAAATAGTACATGCATGGTAACCTTTCAATCTTTGACCATGAAATATCTAGATATTTTACAAGCTTCAACCGACCGATTGAAAAAGGCAACTCTTTAAGAGGAAGTTTACTCAAATTCAAAGCATGCGTAGAAACCTCAACTCAAGTAGCTTGGGAAGGCTAGTCGTCACCTTTAAACGATCATAAGAATCATCAAATGAAGAAAACGTATAAAATGAGCGCAACTTCTTCACTTTATTTATGTCATTTGGAATCTCAAGTGTTCCGTCACTAGAAGTCAAGGAAAGATGACGAAGATTTTCATTTATTTTGTCGTGTTCAACATCAAAGGAACCTTTACATTCAAATCGAGAAAGATATTGGGCAAGATCATGAACCAAGTCATGCATCTTGTAGGTTAATTTTGCTCCATAGGATGTTTTCATTTCAAAAATTTCGAAGAAAGATATTGTACACAGTATCCTGATAAATTCTTTTCTTATATCCTCCATCAAGTCACCTTCTTTAGATGTTTGAAGGAATCCTTGTGCCATCCATAGTTGGATGACTTTGTGCTTTTGGATCTCATAATCTTTCGGAAATATCGATCAATACCAAAAACATCGCCTCATTCTTGGTGGTAAGTTGTTGTAGCTCAACTTTAGGATTTCCATCACTTACTTTTGCACATCAATACTCGACTCTCAAACCTCACCATCACGAATGGCTAACCACTCGTTTTCAAGTTGTTTTGGAGAACATCATGTTACCCTCAACAATGGATAATGATATAATAGATATGAATAAAATGAGTTTACTAATAATTAATAACAAAATTAAACAACAAATAAATTAACCTAATCGAAGGCTTGCACAAAAGTAATGTCCTAAGACAGAGATTTCTCTGAATTCGGTGATTGGATTTTCCCACTAAGATCTACCCCCAGGATACAACCGGATGCCCTTCCCAAACAAAGTTCACCAATTTGCCAAACTGATTTTGCTTCCCTCTCAAGTATTATGTATTTCGAAAATTCAGTAAATTTTCAGTGTTTCAATTCTACTTAAATAGAAGTTGATTCAAAGCTTCGCAACTCTTTAATTTCGAAGCAAAAACCCTTTCGCATTATTAACAAATGCACTGTTAACAACATAACGAAATCAATTGTCACATTAATTAATTTCGAAATTAAAAAATAAAATAAATTCGAAAAATAAAAATTGATTTTTATAAGGCCAAACAATCTAAGCCCAATTGCCCTAGGCCCTATCTTTGTTATATATATATATATATACCCTATTACCCATTGCCAATTGGGCTCTATCCATTGGGTTTCTCTAAAGAAAAGCTAAAGAGAGGACATATGTATATAAAGAGTTTATACTCTTTTCAAATGAGCAATTTGGGACTAAATGTTTTCTATTCAAACTCCAACACATCAAACCTCCAAGCACTTTCACTGCCAAAGGTAAGCCCCCACACTTTTCATTAATTTCTCTTCCAATTTTTACTAAATTATCAGTTTTTTCAGGTCCTCGCTCGACTTTCAAGCAGACTCCAACATTGATCATTCGATAAGAACCCCAAATCATATATATGTTTTGCTCCTACAGTTGATGCAACAACTTGTTCACGTGTATTTTGAACATTAATTATTAATCAATAGCAATTGTTGACTAAAGAAAAAGCAATAGCTGTGACAGCTAGGTAACATTAATTATTAAAATATTGGTGCAGTCCGACAATGAACAGATTGATCCATGAATCAAGCCAACAGACAAGGCCCATCTCGATTTCAGTTCATTATAATAATATACAGTACAGACATGATGTTATGAAACCAAAAAATAAAAATAAAAATAAAAATAAACAACTGATTCCACTTGCAAGAAGGCCTCCCGAATACCAATTAAAGAATCAAATTTGTGGACGTATAGAACATGATCAAGAAAGACGCTTGATTTAATAGTTGTCATGGAGAGTGCATATATATACAACAGTTCAAAGCGCTAGTTCACCGTCTTATGAGAAGACAAAGTAAACAACATTTTCCAAAATAAAAAGACAGTCACTTGCAATAAATTCATAGGAATGATATAAAAAAAAAAAAAAAAAAAAAAAAAATTATTTCACTAGCTGGCGAAAAAAAAAACTGACCATATTGTTTGATATATACATATCATTTGTCCATTGCTTTGCAATCGCCATTTTTAATTCTTGGTGGATCCATTTCTAACCTTAGAAGATGTAGAATGAGGGTTTGCAATCTAATTGAGATTGGCTTCTGTATTTGATCAAATCATTGGGAAACAAACACTAGTGCATACACCTTCATCGAGATTCAAGTGGTTCAGTGGTTGGTGGACGTCGTTGGTCAAAAAACCCTCTCGACCAGTGATTGATCAATGATTTATATAAGCAAGAATTTTGCTGATGAAATGAAGAAAAAAATTAAGTGATTGTTCTCTTTACTAATCGACGGAGTTTTTCTATGACAATCTCTCCACAAAATATACAATTTGTATATGTGCTGCAAAAGAGAATTTAGAATGAAAAAAAACATTAGCTCCATTAAGGGTACAAAGCTAGACAACTGAAAAAGAATCAGATCTTAAATAAAGAACAATGTTCTCGACCTATGTGAAAGCAGAAAAATGCCGAAGGAAACTACTCTTGCTTCAATGAAGTACTCAAGTGTAACTAACTAGGCAACTAACAGTTATAACTTATAACAAATCCTTGCATACTTTTCCATAGCAGGCAAAGTGACTTGGAAGGAAAAAATAAGAAAGCTTATCAAATTGAAGTGTTGCAAACTTGCAAATTAAGCATATATTTCGGAAAATTGAAAGTAATCCGGCTTAAAGAGGGAAAGCAAACAGAAACTAAATTAAGATCACTGATAAGAAATCCACAAAAATATTAACTACCCTCAGCTGGCTCAGCGACTTCCAGAATAACGTAATTGGCGAAGGTCATGCTTTCATGATCACCATTTTTAGCTTTTTGCTAGGCTAAGATGTGCAATCAAGATGACCATTTTAAGTCATGGAAAATGGCATCCCTAGCTTATAAGAATACATATTGAGCTGAAAAGATAAGCTTATTTTAGTGAAAGTCCGAGTGATCAAGAATCCTTCTGGCTGATATGTTGTTAGCATGCAAATGTGATTACTGTACAAAAAAGAATCATACAACTTCATCAATATACAAAAGACCTTGCTTGTCAAAAAGGCCTATAGATACTAAACAATCTAAGATGCCACCTCCAATCTCAATTCAAATAGGACATGTACATGAGATTGTTACCTGTAAATAAAGTGCAGGACTGTTTGACAATAACCGATATGATAGTGGAAGCAAGGTTGCTGTCTCTTGGTGGAAGATGGTTAATGTGATCAGTGAGTTCAGTCCTTCAGAGCCTCTACGTTCTTGATTTAATGCCTTTGCCATGCCATTGATGTTCTCTTAAGTAGTTAAGAGTGCCAAGTACATAACATATGGCATGATTCATTCAGGTTGTAAATTTAATTTATTTCTTGCCAATACAATATGAGAAGATTTTGGTAGATCATAAAGCTGTTGGAAGCAAACCTTGTGAAAATAAAAGAGAGCTAATGCAGCAGAAAACAACTTGAAGATGCTCCAGCCTTTGTTCCAAATAAAATTTGATGCATTCACGTTCCTGTTGAAATTCCAAGAATATGCAACTCCCAAATTTAGTTATTTGAAATTTTGAAGATTAATCACGTTGACAAAAAGTAACAACATACCAATTTGATTAGCAATCACGAGTATCTTTCGCAGAAACTTTTATGCTTTATTGCGCATGGGCTTGTTGTTTTAGAAGGTGCTTACTTTACATGGAGATCCAACATTTAGTGACTAATAAAAAACTATAGTTAATTAAGGACCTATAAATAAATAAATAAATAAATAAATAATAATTCAAGGGTCTCTAACTAAATATATTTTTGGCCACCTAGGCACCACCTAGCCTAAACTAGGGAAATCGCCTCAGAAGGTGCTTCCATAAGCAGGTCCAATATTTTACATCCCTCAAAGGTCCTTCCAATAAAGTTTAGTCACTGATAAGAAGTTTTGCAGGACTTGTTATAGGAAATCCAATCAAGTACAAGCAACACATTGGAAGCACATTTTATTTTAGTTAGCACATCATCAATTACACTAAATTGAGTACAATGGAAGAGTTTGATCTATGTAACTGTCCCCAACTAATTTGGGATTGAGGCAATGTTATTGTTGTTGTTTGTTGTACGAGTTGTCAAACTTTTTATATTTTTAATTGGGAAAGAGGCTCGGTACATTAATTAGGAAAAAGAAAAAACTTGCAAGCAGAACAAAAACTCCAACTTAATGTAGAGAATAGAGAAAAGAAGGTTAGAGCAAACAATTTTTGTCCTCCACCACCCATACCTGATAATTAGATTAATTTCTATTGGAAGAGAAAATAGTGAGATGAATGTTGTTGTTGTGCATGCACAGTTTTAATCTATCAAACACCTGTTTAACTTCTTCAGTGAAAGTAAACAACCAGAACCTATAATTAGAAAGAATAAAGAAGACTAGTATGGTTTCATCCAATCTTGAGCTAATCTTTCTAGGCAAATATCATTTAATTCAAGAACAATGGATACCTTCAATTCAAAGAACATACTCAGTATGACTATGACCCTACAATACTAAATGAGAAAAAATACAGCAAATTCAGAACCTGAACTACATCCACATCAACAAAAAGATATCAAATAGAAAATATAGCTAAATCGAATAACATGAACAAAACTGAGAACTCTGCAACAACATGATGCCTACACCTTTATGTGCATTCAAACTTTGGGAGGAATTTGAGTACATCCCATCAACTAACCTTATAAAGAGAGAGGAAGCTGTCATCCTTTAACAAAATCAAAGTATCCATAAGCATGTCGGCGGAATCTACATACAAAATAAGAAATGGTTAGCTCTCTTCGAAGTACAAAGCAGGATCAACACATGGATAAACTTTATTCATCACTACTCTCTATAGCAGCTTGCAGAAAACCTTGAGAACTGAAGATAATTGAGCAACAAATTATGTTAAAAAAAAACTTTCAGATACACTCAACCTTTGGTCCTGATCAATCACACGCTGAAACAAGTTATTGTTCAGAATCTAAAAGAGTAGGAACTTCCAACCAAAAAGAAAAAATAGAAAGATTAGGAACTTTTAAGCTTCTTTGAATAGACTTGCGGCTTCAGCTAATGTTTCCACACGCAAGGTCCGCTGTTTGACATCCTAGAAAGGTTCTTTCAACAAAATCCATTCAAGTACAATCGGCATATTGAAGGTCCAATTTATTTTAGTTGGAAAAAGACTCGATATAACTAATTACAAAAAATAAAGAGCAAAGAGCACTCCTACTTTAAGCAGATCATAGGAAAAAAGAGAAGGTTAGAACAAAAAAAATTTAATACTCCACAAGTCCACAACTGAAAATAAGATTCCAAATCTGAAGAGAAGAGATATCGAGATGATTATTGTTTTGCTCTATGGTTTTTGATCTATCAAGCATTGATTCATCAAAGCAAGGATAAAATGGTTAGCCTTCTTGAGAGTATATTGCATGACTTCCGCATAGCTAAACTTGATTAATCAGTACTCTTCATCGCAGCTTGCAAGTTGTAACAAACTTATGTTGTAAATTAGATATGTTGATGCATGTTTGGGCCTAAAAAAAACAATAATAATAAAACTAAATGTGTTGATATGAAAAAACATGAAAAAAAAAAAAAAAAAAAAAAAAAAAAAAACGGTTATCATGCACGATTCAAGTCAAATTTTGATATGATTTTTCAAAGCATATCAACATTTTAGATCATATACGTGATATATCATAACATAGTAGTAAATATAACTATGATGTAACAAACGGCTACCTAGCTCTGATTTTGATAAGTAAGGTTACATGTTGAAAATCCCAATAAAATAGAATCACTAAAATTATGTGAATAAAGCATAAAAGATGACTTGCTGCATCGAATTCAAGAGAAAAAAAACAAGGTAGAATGTCAGAGGAGTTTAAAATAAAGAACAGAGAATCAATTCAGATAGAAAGGAAATGAATGATATTTTGAATAGGCAACATAGCCAAAAAAAATTGGTTCGAGAGAGATTGCAAGGGTCCATGCATGATTTTAACCAGAAACACACATAGAATGAACAAAATGTCATTGGAACACATTCTGAAAAATGAATTAACATTTGAAACAAAAACGAAGTAGAAAAGCGTAATTTGGGTTTAGAGGAGAATACATACTATATTAGATGCATGATTATTTATAAATTTGAATAAGAGGAAATGAAGTGAAATGATTGAAGCTAAGATAAGGAGGAAGAGAAGGGGGCGAAAAGTGAGATTGAGAATGGAACAAACCTCTAAATCGCATGGCAATCAATGAAAAGAAACTTTCGGAATGTGGGAGAGATATTGCCACTCTGAATTTGTATATCTCTTTGAGGAGGGGCAGTACAAAATAGCCAATTGCTTCAATGAGGTGAGCTTTTGCATTTCATTTGGAGAGGGCAGTTGCTTAAGGCTTTTGCATCTCCAAATCGCGAAAGATTCAAGCGAGATAAGCTTCCCAAACCACTCAGGCAAGTCCACAATGCCATCAAAGTCATATATCTCAATGAACTCCAATCCGCGAAGGTGCTGAAGTTGTTCAGGCAAAGACTTGAGGCTAGGCCAGCCATGAATAGATAAGCGACGAAGAGAAGAGATAAGATGGTCCATCTCTGTAGCATCTAAGAATGGAAAGTAATTCAGTTCTTCTGAAAATGGACCAATGGACAAGTCTTCAATGTTGCGGAGGAATTGCAGACCTTCCAATGACTTAAGTCCTGTGCAGCCACAAACTCTCAAATTTTGAAGTTGAGTAAGCACTTGGAATTGTAAGCCCAAGGAAAACACACTTGGGCAGTCATCTAACCATAAAGTCTTGAGACAAGATGATGATGACGACGGCGGCGATGGCCAAACTTGTTTTTCATTAGACGAAAGGAAACCTTGGAACTTGTAGCAGCGAGAAATATATATTTCATGGAGATGGTCATTATTGAAAAGAAAGTCCATTGGCAGTTGCCGAAACTCTTCAACATCTTTTATAATAAGATGGATCAACTTGTTGGACCACAATGTGTCAACAATGAAAGCATTGATGTTCCAAATTGACATCCGCGTAAGGCGAGGAAGTTGAGATGCTTCTATCTTTAGCCTTGGACTATATAAAATTTCCAATTCCTCAAGAGAAGGAGGTAAATGTGGAAACGTCTCAAGGCCTTCACATTCGCGAAAAGATAAATTTTGGAGAAGCTCATTCTTGCCAAGCATCTGCACCACTTCTTCAAATGAGACAGATTCAAATGATCCCACCCATAACAAAGAGGTCAGAGAAGTGATGTTATTCATGATCGAACTTATGGTGCCTGTGCTTTTCATGTCTTCAAGAGCCAACTTTTGAAGAGAAGGAAATAGAAATGGCATATTTCTCAACGAGGGACACCCATCCAACTCCAACTCTTTAAGTTTAGGAAAACCATTGGCATTGCTCTCAAACCATTCTTCTAAGTTTGGCAGATTACGAAGCAATAGTTTTTCTAAACAAGGATAAAGGATTGCAGCAGCTTCAGGAACAACTCCAATTGATGTTGTAGATGATAATCCAGCTTCTTGATGATCATGATTATCGTCTCCAATATGAATCAAACTACTCATCTCCTCTATTGAAAGTTCCTTCAAAGAAGGTAGCTCTCCCAAGCTCTTGATTTGTATACACTCATTGCAATATCTGAGTTCGAGATTGACCAACTGCGAAAGTGCTGAGCCATTTGACATCCACCATGGAAGTCCCACCCCTTGAAAGTCAAGAATTTTCAACTCCTTCAAATTAGCATGGGGCTGAAGCGCTTCCAATAGTTTAGCATCATGAGAAATATTGTTTCCCGGTGTTGAACTTTTCCAATACATATTTAGCTCGTGCAGATTTTTCTTCCCCATCAAATTAGCTTGCTTCGCGGCCTGGACATCCTTCACATCCCCAAGGTTCAAGATTTGAAGTGTGCCCCCAAGGTATTTCAAGTGTTCCAACTCTGCGATATGTGCTGAAGCGCTCTCAGCACACAACTTTAACATATCGAGCGTGTGAAGGAAATGAAGTTCATTCAAACCCCTTGGAGTTTCACAATTAATTGTAGCACCAATGCAATATACATAAAAATGTCTCAGCTGGGTTAATGTTTCCACACTTTTAGGAAGCTCAATAAGCTCATCACAATCTGAAAGGTTCAAGGTTTGTAGATTGTGAAGATCAGTGATAGTGGATGGTAGCCTTTCTATCTTTGATTTACAAAGGTTCAGGTATTTTAAAAGCTTCAACCCACCAATGGAAGAAGGCAACTCTCTGAGAGGAAGTCGACTCAAATCCAACACACGTAGAAACCTCAACCCAAGTAATTCAGGAAGCAAATCCCTCTTCAAATTATCATAAAAATACACATAATTATAATGAAACAAATAAAATGTCCTCACCTTCTTCGCATTATTAATGCCTTTTGGAATCTCAAATGTTCTTTTACTAGAAATCAAAGAAAGATGACGAAGATCTTCATTTATATTCTCATCATTGGCATCCCTTGCGCCTTTACAGTCAGATCCACAAAGGTACTTGGCAAGGTCATGCACCAAGTCGTGCATCTTATAGGTTAGTTCTTTGTCAACTATTTCGATTTCAGTAATTTGAAAAAAAGATATCGTACACAAGATCTTGATATATTCATCACCTATATCTTCCATCAATTCACCTTTCTTACATGTTTTAATGAATCCTTGTGCCATCCATAACTGGATCACTTCATGCCTTTTTATTTCATAATCTTTTGGGAAGATTGAGCAATATAAAAAGCATTGCCTCAAATTTGGTGGTAAGTTGTCGTAACTCAATTTTAGGACCCCCATTACCATTTTCTCTACATCAATACTTGATTCCCAAATCTCACTATCACGGATGGCTAACCACTCTTTTTCTGATGTTTTGGAGCACATCAAACCTCCAAGCACTTTTACTGCTAAAGGCAATCCCCGACACTTTTTCACAATTCCCTTCCCAATTTCTACTAAACTAGGAGTCTTTTCAGGCCCTCCTTGCACAAATGCTCGGCTTTCGAATAGAGTCAAACATTGATCATCCGACAAGATCTGTAAATAATGCTTATCTTGCGCACCTACATTTAATGCAACAATTTCTTCACGCGTAGTAACAACTATTTTACTACCAGCACCACCATATAGTTTAAATGGAAGGATTAGTTCCTCCCACTTTCCAAGATCTTTTTGCCAAAAATCATCCAATACGAGCAAGAACTTCTTACCATTCAATTGTTTTTTAATATGATTTTGCGCCTCTTGCTTGCTCAAAGATTCGGCTTGAATACTTGAATCGATCTCTTTCAAGAACTTAGACCAAACCATTGTGATTGCAAAGCCCTCAGAGACGCAAATCCATATCGTCATCAAACCAAAGTGTTCCTTCACACTATGATCATTGAATACTAATTGGGCAAGCGTGGTCTTCCCAAGGCCACCAAGACCAACTATTGCTATGATGGAAAGAGAATTAGAATTGGCTGATCCATGAATTAAAATGTTTACTATCTTTAATCTGTCAGTGTCCCTCCCAACCACATCTAACTCATCCACCAAAGAAGTGGTATCTCGCGCGCTACTAATCATAGCATTATCATTATAATTAGATACATGAATGCTGCTAATGTTATCCTTGAAGCAAAACATCTTCTTTTCCTTATCAATATCTTGCAGCCTCTTATTAATGTTTCGGATGGAATGAGCAGTCTTGGAATGCAATGCAAGGCTACTAAAGCAGGAGAAGAATTTGGTTACCTTAGGCCTGGCGACAACTTCACGTCGCAAGCCGTCACACGCAAACTCATCCAAAATATCCTCAGCATCAAGTGCAGCTTCTTTGAGTTTCTCCAGCCAACGCCTCACGCGCTCATCCTCCACTTGCTTTTTCTCAGCTTCTTGCAGCACACGCTGTATTTCTCCGAGGATGCTCCCGAGCTTCTTCACCTCTTTTTCGACGCCGCGGATAAGGCCGATCTCGTCGATGCCCAGAGAAATGAGGCGCTTTACGATGTCATGGGCACTGGCAACAAGAATATCTTCACCCATCTCTCTCAGTCTATCTCTATTCTCTATGCAAGTGAAAGTAAAAAACAGGCAATGCAAAGTGTGACAGACAGAATTGATGGATTGCAATTATATAGTCAATGTACTTAGATTAATTAAATATGGTATGGCATCGTTGACAGTTTGATGAATGGATGGATTCATGCACTGAGCCAACTAGGGAACGTGATGCTTGCAATTTTATTTTATTTTTATAACAAGTTGCATTCAAACTGTTTGATTATGATTAGAATTGAAATTAATGCAAACAAAATACCCTAAAAATCCCTAATTTGCGCGTTCAAATCTCATAAAAACAAGACCATACAAGAAGCAGTGACTAAGGAGAAGAGTGTTTGAAAACCAGAGTGTACCTCCAACATAGAGTCAATCCCAAATTAATTGGCAAGAAGATGAGCAGATAGGTCCGATTTCTCTGATAGTTTTTGTAAGGTGAAGCTTGTTTAGTTAGGGTTTTTTTTTTTTTTTTTTTTTTTTTTTTTTTTTTTTTTTTGGCAAAAAATATATTTCGTCTCTCAACCTTCAAGTTTTTTTTTTATTTGGTATTTAAACTTTCATCTATTCACTTTTAGTCCACGCATGAACTTTTATCTCCATCTCATTTTAGTCTTTTTGTTAAGTTTAGAGAACAAAAGATCGCTAATAAAGCAATTCTCGAGCAATTTATAGACGGTTCACAACTGATTCATCAATCCGAAAAATTGATTGTAAACTTTTTCATTAGCAACTGTTACTTAACGCACGCGTGTCGAATGCATCAAAATATATAATCCCGATGAGATTACCAATCAACACAAGAACTGCAGTAGTGGCAAGCACGAGGTCGAAAAGCAAGAATAAAAATAGCGAGCAAATAAATCAATCAGAGGGAAACAATTTAAAACAATGGTATCACAAATCTCCACAGTTTGACATAATTCAACATACGGTCATCAATCTAATCAAAGCATGCAATTCATAGTAAATTAGTGTAGCTATAGACCCGGTAACATACGCGAGTCCTCGCACTTCCCTATCTCGATGGTCAAGGTACGACAACGACCACTTCCCTAGTCAACCACGTAACCCTATACTCGAGCGAATTGGATTTAATGAGCTGCCCGCAATGGGCTTTGTGAAGGTACTACACCTAGACAATTGGATCACTAGTGTGTCCAATTTAGTCTAGATCTTTATGGTATTCAACCAGTCCCAAAAGTGATTAATCAATTGGTATGGTCGGATGCCATTAATGTTATTTTATTGCACAAGTACGGATGCGTACTACTCACTGACATGTAAATCAAGGTTTAATGTGTTTAACCTCGATATATAATTCAAACAATATCAAAGGGGATAAAATACTATAAAAAATTTAAATAAATAAATAAATAAATAGGTCTTACATTTATGCCAAAAAGGGTGATTTGTTCCACCACTGGTTTAGATTGATGAACTTAGCCGACCATCGTCGTCATAAACTCCATTAAAATCCAAAAACAATCTATAAAACAATGGTTTGTGGGGGAAGAAAATGAGAAGAGAAATTAAGATGTGTCGATCCCCTACCAAAACCCCTCATTAAAATTGAGGCCGGCTATGGGCACCCCACTGATTCATGAAGGCACCCATGTATTAAGGGCACAAACGAAATTTCGAAGGGCACCCGAATTTCAGAGGCGAAATCCCGAAAATACCCCTGCCACCAAAGTGGAGGCACCCCACCACACCTCCAGCCCACCACCGTGCATATGAACCCTAGAAACTGAATGTCTTCGTTCGTCTCTTCTCTCCTCTGTTGTAGGCGGGTTTTGGGTGCGACGTTCGAGTTTGGAGGCTCACCGAATTGGTAGAGTTGGTGTCGACAGCAGCCGGCAGGAATTGTCATCGTTCCCGGGCTCAAGGCGTGGAATAGAACGACTGGAGGTACGTTGACACTCTAATTAAGTTGCATTTGGTCGATTATTTGTTTAGTTTTTGTAGCGTTGCATTCAATGGTAGGTGCAACGGGAAATCGTGGTTGTCGGCCACACAGGCCAGAAAACAATAGCTTAGTCTCGGCCGAGCATGACCGAGACCTAAGGGAAATTTTTGTGGAATCGTGGTTCTCGGCCAGAGAGGAGACGATATAGTCTCGGCAATGAGTGGCCGATACTGAATCTGGTGTATCGGTCAGGTGTCGGTCTCAATAATTATTGTGTTATTATGTTAGATAGCGTAACGCTGTGAGTGCTCTCGGGTACCATCGCACGAGAGTAATTCGAAGTGTGTAGTGGATGTCATGTCGGTGATTTACAACCGAGACATTAGAAATTGTCTCGGTCATGCACAACCGAGACAATTGCTAATGTCTCGGTTGTGCATGACCGAGACTGAGATTGAGGTCTCGGTCACATGCCACCGAGAATATTATTTTGTTCTCGGTGTTTCTTGACCGAGACTATGAGAATGGATTATTTGAATTTAATTTTTTGTATATTTCTTTTATGTTTGTGCGGCAGACGCTTACGTGTTGTAGTCTTGTCACGGTGACTAGGGAGGAGGTTGGTATTGATGTGTCGAGGAATAACCGTGGGCGAGGCGGATGGAGACCCCCGACGGCATCTTATCGGAAAGAGAAAGAGCAAGAGAAGGTGGGTTTGAAGGGAAATGGTAAGATTGGTGGAGGACGTGCGAAGAAATTATAATTGCACGATGAGGGTTCAAACATTGAAGTGCAACGACACTCAGATCTTGTCGTCGCCCGAGGCGAAGACGAGGCGCATGCATCTGAGTCATCTGAGTCTAGCAGTAGTGACTCATCAGCATCGTCGGACACCCATAGTAGTGATCGTAATGTGGGTGGGAGTACCAGTGGCAGAGGTGCCCATAATGAGGGAGAGTCACATGGGCAGGGGGAAATGTGTGCTCCTTTCCCCGGTGGTCCCGAAGATGGATCGCTGTTGAAGAGCTTTAAAGATCATGTCGCCTTAGCGATATGGAGGAATGAGGTACATACATTTATCCGTGTATGGTAATTGGTGTAGTTTAAAATTTTGGGTGTTCAATTAGTTGACGGAATGTTTTTTGTCGTTGCAGGATTGGCCGACACTCAAATGTATCAATCACGGTGCTCAGATCTAAGAATGGGACTTACAGTCCTGCCACCCTGACACCGCGGGCCTTCAGAGGATTATTCAGCACTCTGGGTTGAATACGCTGATAGACTGCTCATATCGCAAGGCCAACAAGGAGGTTATCACTGCCTTTGTGGAGCGGTGGCAGCCGGAGACGAACACATTTCACTTACCATTCGGTGAAATGTCGATCTCCTTTGAGGATGTGAGCATCTTTGCTTTGAAGATTCCTGTCACGGGCAAGGTGGTGGCAGTTGAGAACTTTGCGAGGTACACCGACGAATCTCGCTCGGATGCAATTAAGCTGGTATCGAAGCTACTTGGTGTTAGCATTGAAGATGCTGAGGAGGAAGTGAACATCAGCAAGGGGCTCACCGTCCGAAAATGTTGGTTGAAGAGTCGATGGTGCCCCAAAGCAGGTGCGAGGAACACCACTTATCCTCCCGTAGAATGCACAGCCCGAGCGTACTTGTTGTACCTACTATCTTGCACCCTGTTTGCGGATAAGAGTGGATCTCAGGTATCTATCGCGTTGTTAAAGCTTCTCGAAGATTTGGACGACGTGGGAAAGTACGCATAGGGTGCAGCTGCATTAGCATACTTGTACCGACACTTGGGGTCGGCCACCAGATTACAAGTTTATAAGAGTGGATCTCAGGTATCTATCGCGTTGTTAAAGCTTCTCGAAGATTTGGACGACGTGGGAAAGTACGCATAGGGTACAGCTGCATTAGCATACTTGTACCGACACTTGGAGTCGGCCACCAGATTACAAGTTTCTCAAATTGTCGGATACCTCACATTACTTGAGGTTTTATACTAAATCGACCTGAATTATTGCCTTTGTGATTACTATTCATTTTCTCTCTAACTAGAGTTGTATCTATTCGCAGGGATGGGTGTACGAGCATTTCAAGCTTGGGTTCGCCACATCTAATGCAAAATACATGGACTACGTGCAACCTCGTGTCTGCAGATGGGTTCAAAGGCACGAGACCGTGATGAATCAAGACAAGGTTGGGTCCATTAAGCAAACGTTGGACGGGTTGCACCCAAGTGAGGTGAGATTCTACGCCCTTGTTGAAACTAAATCTTGCAATTAGTTTATGGTTATTAATTATGTTTGTATACGTTTCATTAGGTGATTTGGGACCCATATGTTAATCACCGGGAGAATGGCATTGTGCACGCGATGGCCTTCTACAGTGGCACACTGAAGTACATGGATGTGGTGGAGCCCTACCATCCGGAGAGGATTCTGATGCAGTTTGGGCACGTGCAATCTATACCAGATCCTCCGTACCGGCCATTGGAAGCACATAGAGGCATTTCTGCACTAAATACTCGGTCAAGTATGGTTTCCAAGCAGACAATTAGGAAAGTTGGCGCAACCATTTGTTGGCCCCGGAAGTGCGCGGTGAGAAGGCAGAGTTCGAGTTTCTGGCTACACCGGACTATCTACCTTGTTCTGAAAGTCTCTCACCCATTGCTTACCAACCCGAGGTACTTCGATGACGACGTGGTTGCGACGACTATCGCGGACAATGAGCTACTTGAGGTATTGACTGTGGTATAAGTATTAGGTAGAAGTGTTAGCCAACCATTCTTTTAAATGTCGATATGTATTACATTAACGGATTTAACTTTCTTTTGATCAGCGTAATAGGCGGGCGTTGGACGCGGCGTTAAGGTGGAAATTATTGCCGCCGGAGTTGTGTACGTTGGAGTCTGCAAGGCAAATGGCGAGTGACGTCGTCAATTTCCTTTCGGGGAGGAGTTTCGGTCCCATGACCTCCGCTACGACACCCACCACCGTTACCGGCGCAACCGACACATCAGCTCCTACCGAAGCAGCCCGTAGATAGTCCCAGCACGATAACACTTCTACACACTCCACCCCGTCTAATGTACCACCCGGGTCGGTTGCTGCTCGCGCCCCAAAGAGGATGCATGGCAAGGAATACCAACGAATGAATGTCAAGAAGCCAAAGGAATGAAACCACATGGACATCGACATTGCTATAGTTGGATCATTTTTTCTTGTATTGTCGAACAATTAATTCATTGTTTTGTTGAATGCTTTGTGGATCGGTTTTATATGTGGCATGAAACTTGAGAGAATGATGGAATATTTGGCACTGTTTAACTGTTTTCATTGGTGTTATAAAACTGTAATTGTTATGTTTGTAGAGTTGCATGATTGTTTGGATTGAATTGTGGAAACTGTGCATTAACAGTTGTGGAAAATGTGCCATGAAATTGAACTGTCCCGGAACTGAATTGTTGAGTTATTATACTTGAGGTTTTGTAATGTTTGTGCATTTGAATTGTGGAAAATGTGCCATGAAATTGGTCTCGGTCGTTCAGGACCGAAACCAAGATACAGGTCCCGGAATGTTTGGGCTGAGATATCTTGATACGTCTCGGCCACGTCCCTCCGACATACAGAGGACTAATGTAGTCCCCGAAACCTCCACTTATTTCGGCTTGTAATCAAGATGAAGTTTCATGGTTTTCGGTCTGAGAACACCGAGATTAGTTGTTTTATTTTGGTTGGGACTTGCCGAGAGTGCTGTCGACCCAAACATAGAGTACTTTCGACTTTGTCACACCGATATGTTTATATTATTTTCGGTATTCGCATACCGAGAATTGTCGTCTTATTTCGGTTGATTTCGGCCGAGATGTATGCTTGTCTGACGGACGGTCATTGCCGAGATGGGTTATTTGGGAGCAATAACCAAGCAAAACTCAATTACAACATCAGTTTACAAACGAAAACACCGTAACAACATCACGATTGACTACCATAACATTGTACCCACCTCACTCTACAAACCATAACATAGTACCAATATCATTTTAGACATCATAAGATATTAACAACAAAGAGTGCATATAAACTCACTTTATATTATAGACAACACCACTTTACATCACTTTCCATTGTCATGGTTAATAATATTTACAAAAGAAGCGGTGGTTCGGTAAACATGAATGTCAAACTATGGAGAATCTAAATCTACCACGGATAGAGCTCATTCTTCAGAAGGTACGACCGCCACGATTTCACGAATGACAAATCCATCACGTCATCCTTTAGCGCACTCCTCAACATATCATTCACACGCGGGATATAAGGATGGCAGCGGTGCATTAACAGTCAACTTCACATGTCAAAGTTAGAAGTACAAAAGATCACCGATTGTCACATACCCGATTAAGGATGAGAAAAAACCAATTCACAAAAAATCTACACACTTACCCTAACCCAATGGATATTCCTTTCATTAACCATGACAATTATAAGTCTGCTATGTATCGACGCCGGTGGAGCACTACGTAGAGGAAAAAACGTCGAGGCACTGCCATGCAAGAGGTTGACTAGAATGACATTAAAGGCCGTTGATATTAGCAATCCCATGTCTGGAAGTGTCAACCATTCTTCGAATGAGGCACCAACATGATTATCTGGACAATGCACGGCAGTCTTGACATTTTCGTAACTCGTTCCAAGCAGTTCCCACCAAAGGCTTTCATACCCGATTAACTCATCAAACATTCTTGTACGAAATTTCCTCCAACCGTCTACATCGGGAAGACCTAGCCCAGAGGCAACACACCGATATCCACAATTTCCATCGCCTATCACATCGATAGTGTTGTCAACAAATGGCAACCAAGCCGGTTCTATGCAATGAGAGTAAGCCACGTTAGATGCACTTTGGGTGCGTCGACTTGTACGACGCATTTTAGGACCCACTTTACTTTTTTTTCTTCCTCGACCTAGAAGCCTCTTCCGTTGATAGAACATACTTGAATCCGCTAGGCAATCTTGTCGTGGAAAATTCGGCTTCATCGTGTTTTCTCTTTGAAGACCCCGGTGTCCTTCCCTTTGTCTTTATCTTCGTAAGTGGCACCACTCCCGGTGTGGATGAAGGTCGACTAATCTCCCTGAGTTGCTGAATAATCCTGATGCGATCGTCCTCTTCAGTGCAAGCATGGAACTTTCGCATGACTCTTTCCAACTCATCGTGCACATTGTACCCAGACCGATCCACAGGATTCTCAGGTATCATACTCAACTTTTGCCAGTACACATGAATGTCCTCGAGAGGGATGGGTGTCCCAGCAAATTTATGAAAATTTAGCTCGTGGGCGCAAGGAAGGTCGTGTGTGGTACGTATCTCGCAACCACAACGAGCTGAGTCGTGTCCAACGTCCTCCCCACGTTCCAATTCATCTCGAATTAACTTAAGCCCCCGTTGAGAGACATAACCACGCAATCGGCGATATAACTCATCAATACATTCATGTTGGACCACGTTCAAACTTAGCTCAAATGAAGCCTTGATGTTGTTGTGTTGAATCTCAAGGATGCCATCAACCACATTCCACAAAGTCTCAAAATTTGCCCGACTGTTGCCAAGATGTAGCTTCAGAGTGGATTGCGCAGACTCCACCCTCTGTGTTGTTGTTTCCCCAAAATGCATAATTCGATTTGTCAAGCCGGGTAGTGCAATTTCTCCTTGTACGTCTTTACCCATGTGTTCTCCAAGTAATCAAGAAGACCCTTCACATTCCCAAACTCAGAACGCAAGTCATTCATCCTAACTTCAAATAAGGCCTCGGACTTAGCATACATCACACTCGTCCACCTATCCATGAAATGAGCGAAGCCTTCGTTATCTCCAAACATCTTCTTAGTCTTGGCCAATACTACTTTGTTGATGTGCCAAGAACAAAGAATGTGAGACGATGATGGGAATACTACATTGATGGCACTAATAAGGCATAAGTCCCGATTTGTCACAAACACGTCAGGTTTAGGCCACCTATCTAGTATGTATCTCAAGTTCTCAAGTGCTCAAACATAATTTGCATGACATTCTGAGGATATGAAAGCAAACCCAACGGAGAACGTCAAATGCGTTGAAGTGGTGCCAACTATCTCCAACAAAGGCATCCGATACCTATTTGTTTTGTAAGTGCAATCCATCAAAATTACCGATGAGAAACACCTTAGCAACTTGATTGAATCAGGATGTGCCCAAAACAAATCAGTGACGACATTCGTATCGACATGCTTCCTATGACACGACATCCACTTATTCTTCTCCAATATGTGCAACAGTTGTTGCATTTGAGTCATCTCACCCACATCCTCAATTCGGACTTTTTGTCTTGCATTATATATTGTCCGCATTGTCGATACGTTTGTAACATCTCTTTGCTTCAACGTATTGAAGATGTCTCTTGGCTTCACATTACCCTTTGTCATCTGCACCACAACCTCCTGCTCCCCATTATCCAATCTTCCGGCATATGAGTGGTCGTCCAATTTTTTCGCGGGCTCGTGATTGTGCCTCCCACATATGACAGTGACATACCACAAAGAGTCGACATTTTCCTTGATGTTAATAAGGAAATGGCATCCACATTTCTTCGTACCAGTTTGAGTCATCCCCTTTTCCTCTTCTTCTTCATTTCTTGGTTTCGAAGCAATTTTTGTTGCTTTCCCCTTCCAAACTCTTTGAGACATTCCCCTATATGTACCAGACCTCTCGCACGCAAGTTTCACCCTTCCTCTGCGCTTAATGCCCCCGGCATCAGAGTGCTTCGTCACTAACACAAACATGTTCTCCCGGCCTATCATTTGAAGCCATGAAATTGCCGCTTCTCTAGAGGGGAATGACCTACAAGGTGTAAACGTATCCTTGTAGTCTTGAAATAAAGTAGAGACCGACATTACCTGCAATATACACATTGTAACATTATGATCAACCGAAATGCACAGTTAATTCACCAAAAAATCCAAAAAAACACGTTTTCGGTTGTACAGATCCGTCAATATATACATAGTTTTGGTCATGTCCAACCGAGACCTACAACATCGTCTCGGTCGTTCCATACCGAGATTATGCCTTCGTTTCGTTCGCAGCATGACGTGAACAACGAAGAAGTCTCAGTTGATGTCGACCGAGACGTTTCTACAACTCTCGGTCCTGCGAGGCCGAATCTTTCGCGCCCGTGCAAAAATCGACTGAAATTTTGAGAAACCGCATATATAACACATTAAATTTCAAAAATTACCTCTTGTTCTACCTCCTCTTGCACCAATGCAGTACAATCTTCCATTTTATAGTGCAAACAAACTCGGATTGCTCAAATTTACCAAGCCCTACGTTGACAAACCAAACCATCATTTTCTCATTTTTTGACCGAAAAAACAGTTCCTATAAAGCATCATTAGGTTGGCAAACATTGTTACCTCGCTGTCGGATGATGTCAAACCGCAACAATCGATACACGCTCGGCAAACACAATGTGGCTTTAGGTTTCACTTGTGATCAATGTTGTGGTGGGGTGCCCCAGTTTCACTTGCAAAATGGTTTGTGGGGTTTGAGTCACTATATATTAATGGGCAAAATGGTCATTTCCATTTTAGCTGGGAGAATTACAAAATACATGGGTGCCTTCATGAATTGGTGGGGTGCCCTTAGCGACCCTCTTAAAATTGGATCTTAATACCTATTTTCGAGTTTGGTTTGTAACACGTGCCCCGAGGACAATCTGTGGCTATTTTGGATTGTTTTCTGGAGTCCTGCCACGTGTCAACACTTGATTACTTGAGTTTGCTACGAAGCTGACGTGTCGAGTAGCGATTGGGCGAGGACTGCAGTTGACTAGCGTGCTGGTGTAGAGGACGTCGCCCTGTGTCGCCCGCCGACTGGAAGAGGACGCTGACGTCTGGCGTGGACAGCTGACGCGGATGTGGACGCGTGTCGGCTGTTGAGTGGAGGGACAGTTGCCGATCAGGCCATATGGCGGACGGTGAATAGTTGAAGGTGCTAGCGAATGAGAAAACAACGCGTGGCTTCTGTCAGTTGCAAAATTGAGCCAACGATGTCGTGACAAGTATGGATCTCGAGGATTCATCAACGGATTTGGTTTTCTGTGTGTACAAGTGTGTCTAAGTATAGCGTCACTCAGCTGCTTCTCATCATCAAATCAACTCTGTATTGTGTGTCTCGAGGCTAATCCAACAGGGGTTGATCGGGTTGATCACGCAGCAAATAGATAAACCACTTTGAGTAGTTTTTCGTCCCGGACTCAACCGCGCACCTTAAAAATCCTGAAAATAATAAATAAATGTAATTAGGCGCATATTTTCAAGACTAAATAATAAAAATGACCAAATAAATTGTATATTATATGCTTAATTAATGACTTATCATTACTCTTTAAAGGTAACAAAATGACTAAAAGAATAGGCAAATAATGAAAGTTCGGGGATAAAAAATGAATTGATGAAAGTTTGAGAATCAAATCAATGAAAGTTCGGGGGCCAAATGATACTATTTGCATTTTTTTAACCTTCACCTTAGTCGAACTCACGACCTTCTAAGTTGTCGTTGGCAAGTGATGCTTGTCTCACCATATATGATTTGGTGGGTGAAGCTTGTTTAGTTGACACTATCACCTCACCAAAAAAAAAAAAAAAAAAAATAGTGAGTTAAGACTTTCAATATTTTTTTTACTTCAATTCACAACCTTTCTAAACTTTGCATCTTGCAAGTGACCTTATCCATCTCATCAAAGATAAAAATACTTCAATTCACAACCTTTCTAAACTTTGTTTCTAGCAGATGACCTTATCCACTTCACCAAAGATATTTTGGCAAAATTTTCATACCTCTACGAAGAAAATCCTAATAATAATAAACCACCTTAATTTAAGTTAAGAAGTCAAAGTTACAATTGTAACCTATTGAATTGATTTTGTATGGCTGGATCAAGTTCTATGGGATTCCTTTGCATCTGTCGATGTTTTATTTTTGGTCAATGCATAATATAATATTTCTCCGTTAATAAGCATGCATGGTGGAACATTTGAGTGGTTACTCTTGAAGTCAATCTGTGAGCCACCAAGTTAATTACATTCTTTTGTTTAATAAATGAATTGAACTAAATTACTAATTAAGTGATCCAATGATTTGATATGAGATTTAAGACCAAGAGGTTATGAGTTTGAACCTCAATGGAACATGTGAGCCACCAAGTTTGTTTGTTTGTTTTTTATCAAAATAAAAAATGAAGTGAACCAATGAACTACCATTAGCCATTAAGTAATCAACAGCATGGACAACTATCCATCAAATGGTGTGATGCATTGAGCATAATATTCAACTAATATTGGAAATCTTATTAACAAACAAATAAGCACGCATCGTCAAAAGACAAGATTTGGAGATGTCGTAGTTTCAGCTCCCGCTAAAGTAAAAAAAAAAAAAAAAAAAAAAAAAGCCACACCTCGTCCTTGCTAATTGAAGTCACAATTGTGATTTGTTAACTTGCAATCCAGCTTTGATAAGTATTTGCAGGAAACATGACCTAAAATTCCTTCTTTCAAACATTTTCGAAGCCTTCTATTTTATAAAGACTTTGAAAAATCTTAAACCTTAGACCCTGTTTTTTTTTTTCAGAATTCAAAACTTTTATTTTCAAAATTTTTTCTAAAAATGTGTGGACTGAAAGGTTTAGACTCAAATCGACGAAATATGACTTCATAAAGAAATACATTAGTGATAGTATACCCTTAACTAGTATCAAGGCTTTGTGAGTTAAAACCTCTCACACCTATGAGTTGACGGTGATTAAATTGGAGACAATATCGGTTCTGGTGGAGATCCGTAAGGTCGGGCACACGTTTGCAAACCAAGAGAATTTAGAAATTATGAAGGCTTATATACACAGTTAGGTTTATTTTTGTTTTTCACAAATGTACAAACCAAAACTTACAGGTTACAAAAATGTTGGCCTAGACATGTCTTCAATCAGGTTCAATGGCATGATGAAACTAAAAAACATTAATAGATTGGCGCAAACATAGAATTTCGAAAAGCAAAGAGCATGGAGCATATATATAACGCTACTTCAAATAGAAATTCGAAATTATAAGAAAGAGTTGAAGATAATTTGGAATTAGAATTTCTTGTGAAAAAACATCTAAAGAGATCCTGAGAACAAAAATGAGGAAAAGAATAAGAATGAGTTTGAATCTGACTCCAGTTTACATCAAGTTGCCTGAAGTAAAGCAACCAAAAATAACACCAATAAAAATCACAAAAAAGAGAAGCAAAATCATCGAAAGTCGGCAATGCGAGGAATTCATCACTGGCGAAATGAGGAGGGGATGCTTTTACAATCAAAGCATTGGCGAACGATGCCTGGGAGTCAAGTTATATATACAATTGTAAAACAACACTTTGTCTGCTATTCGACGGCAAAATCTCTTCCAAAAATGTTTCTTATTGTACTTGGTGATTACGTTCCAACGCTGTTCAACTTCTGCAGAAGATCACCATGTCATAGAGTCCAACTTAATTCTGCAAATGAACGATGCCATGGTACAAGGAAAATGTGGCATGAAGATCACCAGATTAACCATGTCATGGAGTTCAGCTTTGGTGTGCAGCTTATCATGTGGTCACTGAAGAAAAATGAGCATAAATTCATCAAAACCCATGTGGTACTATGGATTCAACTCGCAAATACGCCTCCAGGGTTCTTAAGAATCAAAGATCCAACTCAAAAATTAATTAGGATAGGACGAGTACATGGGATTTACCTAGGAATGAACATAGTCAAACATATAAACAAGGAGAGCTCATGTACAGGCACACAAAACATGACCTGCACTTGTAATTGACAATGATTAGCTCCTCTCTTTAGCTAGAGTACTGTCAAGCAAAGTTGTTACGTTCGGGGTACCACATGGTGGTCACAAGAAATATGATTGTAGGATCAAGAAGGGCTATAGTAAAATCAATTAATGGGATCAAATCATAAATCATAGAATGATTGGTAGGATTGGCATTGTACGTAGACTAGTACGTACATACATATATAGCTTTAGAGATGATCCGCAAAGGTGGTGAATACGATCCTTTGATTCCAAAAAAAAAAATCCAAGACTTTGTTAGATCCGTATGGATTCTTCGACAAAAGGACTTATTTACTTTAAAGCACGACATCTGATAAATAAATAGGAGCTGCTAAGGCCACGGAGTTGATTAGTATTGATTTCCCTGCTTGGGAGAGAAGGCGTTCCGCCCAACCTGCTATTCTGCCTTGTATTGCTTCCTTAATCGAGTCACTAAGGAATTTCTTGGAGGCACCGAAGTCCACGATTGATCCCAAATATTTTCCAAGTGAGCCTGTTCCTTGAATTTGGAGGATGGAACATATAGATTGCTTCATCTGATCACTAACTAGCTTTCCAAAAACAATTCTACTCTTGGGTTGGTTCAAAAGCTGTCCTGAGGCTTTGCAATATGAGGCAAGAATGTGCTTAATTGCATGTGCTTCTTTGAAAAGTTGCTTGACCTTAAAGTAATGCATCATCTGCAAAAAAACATAAATGGGAGAGCAGGGGAGAGGAGGGAGAGAATCGTAACCCATAGAGCTGCCTAGTCTGTACATGGTTAGCCAAACGAGATGTGAGCCCTTGACGAAGGCCCCGCGACGGCTTGATTGCCCGGGAAAGGCTCCCATTTAACAAGGTCTTTTGAAGTATAGTTTGAAGCATGCTGTTAGGATTTTTGTTCCTGTTGGGATATGTGGATCAAATGTGACTTGATAAAGAATTACTTAATTAGTTATCTCTCCCTAAATAGTATCAAGGTCTTTTGAAGTAAAACTCATGATTTTAATTTGGGTTGCTTGACCTGCGCACACCCTAATTAGCGTAGAGAAACCGGGAGAAAAACAAGCATAGTGAGATCATCTTAGTGAATAACACATTTCCAATTGGAGGTGCATTAGTGGCGGAGGGATGTAGAGGGGATTTTTGCTTGATTAGTACACATGGGGAAAATTTTTATCAACCCAACACACCCACAAATTTTTTTACCAAACTAACACATTTTCGGCCACGTCACCGCCACATCACCGGAGTGTTGGTGTGGTCGGGTGACGTACAAAAAACGTGACTGAGGTCACGATTTGCATAGAATGCAAATCGTGACCCAAGGTCACCTTTTTGGTACACCCAAACCACACACCAAACCCCACCCCGAAAACCCGTTTCCATCCTCCTTCACTTCCCTTTCATTTTCTCTCACCGTGATCCATCTCCCCGTCCGGCGCAAGCAAGCTCATCGGTCGTCCGTCGTCCTCCGTGGTCCGTATCTCGCCGGTCGTTGGAACTTTGACGCGAGGACGCCTCTCCGTAGTGGTTGATTGCACTGCCGTCGCCGCCTGCCCGCTTTGCCCGCCGGCGCGTATCGCCTCTTGCCGGCGCTGCTTTGCTCGCTTCCTGCCTGCGTTGGTGGTCTCCTCCCACTGGCGCGAATCGCCTACTGCCGGCGCTTCTTGTAGCCTCCCGCCGGTCAGTCCTCGCCTCCCGCCGCCTTGCTCGCCTCCCGCTGGTCGGTCATTGCCTCCGCCGTCCTTTGCTCGCCTTCACAACCGATCTCGTTTGTATTGGTAAAAATCTTCTTCCAATTGTGTTCATTGATGAATTAGTTCCAAAAAGACATTTTCTTTTGGGTCGTATACTTGATATTCAACATTAGAATAGTATGCTAAATTGATGAATAATAGAATGTTTTGGTATTGTGTTAGTCATTAATTTCCCTAAATTTATGTTTATGTCTCAAAGTGAATAAAGTGTATAAATTTAGAAAATGTAGCAATACATGACACAGGTCAATAAGTTGAAATCATGCACTAATATATAAATCATATCCTCCACCGTACTCAACGTAACTGTCATTGCTTGATGAAGTAATATGAACTTTTGCAGTGTCGTTGGTGTAATATTTATATAATGTTGTAATATTTATATAATGTTTTAATATTTATATAATATTTATATCATGCATCGATGGTTATCATGGGTTGATGAAGTAATAAGAACTTTTGCAATCTCCTTGTTATATTGTGTGCATCAATTGGGGAATTTCTTATTTACTGCAAATTGATCGATAGCTGCTTCATTATTTGATTTAAATAAAGAACTGAAATAAATTAAAGTATTAATACACGATGAAGCTTGTTAAGTTTATTTGTGCTAAGTGAGTGTAATAATTATCATCACTTCTATTGATTAACAATTATATTCTACATATATAGATTCAATAATGGTTGATCGAAGAGTAACTTTAGTGTGCTATATGAATGGTGTCATGGTTGATGGACCATCAGGGATTTCGTACACGAAACCACCTATTCGACATCTCAGATCGAAGATGGGTTTAGGGTACGAGGAACTTGTGAGTTTTATCTGTAATTCATTGGAGATAGACAATGAAAAAATGATATTAAACATGACATATCGATATCCTGTGTACATTGGGACTGGAACGTACAACTATGTCCTTTTGCGAATAGTTGATGAATCGACTCTGAAAGATGCTTGGGAGATTGTGGCAGAATTTTCACCACCAAATTGCATGGAGCTATTTTTAGATTTAGTTCGAGGCAATCATATACTAGTTCCAATTGTAATATAGTGGTAAGTGGAGAAGGACCTAGTACTCAACCAATTTTTGAACATAATCATTTTGCATCGCCTTGATGACCGCAAATCCCGAAATAGGAGGATGCTCGTTCTGTGATGATCTGAATCTTGAGGAAGATGATGACTATTGTGGTAGTGACGGAGATACTAGTGAAGAGAGTAGCGATGAAGATGATGATGATGTAGATGATGCGAGGGGTTGATGCTCATCATGTTGATGATGGCATGATTCGATATACATTAAATCGAGTCATAGCCGATGATGGCTCATTATCTTGTCCTCCAATTTCGAACGAAGATGGGAACGATGATTTTTTCAATCAAGAGGCTGCTGGAATTAATGGTGCGCACGTGGGTGTAGCTGAATTTGCCGTACATTCATATGTATTTATGGAATTGAGTAGTGAGGCAATGCAACCCATCCATAAGAATGCAATGATCCCTTCTAGGTCTTTATGGAATGAGGCATCATAATTTCATGTAGGCATGCAGTTCCTTTCTAAAGTAGATATCCAGCATGCCGTGAAATTGTATAGCATCAAAGGCATGTGATGATTATAAGTATAAAGATACGAATCAAGATCACGAGTACTTGTTAGGGAACAAAGTCTTTGGACCGACCCGCTATGAGAACATCACATGTATTAAGTCATAGTTGTTTCTTATGATAGGTATATTTTTCAGTCCTCTGACTTGAGATTAGCAGAGACTTCAACATTAGGAACACAGTGATTTGACACAATCAAATGTTGTCTTTAACCGGACGATTATAAAGGTTGTGATTGGTTACTGTGTGAGCAACGTGATGAAGTTGTGTAATCGAGAAAGAATTTGTCTCTCTCATATAAAGATAGATATCCAGTGGATCCCTCGATGTGTTAGACTGTTAAAAGGCCTAGTATAAGTGAATTGATATTGATCAATGTCACTTGGATGTTTTCAGTCTACCTAGAGATCGAGACTAGTACAATTGAACATGTTGGATGACAATTTCATGCCTCATGTTTGATCAAAAAGGATATCGTGTGACAAAAGGATGTTATATACACTATTGATTAGGTTGTATCGATTTGATATTCGTACAACTTGGGTAGTCATAATGTATTGCTAGAGGCGCTTATGACTTGTATACCAAAATGTGTTTTGGTACACTGCCAACGTTGTATGAGCCTATTGGGTCGTCGCACACTAAGAATGGTTTTGCGAGATTTTAAGATGGTTCAGAAAAACGAATTTTATATGATAAAATTCATGACAGAAACGTCCTTGTGGTGTATTACACTTATACTTCTTTAAGTAAGGGTATATGTGTAATTTACTTAACCGTCTATATACAAGGTTGTATAAATAGACGCTTTAAGTTAGAACACATAGAGGAAAGATTAAGGGCGAAACTCTATTTTCGTTTTAGAAATGAATTAGGGTTTTAAATGCACGCTCTGATCGTTTTGGAGAGAAACAAAAAGGTTTGGTATTCTCTCGAAGCTAGCACTTCGAATCTCGTGCGCCGTTCGTGTGTGGATTGCTGGTTGAGGACGTTCGTCGTTGGCAGCGCCTTAGAGATCGATCAACCTTCAGAAAGGTATATTGCGACCGAGGTATGATTAAGTTTTCATGGTTTAAACGTTTTTAATAGAATTAGATTTGGATCCTGTTGGGGTTTTTGTCAAAATTGTTTTGTAATTTCCGCGCGTATGAACCCCAAAACCCGACACTGGTATCAGAGCAAGGTTCGATTCCATTAAATTCATTGCATGTTTTCATCTGATATATACATGATATATGATTGAAAGCATGTTAATAGTTAATGTATATGTGATATACATAAGTTTTCTGTGAGATTTATTATCATGCTTTGTGTATATGATACATATATTCGTGATTTAATTGAAATCAGTTTCGTACATGCTAGTAACCATGTTAGGTTAATTCAAATAATCTTAATGAATTGAATTTCGTGTTCTGTGATCCATGACACCATTAAGTATAATCTTTATTTTTCGTGTATTGATGCATGGATGAAATCTCCGTAATTCAGTATGCATATTTAGGTTACATTGTTTTAAGTTTCTTAAATTGTATAAGTCTGAATATTAATTCGAAACTAATATGATTAGGTTCGATTGGGATAGTAGTTCATGATTCAATTACATGTTTGTGATTATTTGGATGAGGACCGAAATTGCAAATAATTATTTTTTTAACTCGTTATATCTATTTTGTTATGAAATTTCTATTTGATAAGAGATAGATAACAAATTAGATTATGAGATATTAGCAAAATCGGTTTCGTTATCCCTATTGGATAGGAGATAAATATCGAGAATTTTGTTATTGGTGATATGCTAGGATTCAAATATCTTAAGTCCTAATTGGATTAGGATAAGATGATTAGTTAGATGTGGGTCCGGGTTAATTAAAATATTTTAATTGACTTAATTTCGGATAAATTAAGGGGTTAATTTAGGATAATAAAATCAGCGAAAAATATGATTTTCTATAGCGAATTTTAATTTTCGGAACCGCCCACTGACCGGCCATCGGGACCGCCGTCTAACTAATCCTAGCTCACGAAAATTCTTTTATTAGTGAACAGTATAAAAATTTCCAAATTGTTTAGTGATTGAACAAATCAATAAAATATATGATATTTCATTGTTTACATAAAATCTCTAAACTTAATAAAATCCCTCTATTAAATTTTAAGTCTCGAGCCATCCATTTTAAACACTTGTCAAGGCCTCGATCACACTAATATAGTTTCAGCCATAGCTGGGTGTATTGTGTTATCTTGGTAAGACAAGTTGGGTAAGAGTTACCTATATATTTAAAATGGTCCGACTTAATAAAGCTATCAAAATAGTTTTGAGCTTTAGGCACATGATGAGATATAAAAAACATGCTAAGAAATAAGATGTCCCGTATCTCATAAATGTATTTAAAATTACATAAGATGTAATTGGTAACTGTTACCTACCTAAATAATCTAGTTCTGTGTTTCATGCCATATCTGTCATAGAATTAGGTGAAATATGGATTTTAGTCCCCTAAATAAACAGTATGTTTTAGGAGGGTTGTTAATTTAGTGGGAGTCTATTCCTCTATACTAAATTAAACTTTGCATAATCTTTATTGTAGATCAATGGCCTCTTCAAGTAACAATAATCCCCTGTCACTGCGATCCATCCTTGAGAAGGATAAGCTATCTGGGACTAACTTTCTTGATTGGTTCGAAACACGGGAATCGTTCTCAAGCATGAACGCAAGTTGTATGTCCTGGATGCTCCAATCCCCGAGGACCCACCAGACCCAATGCTACGAAAGTTTGTGAAGGATGCGCATAATAAGCATGTCAACGATTCTACGATGTTGCATGTATTATGTGGCAACTATGGTTCATGAACTTGAGAGAGTCATGGAACTAATGGAATCCTACGACATGGTATGTTAACGAAGGAAATGTTCCAACAAAGCTAGGCAAGAAAGGTTCGAGACATCAAGAACCTACATTCTTGCAAGATGATGAGGTGCATCGGTCGGTCCTCATGTTACGAAGATGAAGGGCTATGTTGACCAGCTTGATAGACTCGGATTTCCCATAAGCCAAGAATTGGCTACGGATTTGATCCTGAATTCATTACCGGAGAGTTACTCACAATTTGTGATGAACTATTTCAGAGTTGCATTTGATGCTCAAAACTGCTGAACAAAATATAAAGAAACCCTCTAGTAATGTGTTGATGGTCCAAAAGGGAAAGGGAATGAAGAAGAAAGGCAAAGGCAAGGCTAAAGTTGCCAAGGCTTTCTTATGTTGCACTTTTGTCATGCAAAGCTTTGTGGAACAAGTCAATCCTCAACCTGTTCCTGCTTCAAAACACCCAAAAGAAAAGAAAGGAAATTGTCATTTCTGCCATGCACATGGACATTGGTTCAGAAATTGCAAACTCTATCTGGAAGATCTAAAGAAGAAAAAGGGTAGTGCGACTATCACTACAGGGACTCACTAGAAGTAGAAAGTTGAAGAAAGGAGAAGTCATCCTCCGCGTAGGGAATGGAGCAAGAGTTCTTTATATGGTACATTGGATCATATGACTTAGTCTTACCTAGTGGACTTATTTTAACTTTAAATAATTGTTATTTTGTGCTGCACTTGAGCGAAAACATCATTTCTGTTTCATGTTTGGATATGGATGGTTTTGATTTTATTATTGCGAATAATAGATGTTCCATTTCTCGTAAAGGCATATTTTATGCAAATGCTGATTTGTGTGATGGTCTTTATATTCTAAGCATGAAAAGGTTCACTGATACTTCAGTCTTTAACATAAATACAAAGAGATTCAAGTCAAATGATTTGAATCAAACCTATCTTTGACATTGTCGTCTCGGGCACATAAATGAGAAACGCATAACGAAGCTCCATAGAGATGGACTTCTAGATTCATTTGATTTAGAAACATATGAAACATGCGTATCTTGTTTACTAGGCAAGATGACTAAAAGTCCCTTTACTGAACAGAATGAAAGGGCAAGTGATTTATTGGGTCTAATACATACTGATGTATGCGGTCCTATAAACACAATGGCTAGAGGAGGTTATCGGTACTTCATTACATTTATGATGATTTCAAATAGATATGGTTATGTATATCTTATGAAACATAACGCTTTTTGAATCATTTGAGATGTTTCGAACGTTTCAAAATGAAGTGCGAATCAACTTGGTACAACTATCAAAACAACTTCGATCGGATCGAGGTGGTGAATATTTGAGCCAAAAATTTGATGATCATCTTAGAAATTGTGGGATTGTCTCCCAATTGACTCCACCAAGCAACTCCACAATGGAATGGAGTTTCTAAAAAGAGAAATCGAACTTTATTAGATATGGTTCGATCTATGATGATTCATGCGGATCTTCCATTATCCTTTTGGGGTTATGCATTACAAGCTATGACTTTCACTCTAAATCGAGTTCCTTCTAAAGCGGTTGATAAAACACCATATAAGATATGGTACGGACTAAGACCTAGTTTGTCTTTCCTTAAGATTTGGGGTTGCGAAGCTTACGTAAAGCGACAAGTCTCAGAAAAACTAGCACCTAAATCTGACAAGTGTTTATTTGTGGGGTATCCTAAGGAAACAAAATGATATTACCTTTATAATCTCGCTGAGAACAAAGTGTTTGTTGCTCGGTATGGTGCCTTTATGGAAAAATAGTTTATTTCAAAAGACACTAGTGGGAGAGAAATAAATCTTGAAGAAGTTCAAGAATCACGAGATAAACAACGAACCGCTTCTTTGGAAGTTCAACAACGTTACGAACCGATTGAACCTCCACAAGTGACACAAGGCCCACGTAAATCTGGTAGGGTAAGACATGAGCCGAGAGAGATTCGGATTATTTCATTACGATAGTCGTGATGTGTTGCTTATAGATCAAAATGAGCCCACCACTTATCGGAGGCTATGTCTGGACCGGACTCGGATAAATGGCTAAGTGCCATGAACTACGAGATGCAATCCATGTATGATAACCAAGTTTGGAACTTGGTTGATTTACCTGAAGGTGGTAAGACCATTGGATGTAAATGGGTATGCAAGCTTGAGGACGTGTATATGACACAACTTTGAAGGTTTTGTACATCCCGAGAATTCTAGGAAGGTATGCAAGCTTCAAAGATTCATTTATGGATTAAAGCGAGCTTCTCGGAGTTGGAATCTTCGTTTTGATGAAGCAATCAAGGATTTTGGTTTTATTAAGAACGAAGATGAGCCTTGTGTATACAAGAAGGTCAGTGGGAGTGTAGTTGTTTTTAAGTGCTTGTATGTTGATGATATATTACTCATTGGAAATGACATCCCAACATTGCAGAATGTCAAGTCTTGGTTAGGGAAGTGTTTCTCAATGAAAGACTTAGGAGATACAAGCTTATATCCTAGGGATAAGGATCTATAGAGATAGATCTAAGAGGCTAATCCGTCTAAGTCAGAGTGCTTACATAGACAAGGTGCTGAATAGGTTCAGTTTGCAAGACTCTAAAAGATGATTGTTGCCAATGTCTCATGACATAAGTCTCAGCAAGATTCAATGTCCTAAGATAAATGATGAGCGAGACCGTATGAATAAGATTCCATATGCATCAACTATTGAATCTATTATGTATGTCATGCTATGCACTCGACCTGATGTATCATATGCTTTGAGCACTACAAGCAGATATCAGTCAGATCTTGGTGAGAGTCACTGGATAGCAGTAAAGAACATTCTTAAATACTTAAGAATTACAAAGGAAGTGTTCTTGGTCTATGGAGGTTTTGAACATGATCTAGTTGTAAATGGTTACACGAGATGCAAGTTTTCAAACTGATATAGATGATTTTAGATCGCGATCGGATATGTGTTTACTTTGAATGGGGGTGCGATAAGTGGAAAAGTTCGAAGCAAGAGATCGTGTCGATTCTACAACGTAGTGAGTATATTGCGGCTTCCGATGCGGCAAATAAGGAGCGATTTGGATCAAAAAGTTCATTTCGAACTAGATGTGGTTCCAAGTATTGCTAACCTTTGTTTGTTTGTATTGTGACAATAACGGGGCAATAGCACAGGCCAAGGAACCTAGATCACACCACATATCCAAACATATACTCAGGCGTTTTCATCTCATCTGAGAAATTATTGAGAGGGGATACGTGAAGATTTGCAGAGTACCTATTGAAGACAACGTTACGGATCCAATGACAAAAGCTCTTCCACAAGCAAAACATGATGGTCATGTTAGATCATTAGACATAAGATGCATGTATGATTGGCCCAGTGCAAGTGGGAGATGTTGGGGCATGTGCCCTAGGTCAATCCATTAACTTGTCTTTATGAATACTTTTAGTTAATAAAATAGAGGATTTCATTTGCTGTTTATTATAATTAATTTGCATGTTTACATTATAATAAGATCCATTGGTATTTACAGAAATATCATAAATGTCCCTAGATCGATCATTATCTTGGGAACTATAATGAATTAAGACTAGTGTAAGTCTTGATTGATGATCATATGATGATTATAAGTATAGAGATACGAATCAAGATCACGAGTACTTGTTAGGGAACAAAGTCTTGGACCGACCCATATGAGAACATCACATGTATTAAGTCATAGTTGTTTCTTATGATAGGTATATTTCTCGATCCTCGACTTGAGATTAGCGAGAGACTTCAACATTAGGAACACAGTGATTTGACACAATCAAACGTTGCCTTTAACCGGACGATTATAAAGGTTGTGATTGGTTACTGTGTGAGCAATGTGATGAAGTTGTGTAATCGAGAAAGAACTTGTCCCTCTAATAGAAAGAGAGATATCCAGTGGATCCCTCGATGTGTTAGACTGTTAAAAGGCCTAGTCTAAGTGAATTGATATTGATCAATGTCACTTGGATGTTTTCGGTCTACCTAGAGATCAAGACTAGTACAATTGAACATGTTGGATGACAATTCCATGCCTCATGTTTGATCAAAAAGGATATCGTGTGACAAAAGGATGTTATATACACTATTGATTAGGTTGTATCGATTTGATATTCGTACAACTTGGGTAGTCATAATGTCTTGCTAGAGGCTGCTTATGACTTGTATACCAAAATGTGTTTTGGTACACTGCCAACTTGTATGAGCCTATTGGGTCGCACACTAAGAATGGTTTTGCGAGATTTTAAGATGGTTCAAAAAACGAATTTTATATGATAAAATTCATGACAGAAACGTCCTTGTGGTGTATTACACTTATACTTCTTTAAGTAAGGGTATATGTGTAATTTACTTAACCGTCTATATACAAGGGTTGTATAAATAGACGCTTTAAGTTAAAACACATAGAGGAAAGATTAAGGGTCGAATTTCTATTTTCGTTTTAGAAATGAATTATTCTGGTATGCTCTGGATCGTTTTGGAGAGAAACAAAAAGGTTTGGTATTCTCTCGAAGCTAGCACTTCGAATCTCGGTCGCCGTTCGTGTGTGGATTGCTGGTAGAGGGCGTTCGTCGTTGGCAGCGCCTTAAAGATCGATCAACCTTCAGAAAGGTATATTGCGACCGAGGTATGATTAAGTTTTCATGGTTTAAACGTTTTTAATGGAATTAGATTAGGATCCTGTTGGGGTTTTTGTCAAAATTATTTTGTAATTTCCTCTGCGTATGAACCCCAAAACCCAACACGCTCTTCAAGAAAGCAATCCAGGGACACGTGTGGAATGGAGTCATGGCGAGCCTAATGCCAACAATGAGGTTGTATTCAAATGGGTTTTTTGGGCATTTGCACCATCTATTGCGAGCTTTAGACATTGCGGACCAATTATACAAATTGAAGGCACATTCTTGTATGGAAAATACAAACAAAAACTCTTAATAGCCACTGTTGTTGATAGTATGTCACGGCTCAAATCTCCAACCCCGTTTTAATTCCTTAATCAGGATCACCGACCCTTGACGTGGGGACCTACACTGTGATACGTGCACCGACCAGGCACGTGGCGAGGTATATCATATTTTTGTATTGATGTGTGCCTAGTGTTATGTATTGTGTAGACTTACTAAGTCATTTTGTACGGTTGTAGGCGTCGAGACGAGAGCGGAGACACGCCTCGATATGCGTGTCGACGCGGTGCGGGTAGTTGACCGGACCGAATATTAGGTCGGGGAAACGAAAACACGCAAATTGAATAAAAATATGTCAAGTAACTCATATGAAATAGATATTGGGTGACTAACGACGCGATGGTACGCGGATATCACGGTTCGGACGCGAAACCGGGCGTCGAAACGCCCGAAAACACAGACAAGTGTCTTAGTGGTGTCACAATTAGATGTCACTTATACAAATACAACAACACACACTCTTGTCTTAAAATACACTACACTTGTCCAATGCCACACCACGTGCCCACCAAATACTCTCACCTACACACCATACATACACAACACACATGCAAACACAAACGATCAACGATCGGGCCGAAGAAGAGGAAGAAAATCGAGAGAGGAAGAAGAAGAAAATGAGAGGAGGAGGAAGAGAAGTGATGCGCCGGGAATGAGAGTAAGGTGATTCGTTACTGTTGTTGTTGTTTGGGTAGCCGAGAATGGGGTTCGGCCTCCGTGGCCGAACCCCATGACCGCGGTGGTGATGGCAGGGGTGCCTCCCCTGCCATCGGCTCCACCGGGGTTGGGGTGGAGAATCACCCCAACCCGTCACCAGAGGAGAGAAGAACAATATATATATATATATATATATATATATATATATATATATATATATATATATATATATATATATATATATATATATTTTTTTTTTCCTTCCTCCCGTCGAACCGACAGTCGATCGGGAGGGAAGGAGGAGTGCACACTGCGCGGTGTACCCCCTTCTTGGGGCTGGGCCCCGAGCGGACCGAGCTCGGCCCATAGGCGAGCCTGGACTGTTCAGTCTAGGGCGAGTCGGAGTCCCGAGACCCAAACAGAAATTAAAAAAAAAAACAGAAAGAAGAGAAAAAGGGAAGAAAAATGAAAGAAAATTAGGAAAAAAAAATTCCGGAAAAATTGGGAAAAATATATTTCGATAAATTGAGCTAAAACCCACTATTTTGAACTAATGAGACACCAAACTCAGGAACCTATGAAAAAGGGTACGAGAGAGCAAATACAAGATTTGGAGTTACGGGAAGCCAGTAAAGCTAGGACTTTACTTTGTTGGGTGAGTATACCCAATGACAATTTTACTTGGCATTTCATTCATATTAATTGTTGTTCTTGCATAGTCCTTTTGACTATTTTGCCTTTGTACTCTTATATCATGTGTTCTTTGTGTCTATGCTCACTTGATGAGTCTAGTTTGCATGATATCCATTCATTAATTTAATTCATTGATTCTATCCCATGCTATGTCTATTCTTGTTGTTTAAAATGTGATTTGAATGATAAATAGCATGCTATTAGGCTAGTGAATATCTTATAAATGTTTAAGAGGACTTGTATTCCTTACTTGTTTAGGTGTGTAGATGTGTCTATGCCTTGACAATCCATACCTAATAATTCTTGAAATTTTAAAAGTAGTTTTTGCATTTAGGTCCCGTACTCGATCGAGGTGTGCGCGAATCACGGGGTTAGAGTCCCTGGGGATGTCGGCACATGTTACTTGAAACTGTTTGACACTCGGGGTTAGAGTCCCTGAGGTGGTCTACGCACCGGGGTTAGAGTCCCTGTGACACTGTATGACACTCGGGGTTAGAGTCCCTGAGGTGGTCTACACACCGGGGTTAGAGTCCCTGGTAACACTTGGGTTAGAGTCCCTTGTGCTATATGATTATTGAGTCGGAGTGACACGTTTCACTGCCGACCGGACCTAAATCACTACTACTTAGCCTAGTGTCAGTTTCACTTGTTCAGCTCTCGTATTTACTCGCATATGGTTTATTTTCCAGTTTTCCCATTTATATGCTTTTAAATACCATTTGAATATTTGGAAATGCAAATTAAACTTGTCATCGGGGATTACTGTTTTATTCTTGTACTCACCGTCCTTTTTATGACGGTGGGTGCAGAGCCGTCTACCAGTAGGTCGGGCAAAGAGAAGATCGACGATTATCCATGAGCTCGCGGCGCGTCACTGCATCAATTGTAGGTTTTCTTTTGATATTTTGATCGTATATGTTATATACGTCTTTCAGATACTATTTGGGGTTGTATATTGGGTTGAGCGTTAGTTCCCCGACTTGACTTAGACTATTTTACTGTTTTCAATGCATTTTGAGGACTTTATATATGTGATGTCATTTCCTGGTTTTCCACACTTAGGGTTTTATAAATGACTTCGCATAAGTTACTAATTGCTTCGCATAATCAATAAGACTTAAAGCTAATTAATTAATTTAATAAAAAGTTTTAATTAACTTTAAATCTTATAAACTGGTAGGACTAGTGTATTACTTATCATGAATACGAGAAAAGAGGCGTCTAGGTTGTAAAGGCCGACTAATACGTAGTTAAGTCTGCGTGGATATGATTAGGGCTTAATTACGTGATTATGCCGCTAGATTAGGAGAGGGGCCGTCACATAGTAATAGTCATTTATTTCCCTTAGCATTTGCCATTGTTGATGAGGAAAGTCAAGACAGCTGGGGATGGTTTATGGCTTGTTTGCGACATAATGTGACTGATAGAGATGGTATATGTGTCATTTCTGATCGACACCCTGGTATATTGTTGGCAATGAATAATCCTCAAAATGGATGGACCCGTGAAAGAGCTCAACATAGATTTTGCCTTCGTCACATATGCAGTAATTTCAACATGAGATTTGGGAGCAAAGAATTAAAGGATATGGTGTACTTAGCCGGTGCACAACATCAACCGCGAAAATTTAAGGCATACATGAAAGAACTTCAACAAATTAATGCGGAATGTATTGCGTGGTTTAATGACCTTGATCGAACACAATGGACCAACGCATACGACAAAGGATATCGATACGGATGGATGACTACAAATCTAGCGGGTATTAATTGTGTCTATATTTTGTTACTATTATTTATTTAATGTGTTTGATTTATATTACGTTTAGAAGCTAATACATATATGATTTTTTTAAAACAAATGTAGAATGCTTTAACGAGGTCCTTAAAGGCGCGCGATTTTACCCTTTCACCACATTAGTGCAACCGACATTTTATCGTGTCATGGCGTACTTTAACAAAAGACGTGACAAAATAAGTGCAGCCCTAGGAAGGGGCGAAAGGTACACAAGGTACGCACTGGATAAGTTGTCACATTGGGGAAAGGTGGCTGGAGGGTACAATGTTACATTAGTGAATCGTGAAAATGACACATTTGAAGTCATCACTGTAGCACGTGGCTATCATTTGAGAAAAGGGTATAACAAGCAAGTGGTGAAATTGGAAGCTCGTAGATGCACTTGTATGAAGTGGCAATGTTTTGGCATTTCATGTTCCCATGTCCAAGCAGTTTGCGCCAGTGTTGTCATAGATCACTGTTAGTACATTGAGTCATACTACGATTATCGTGTACGATTAATGTTATCTTTGCGAATTTCCAACCCATTCCTCACGAAGATTATTGGCCTAACGCTAGAGTTTCACACACGTTCTTTGCTGATCCATCTCGAAAGCGAGTCAAAAGGTCGTCCTCAAAACAAGACGTTTGCGCACTGAGATGGATTGGAGAGGCAATCAGAAACAACCACGTCATATGCAGCGAGAGAAGGAATGGAGAGAAACACCAACAACGTTGCGATGTAGTCAGTGTAAGCAGGATGGACAAAATAGACGCACTTGCTCTCGTCGTCAGTAAGAACAACCGTCTAATGCTTCATAGTGAAAGGCTCTTTCAAGTCTTATGTTTCGCATCCACTTATATTTTCCTTGTGTTTGTTCACTTTCTTATGACTTTGTGGTGCATGTACTTTGTTTCAATTAAACCATGTTTTCATATTATTCACACGATTTTGTTTTAATTTTATTGTTTCTTGAATGAAATGTATCGCTAATTGTATTGTTTCTTCATTGGTTTTTTGGAATTAATGACAACATTGTTAATGGTTTGGGGTTCAAGCGCGATATGGATCCTGGCCCTATAGATGATTCGTTGTTGACTATGCAAGCTCTACATAGATCTACTCGCGTTTGGAATGGACCGGTAGTACTTCTTTTCGCATGTATGCATAATTTTATAGCTTCGTAGCTACATTTTAACTAATGTAACTTAAATCTCGTATTTCCATAGGATCCTGATATATTGACTATCAGGCGTAATTCAGCTGCACTACATCGATTGGTCCCACTAGATGAACGAATAGTTGGGCATCTTCATGAAGCTGGGTTTTATGGGACGGCGCGAATAGGTTTCATAGCAATTGATTGTCATCTCATTACTGCCCTTGTAGAGAGGTGGAGGCCATAAACTCACACGTTTCATTTTCCAGTTGGCGAGATAACTATTACCCTTCAAGATGTACAAATCATTTTAGGGTTACCTGTCGATGGATTACCAATCACTGGTCGTGTAGAGCAAGATCACGATGCCATATGTTTGACGCAACTAGGCTTCCCATTCACTGAAAACAACTGAATGGAGGTTGGATCCAAATTCGCCAACTTTCAAGATGGTTTCCAAACCTTCCAAATAATGTTGATGATGTGGAAGTGCAACGCTATGCGAGAACGTACATCTTACAACTTCTTGGAGAAACTTTATTTGCGAGACAAGTCTAACATTCTCGTTCACATCACGTATTTGCAATTTTTGGAGGATTTTGAGGCGGCGGGACAATACGGTTGGGGTAGTGCAACTCGGCTCACCTATATAGACAATTATGTCTTGCGTAGACATTGATGGAGCGAGAGATTGCGAGTCCGGTCATATTATTGCAATTATGGGCATGGGATAGGTTGCATTTTCTTGCACCAATAATGGGAAACGTTCTTGAGACGACATCATACCAAACGAAGAATTATTTCCACCTCCTCCATTTGGTCATAGGTAATTAGTATTTTTTAACATAATAATTTCAATTTGAGTATATTTATCTACATGTACATTCAAGCATGCTTTGTGTTGTTTTTTACATTTCTATAGGTGGAGACATGCCTTGGAGACCACGGGAACATCAATGCACGTCTTGACAAAATACTGAGAGAAATGATTGACATGCAAGCACCCGAAGAAGTAAGAAATATACTTAATCATTTTGCTCGAATAACCTATTATACAATGGTGAAATGCGAATTTTATTAATTTCAAGTTGTTTTTTATGACTTTAGGTAATTTGGGAGCCGTATCTGAGGCAGTGATAAGGGACACACTGCGTATTATGTAGCAGTGGTCGTGCTATTTAGCGAATGAGGGCACCTTTGCTTTTATTACGTGTTTGTGGAAATATATAATCTGATAGAGTCATGCGACAATTCGATTTGAAACAAAGATACCACCTTTACATAACACAAGCATGGAGCTACATAGATGGACTTGAGAGGAAAACAGGATAAGGATTGGAGTGCGAACATAGTGCTTATGTCGCATGTGGAACAAACGTGCTTCCAATATTGCAAGCGATGAAATATTGGAGGAGCCATTGGAATTTTACGACCGTATATGTTATGGTATCGTCGCATTACACGACGATTCATGTCTCGTCGTCGCGGAGCTATTCTTTGAGGCATTGGTAAGTACAATTTTATTTTTTTCGTCATGAAGTCTTTCAAATAGTTGTTTTGATTTTACTTTCGCATACAACTTCTTAAATATTTTATATGTAGGCACATGGAATGACATCAATTCATCAGTTGACATTGGATGATGATGTGTCTATTGCACGTATTAGAGATGTAGTTGCATCGACTTTGACTGCAATACATGCAGATTATCGCATCCATAATATGCCCACTTCATTTGAAGCTTCTCATCAATCTTCTCATGATGATACACGTTCGAGGCATGACACTCCAGTGTATACTCCATCAGTACCTCTCCACCAGTTCGAGACTCTATATACTTCATCAGTTCCTCTCAACGAGTTAGAGACTCCACATACTCCATCAGTTCCTCCCAACATGGCATTCGAGGCTACGGAAGCCTTTCCATTTGATAGGGCACCTACATCTTCGCGTCATTTTAATGCAAGTCCAATAATGATGAATTTATATGGGACTACAAGTACTCATGATGGTGGAATGCGTGATATCGATGATATTCAAAGAGAAGATGCTCAAAATCCTGCTGATGTGGGCCATTCGAATGTGCCATTAGCTTTAAATCGTAATGTTCGAGTCGTAAAGAGAATACGTTGTGGGACTGGAAGTCATTATTTGGGGTCAGACTAGGACTTTTTCTTAACTATAATAATACATTTTTATCTTTTTATTATTGCTTTGTAGTTGATCACCTTGCAATTTCTTCATTTATAGCAATTCAAATTGCAAGTTCTTAATTTATAGCAAATCAACTATGTGTGATTTATTGGATGTTCATTGTGCTGCATTGGTGTAGGCCTCGAAATCGGTTCTCTTATGTTATGAATTTGTTGAATTTCTGTTGTATTTTGCAGTATATGATATGATGGGTTTTTGTGTTTTTTGTTGATGTTTTGTAAACTGTTTTGGAATTCATGCTTCGATTGGAGTTTATGCATGATATGAGATAAGTCAAATTATGATTATAGAGTTTTGAAGCTGAAAAATTGAAACTTTGTGTGTGATATTATTGGAAACAACATCTGCATTTATAAACACTCCCATATTTGCTAATTGTGTATGTTGTTTCCAGGTAGATAATTTTGAGTTTCACTTTCTTTGAATTGGTGTAGGTCTTGAAATCGGATCTTTTTTTTGAATTTATTGATGGTGGTGGAACCACTTTGGGTGAAGAGGACGAAAACATGGATGCTCATTTGAGATTTAGCCAACCAAGACCTATTGGATACGCACAAAAGCATCGACAAAATTTAAAAAAAAAAAAAAAAAACTCAGCTGGAAAACCAAGGATGTCAATTGACATCTCTGCCATCGTAAAAAAAATCACTGAAGAGGAAGTCGTGATTTGCTATAATTAATGGTAGAATATTACATTTTAGTACTTCATTTTTTATTTTGAACTTTTTCGATAACTAATTTTAACTATTTGGATTAAATAGCGAGAAGCCTCTTAATTAATGGTAGAATAGTACATTTTAGTGGAGTTTGAAATACTTAATTAGAAGTAGAATAGTAAATTTAAATGATGGTTGAAAGATAAATTATGCCCTTATAATTAAAGGTAAAATAGTAAATTTAAGTAATGGTTGAAATACTTAATTAAGAGTAGAATAGTAAATTTAAATGACGGTTGAAAGATTGATTATTCGTGTTTATTATATTGATTAGCCGACGGAAGTTTGAGAAAATTTGTGAAATACTAATTAAGAAAAAAATCCAAAATCATTATTTTTTGGATGAAATTCTTCAATTAAATTGTACCAACAAACAGCAACAATAAATTAGTTGTTGCAAATTGTAGCCTAATTAAGCACTATTATGTGGACTAACAAAACATAGCATAAAACATGTAACGACCCTAAAAATCTAACTCGTGCCACGTGCCATTTTAGGGTCATATGTGGGACTCGCTCGTCGTGATCCGGATCGAAATCGACGCGAAATAGGGTCAAGTTAAGGTTTATGTCACGGCCCGAATCTCTAACCCGTTTTAATTCCTTAATCAGGATCACCGACCCTTGACGTGAGACCTACACTGATACGTGCACCGACCGAGGCACGTGGCCGAGGTATATCGTGTTTTTGTATTGATGTGTGCCTAGTGTTATGTATTGTGTAGACTTACTAAGTCGGTTTGTACAGTTGTAGGCGTCGAGACGAGAGCGGGGACACGCCTCGAGTAGCGTGCGAGCCGGGGAATCGGGTAGTTAGCATTTTGGTAAGTCTTATTTAATACTAATATGAAATAAGGAATTACTTATAAGCCTATGGTTGTGTTTGTTAATGTAAATCAAATTAAAGGCCTATAGTTGAGTAACAAAATGGAATAGGTATTGGGTGGCTAACGACGCGGCGATACGCGTATATCACGATTCGGACGTGAAACCGGCGTCGAAACGCCCGAAAACACAGACGAGTGTCTTAGTTGTGTGACACTTGTACAAACACAACATCACATTTGTCCAAACTACACCACACTGTCCAATTTCCATACAAGTGTTCATCCACCCACTTACACCTACACCACACACACACACACACAGACCCCGAACATGGAGGCCGATAGGAAGAAGAAGGAAAGGAGAGGAGGAGGAGGAGGAACGCGCCAGGAAGGAGAAGAGGAGGTGGAGACGTCACGGTCGAGGTAAGTCATCGTCGGTTGTGGGTTACGGTGGTTGGCGGTGGGGTGGCCGAGAGTGGGGTCGGTCATGGAGGCCGAACCACATAGCCGAGCCGAGGTGGAGATGGCGGGGGTGTCTCCCCTGCCATCGGTTCCACCGGGGCTGGGGTGGAGAACAACCCCAACCCATCGCCGGAAGAAGACCCCAGTGGGCCGAGCCTGGACTTATTCTGGTCCAGGGCCGGGTCGAGTCCGACCCGTTTGGGTCGACCCGACCCAAACAGAATTAAAAAAAATGAGAAGAAAAATGAGGGAAAAATTTGGAAAAATTCCGAAAAAATTGGGAAAATTATATTTCGATATTTTGACCATTTCATGCCAAAAAAAACTACTTTAAAGTGTAGAACTGAGATTGAAACTTAATTTAGTCTTTAGAGGCTGATTTAGGAAGATTGATTTAAAGTCTATTAGACCAATTTGAATACACAATAAACACCACTAAATTGAGCTTAAACCCACTATACTTGAACTAATGAGACACCAAACTCATGAACCTAGGAAAAGGGTATGAGAGAGCGAATACAAGATTTGGAGTATCGGGAGGCTAGTAAAGCTAGGACTTTACTTTGTTGTTGTGAGTATACCCAATGACAACTTTACTTGGCATTTCATTTCTATTAATTGTTGTCCTTGCATAGTCCTTTTGACTATTTTGCCTTTGTATTCTTATATCATGCGTTCTTTATGTCTATGCTCACTTGATAAGCCTAGTTTGTATGATATCCATTCATTTGATTTGATTCATTGATTCTATCCTATGCTATGTCTATTCTTGTTGTTTCAAATGTGAATTGAATGATAAATAACATGCTATTAGGCTAGTGAATATCTTATAAATGTTTAAGAGGACTTGTATTCCTTATTTGTTTAGGTGTGTAGATGTGTGTATGCCTTGACAATCCATACTTGGTATTTCTTGAAATTTAAAAAGTAGTTTTCGCATTTAGGTCCCGTACTCGATCGAGGTGTGCGCGACTCACGGGGTTAGAGTCCCTGGGGATGTCGGCACATGTTACTTGACACTGTATGACACTCGGGGTTAGAGTCCCTGAGGTGGTCTACACACCGGGGTTAGAGTCCCTAGGTAACACTTGGGTTAGAGTCCCTTGTGCTATATGATTATTGAGTCGGAGTGACATGTTTCACTGCCGACCGGACCTAAATCACTACTACTTAGCCTAGTGTCAGTATCACTTGTTTAACTCTGGTATTTACTCGCATATGGTTTATTTTCCAGTTTTCCCATTTATATGCTTTTAAATACCATTTGAATATTTAGAAATGCAAATTAAGCTTGTCATCGGGGATTCTTGTTTTATTCTTGTACTCACCGTCCTTTTTATGACGGTGGGTGCAGAGCCGTCTACCAGCAGGTCGGGCAAGGAGAAGATCAACGATTATCCCTGAGCCCGCGGCGCGTCACTGCATCGATTGTAGGTCTTCTTTTGGTATTTTGATTATATATGTTATATGTCTTTCAGATACTATTTGGGGTTGTATATTGGGTTGAGCGTTAGTTTCCCCGACTTGACTTAGACTATTTTATTGTTTCAATGCATTTTGAGGACTTTATATATGTGATGTCATTTCCTGGTTTTCCACACTTAGGGTTTTATAAATGGCTTCCGCATAAGTTACTAATTGCTTCCGCATAATCAATAAGACTTTGCTAATTAATTAATTTAATAAAAAGTTTTAATTAACTCTAAATTTTATAAACTGGTAGGACTAGTGTATTACTTATCCTGAACACGAGAAAACAAGGGCGTCTAGGTTGTAAAGGCTAACTAATACGTAGTTAAGTCCTGCGTGGATATGATTATGGCTTAATTACGGGATTAGGCCGGGCGGTGCCCTAGATTAGGAGAGGGGTCGTCACAGTTTAGACGCGGTGTATCTGTGTTTCGGAGTGCAATGCTATTTTTATCAATTTTTGGCAAAAATGGGGTATTTTTTGGCGTTTAATTCGGACACAAAATCGATGAGATAATACTAATAATTTTAAAAAAGATCGGATAAGAAGAGAGAGGAGAGATAGAGAAAAGGGGAGAAAGAGAGAAGAGAGAAGAGAGAGAGAGAGACGGCGAAGAGGGGGAACCGCCGAGAGAGAAAGGGAGAGAGACGGCGGAGACGGTGGCGAGGAGCGGCGACATCGGCCAAGTGCGGCGCGAGCATTATTGTGGCTTAGAGGAGCGCGACTCTGCGAGACGGAGTCGACCAGACGAACAGCAGCGCGGCGGCGGATGACGCGATGGCGCGGACGGCCAGAAGCAGCGGCGGACCGGGAGGTGACGCGGCTGTGGGGAAGACAATGAGCAGCGGCACGGAGGACGTCAGCGAGGAGGGGCGGTGTCTCGGCGACGCGGCGCGCGGTGAACGACATGGAGTAACGGCGCGGCGACCCGTTGCCTGACCGATTGATCCCCGACGGAGAGACAACAACAGTGGACAAGGAGGCGTGACTTCGACGAAGCTCGACAACGCGATGGATTGCTCGCGAAGAATATGAAAGGCGTAGATTTTGGAGTTGAGACCTCCATTGAAAGCCATGGTGAGATTCTAAACCACATTGATTTCAACTACAAGGCTAATTGATAAATCTTGTAGTCAATTCCGATATGGTTTACTTCAAGTGGTTTGGTTTTTATTTGAATGACTTAAGTAACTTAATTGAGAATAAATATGAGTCCCAAATGGTATAAATGGATACTAGGGACTTATGAGACTATAGCCTGGTATCGACGCGTTTCTCGAGGTGTGAGCAAGATATTTTGGAGAGACATTGCGATTGTTTAAGGTAAGTAAACTCCTAGAAAGTCAGGCTTAGAATTTACTTATTTTCATTGTAAATTATTAATTTCACATTACTTTTCGCCGATTTAGTTTTCATGTTTACTCTATTCCCGCGTGTGTATGTGTATGGTCGAAGGGACGGTGTGACACCTTTCCGGCTCTCTCGTTGATGATTATCCGATTGTTGCTACGGTGTTGGTCATACCCTAGACTACGCGTGAGATTTCTCTTAGCGAGTTGATGATCTCGAGAACGAGTTGACGTGAGGCCCACCTCCGTCACAGATTTCCTCTCCTTTGAGGCGTTGGGCGGAAGTCTACTTTCCGACCAACAGAGTTCCTCGTTTCGACCGTGAAGAGGGGGTGTGGATTTCCTCACCTCCAGGGCCTTCTCGGTTTAGCATTTTCGTCCCAAAGCTCGACAGCTATACATCACTCTCGAGTTACATATTCTTGATTTTCTCACGACTTATATTCATGTTTTACATTCATGTTCATTTACTTTATATGCATGAATTGTAGTCGTTTTCTTGGATTTCTTGTGAATACTAACTGAATTTCTCTGGGATTTACTCACTAGAACTTGTCATTGTTTGTTGGTGGCAAGTTGCGAGATCCTACGACAGCCGGGGAAGGCGGTGATTGGCAACTACCTCTGATCTGGAGCGCCTCCACTAGCTTACTCGTAGGTGTTTGTATTTACATATACATACGTTTTGGGATCTTTTTTTGGACACTTTCTCACCTGATACATGTATATTGACACCTATTATACATTTTTGTCGCCTTAACTGATATACATGGTATCCTTTTGCTGGGTTTCCACCCCAAAGGTTGTTAATTAATGCATAATTTATTTACATTAATTATATGCATGTTATTAAGACTTCCGCTATTAAAAATAACTTGAACAGAATGAAGATAAACAAATTAAGTTGTAAAACTTCTTAACTTAGCATATTTCGATAGAATATTAATCTTTTAAAACAACGAAATTTACAAAGTCGGATTACAAGACGAATAGTTTGCGGGGCGTCATAGACAGGTGTGCAGGTGACGTAGCATGGCTTGGTGACGTGTTCGGCGACGTGGCGGTGCCCGGTTTGTCTCAGAATTTGGGGCCATCACAAAACAAACATTTAAGATATATATAACCTTAATTCCCCCCATTCAGGATTAATGAGGTTGCGACATGTGGCGTCACGTCACAGTTTCTAATCTTTTAAAGAGAATCGATGAGAGAGTGACAAGTGGCACACTTTCTATTTTACTTAATGAGTTTTTATTTCTATTTTTTTCCCATCCCACATCCATGCAAACCTGTCCTAATGTATTCTTCCTTCAGATTTTCTTTCGATTTTTTCCTTTTTTTAGCTATTTTTTAAATTTTTTTAAGATTTTTAGATATTTTTAATAATTATTTTTAATTTTTTTAGTTTCCGATTCTTATAGGGTTTTTTAGCTATTTTTTGTATTTTTAATATTTTTAGATACTTTTAGATATTTTTAATACAACAACAACATGGCCTCAGTCCCAAATTAACTGGGGTCGACTACATGGATCAAACTTTTTCATCGTGCTCGATTAAGTGCAATTGATGGTGAGCTTTGCAAACCATTCAAATCCCTCCTAATTAATGCATCCCATGTTAACTTTGGTCAGCCCCTGCCTCGTCAAATTTTTACAGTTTCTATCGAGTCAAGTTTTCTAGTTGGGGCATTTGTAGGTCGTCATTGCGGGTGACCAAACCATCGCAACCGCCCTTCCCTAATTTTTGTATTAATTGGTGCTACTCCTACTTGTCTTTATATTTCTATATTTCTTATTCTATCTTTACGAGTTTTACAACACATCCACCTAAGAATCCTCATTTAAGTTACGTTCATTTTATGTAATTGTTGTTGCTTTACCGCCCACATTCACTTCCATAGAGCATAGCTGGCCTAATTGCGGTCCTATAAAATTTTCCTTTTAACTTAGTAGGAACATTTCGATCACAAATCACTCATGTTGCACTTCGCCATTTTTTCCATCCAGCTTGAATTTTATGTGTGACATCATTCTCAATGTTACCATCATTTTGTATGATTGGTCATAGGTATCTAAAGTGGTTTACCTTAGGAACTTCTACTTCTCCTAATTTTACCACTTCGTCATCTCGATGTCTAGTGTTTCTAAACTCACAGTGCATGTATTCGAATTTCGTCATACTCAACTTAAAGCCTTTATATTCTAATGTTTCCTCCAGAGTTCTAATTTCCTATTCACTTCATCTGTAGTTTCATTAACTAAGACAATATCATCTGCAAATAACATACACCATGGTATATCCTCTGAAATATGTCTAGTTAGTTCATCCATAACTAAAGTAAATAGATATGGGCTTAAAGCCGATCCTTGATGTAATCCTATCATAATGGGAAATTTTTTGTAGCTCCTACAAATGTCTTTATACTCGTTACTACTCCATCATACATATCATTAATAGTGTCTATGTATCTAGCATGCACTCTTTTTCTTTCTAGAACCCACCAAATAAATTCTCTAGGGACCCTATCATATGTTTTTCCTAAATCTACGGATACCATATGAAGATCTTTTTTCTTTTCTCTATATTTTTCTAACAATCGTCTTACAAGGAAAATCGCCTCCATAGTTGACCTCCCAAGCATGAAACCAAATTGGTTATCTGATATTGTTGTTTCTCTCCTTAGCCTATTGTCAATTATCCTCTCCCAAAGCTTCATAGTGTGACTCATAAGTTTAATTCCCCAGTAGTTTGAGCAACTTTGAATGTCTCCTTTGTTTTTGAAGATTGCCACAAGCGTGCTTCTTCTCCAATCCATTGGCATCCATTTTGATTTTAGAATTTTATTGAAAAATTTTGTTAACCAAGTCAATCCAATTTCTCCTAAGCATTTCCAAACCTCTATGGGTATTTCATCTGGGCCACATGCTTTCCCTATTTTCATTCTTTTCAATGCCTCTTTAACTTCTACAATTCTAATATTGCTTGTATAGTTTACATTTCTTTCTTGGTTTGAGTTTTCATATATTATAGTATCAACTTGGCCATCATTAAATAAACTATTGAAGTAACTTCTCCATCTCTCCTTAATATCATCATCGCGCGTTAAAACATTTTGATTTTCGTCCTTAATACATCTTACATGACTTAGGTCTTGTTTCTTTTTATCTCTTAATTTGGCTAGCCTATATATATATATATATATTTCGCCATCTCTATTACCTAACCTTGTATATAGATCTTCCATGAAATTTGTTTTAGTTTGACTAACTACTTTTTAGCTTGTTTTCTAGCTTCTCTATATTGATTGTACACATCTTCATCTTGACACTTAGGTATTTTCCTATACATTTCTCTTTTAGTCTTAATTGCTCGTTGGACATCCTCGTTCCACCACCATGTTTCCTTCTTTGGAGGTCCCAAACCCTTAGATATACCTAATACGTTTGGTCTCTCTCCTTATGCAACTACTCATTTCTAGCCACATTGTATTAGCATCTAAGTCAAGATTCCAAACATTTTCCTTTAGTAGTTTTTCTCTAAACTTTACTTGTTTACTATGTTTTAGGTTCTACCACTTTATTCTAGGCTCGCTAACTCTTTTATTCATATTATGTCGTCGTGTTAGCTTAATATCAAGTACTACTAACTTATGTTGGGTAGTAAGTGCTTCATCAGGTATTACTTTGCAGTCTCTACATATTTTTCTATCTATTTTTCTTGTTAAAAGAAAATCTATTTGACTCTTGTTATGACCACTACTAAAAATAATTATATGCAACTCCCTCTTCATAAAACTAGTATTTGCTAAGACAAGATCGTATGTTGAAGCAAATTCTAAGATTGATTCTCCTTCTTCATTTCTATTACCGTAACCAAAACCTCCATGAACTCTCTCAAACTCATCGTTACTTGCCCCGACATGCCCATTTAAATCTCCTCCAATAAAAACTTTTTCATCTAATGGTATACTATGCATAAATCCATCCATATCGTCCCAAAACATGCGTTTGATGCTCTCGCTTAATCCTACTTGTGGTGCATAGGCGCTAAGTATGTTAATTTTTTCGTCTCCAATAATTAATTTAACTAGAATCAATCTATCCCCCATTCTTTTAACCTCTACGACCTTATCCTTATAATCATTATCCACCACAATTCCTACTCCTTTGCATTTTCTATCTATATCAGTGTACTACAATTTAAACCTTGTGCTTCATATTTCTCTACTCTTTTCTCCTACCCATTTTGTCTCTTAGAGGCAAACAATATTGACTCTCCTTCTAATCATGGTATCTACTAGTTCTATTGACTTCCCCGTAAGTGTTCCTATGTTCCATATTCCTAAACGAATTTTTTCTCCCATTTGTATTGTTTTCAATTTATATTTCTATTTTGTCTAAAAGATCTAATGTCCGTATCTATGATTTTGTTTTTGTTTTCGTGTTTGTTTTGAACTAGCTTATTTACCCACACCTGTCCTTTGTGTGGGAACCCTTGCTCATTTTTCTTCACATCCGGGCAACGATGTGAATGGACTAACTTCTTTACCCACACACGTCCTATGTGTGGGAACCCTTGCTCATTTTTCTTCACACCTAGGCGGCGATGTGAAACACACCCTTGCTCATTTCTCACTACACCCGGGCTCCGATGCAGCGCGTCGCTAGGTGGAAACGCCCCAACGTTTATATATGTTTGATCCATTTCATGAAAAGTGACAAAAGTTTTACGCTGGCTGTCAACCTATCGCAACCCTCCTCCATTTTCCAAAAATGGAAAAGAGCTTAGGGGCCTCCCTCCCCCACTTTAGATATTTTTAATAATTATTTTAATTTTTTTTGAGTTTTCGATTATTATAGGGGTTTAGATTTTATTGTGTGCCTATTTTTGGGATATTTTTTTCATATTTTTTCATTATTTTTTAGGGGTTTAGATCGAATTGGATTCACAGATTCGCGGATTTCATGAACACTTTTAATTGTAACACAACATAAACTAAACCTCCTTACTTTACCTATTTTATCATTTTTTTGTTTCGTCTCGTAGTCAAGATAACACACTTAAATCTTTCTCTATATGTATAGTGTAATATATGTTTTTTAAGCCTAATATATTTATATTAGTATCAACACAACATGACTCAAACTTCATATCTTAGTTTTTTTATCGAGAGAGATTGGGGTCGTGTGTACGAGGATGTTTATATGCATATTATAACTAGGGTTCGAGATTGGTAGGGGTAAAGAATGTTTCACGGGTACACTATCTACTTACATCTTAAAAGAGTTTGATAATTCTAATATAGTTAATAATGGGTACCAATGTTCATATATATGCATATTATAATTTGATTTGGGACAAATACGTAGTATTAGTATCGTAAAATAGGTATGGATAGAGAAAAAATTATAGTACCTTATTCGTTTGCATCCTTACAATAGTTTGGATAGCGATTATTTCTTCGAAAATCTCATCTAATTTATTTTTATCCAAGATATTGATACTTGAGTAAGTTAGTTATATTTAAGTGAGGTTTATAGGCCTGCCGTCTAGACTTACGTAGACCCAAAGTCAAATCATCGCGACGTCAACGCAAGCCTAGTCGGCGTTCTAACTTTTTATCATTACATTTTTAGTGATCATTTGAGGAGCTTGAAGAGGTTGATTCATCAAAGCGATTAGGACGACCACTACAACAACATATCTCACTTAAATTTGTAAGTTATATTTTAGGGTCGTTACACTAGGTCTGGGGATTAGCGCGCTAGATTGTTGAACAGCTAAATGTTCTTCGTCAGGAAGAACATTAGCACGCTATATTTTTACCTAGCGCACTAATCGTCATCTAGTGCGCTAGATGACCTCATTAAGCGCGCTAATCGGGTTTTACACGATAGTTTGGCTGAAAATTTTGGGTTTAAACATCACCACCAACAACAACCACTGCAACAACATATCTCACTTAACTTCATAGCACCTAAAACCCACCAAAACAACTACTTAACAACCACTTAACAATCCATATTGGATTCACACAAACACCTCAAAATTTGTACCAAAAGATAAAGAAAGTTAAGGCGATTATTAATCTCACATTGCTTTGATGAATCAACCACTTCAAGCTCCTCAAATGATCAATTTTGCAACTCCAAAACCCTCGTTTCTTCTTCTCTATTTTCGGATTTTAGATAAGGTGAGAGAAAAGGTGGTAGAAATGAAAGTCAAATTTGACTTTTATAGACCTATGTGATCTCTCCTCACTTGTGCATCTTAATGCAATCTAATGAGCATTATTTTCTCCATTATTCAACCTTTAATAACTTCAAATGTGACACTAATGGCACACTTGCCCTTGTCTTTAACTCAAAAAGTCATCTTTCGGATGTTCGACGCTGATTTCGCGCGTCCTAAAACGTGACATACGCGTACTACCATGTCCATAACCATCAAATAGGCATTACATATTATTATTTAACTCATTTTTATTCATTTCATGTGTATATTATTTTCCCCGACCTAGTATTTAGTCTTTCAAACTACACAGGTACCGTGTCGACACGCATATCGAGGCGAATACTTAACACACAGATCTCGCACGTCAAATATAATATAATCACGAGACATTACGATGTCGTTTAATCTATTTCAATGTAAACATCGTAAATTAGACAAATCAATACGCAAAATAACTATTTACCTAGCTCAATGCGCGCATTAGCCTAGTGCGGGTCCCATGGCGTCTAAGTTTGTCGACCACATCTGCAACCACATCATTAATAATGGCGAATTAAATTCAGGTCGTTACATAATATATTCAAGAAATACTCATACGATATAAAGGTTACCATGAAATTTACTTAACCTTACAAACATCTAACTTCAAGCTTAATTTTTAGGGTTCCCGGAGCGTTGGATCACCTTAAAAATGGTTCCAATAACTTCCCTGTACACCCAATTATATTATGAGTCAAGCTTCAAGTGAAACCATATCATGAAACCCAATGAAAACCGTGATCAAATTATGCTTGAGATCCGTTTCCAAAAATATTAATTCGTATAATTGTTTCAAGTAACTTTCAACTAGTCAACTTGGGGTAACTTTTTAGCCTTTAAAACCTCAATATTTGTTATGATGACCTAAAAGGAACTTGTAGTACTCATGACCTACTTTTCATAGACTCTAAGAACACCAAAATCGGATCATCGATGGACAAGTTATGAATTTTCTCATATGGCCTATCGACTACGCAAAATTTATTTATTTTGAACTAAAAAAATGTCTCCAAATCAATATTTTTGCAATTAAATCCTCAAAACTCGACAATAAACGCCACGAAACCACTTGATACCAACATCAAGATATTTCCACAACTTTGTAGAGTCAAATTGTATCAAAATCAATAATCAATTTATCCGAAAACCCAAAATAAATCAATATCAACAATTACAACATCTCCAAAATAGTTATCAACTAAATTAAATTAGTTCACCTCATCAAAACCCTAATCCAAGTCGGTGGAGTTTATCCCAAATTGACGTGAATCAATACAATACACCAATTAACAACAATTCATACCAATTTCTATCGAAACTCATGCGAAAGAAATCGAGAAATCGCGAGAATGCAAATTGAATTGAGGAAACATGCCCGACATTGAAAATTTACCAAATTACGAGCCAAATACATCATTTCCACCAGAGAAACTTAGCTCAAACTGACCATCTCGCGATGCTCTACAATTTTGCATAAAGAAACCATGCGAAAATCGAACGTCGGGAACTCACGAGTGAAAAAACGATTTGAGAGGTTTAGAAACTAAAGTTTCTAACCTTCTTTCAGAACGATAGAATGAGTTTGATTTGTTTTTGTTTTCTATTTATATATAAATCAACAGCTGCTTGCAGCTTAATTTCTTTCTATTTATTAATTTTTGAAATTCATATCTTAACGTGTTTTGACTTTCGGTGCTCGTTTTCAATCCGATTTTTTGTCAAATCGAGCTAAATTCTCGACAAAATTGTCCATTTCCATAAAACGTTCAAAACACTGGTTTTGGTTACGCCAAAACTCCAAAAATCTTAACATTGTCTATGACATACTAAAATCTTCCAGACCAAACCTCTTGCCATACTTAACCAAATTTACACCAGTTTGGACCCAGTTTCAACCTCGACTATTGTCAACCGACACCAAACTCGAAACAAGATCTCGTACAAGCTTCATCTCATTTCACATTACTTCCAATCTTGACTTACACGAAAACCGAGGCAAATCCCCACATCAACTAGTTAAGTCCATTTAAACTTCAAACTCGAATCTTAAACTTAATTTCAATTATTTTTCACGAAACTCAAAACAGTTGCTCGCGTCGATATTTAACCTTTCATAAAACTCATTTTGACACGTATCTTGAGACAAAACCCCGATATTATCAAAATTGGAGAAAGTTCTCCAACGCGCTTCGAAACTCACAGACACCGCGTATATACTACATTTAACCGTATTTCGCATCAAAATAATGTATAATACATCAAATAAGCACACAACACACAAAAATAATATTAAATTTTATGATCTCTGATCCGTAACAAATGGGTCCCACCTCGGATAGTTAAATCTCAAATTAAATCTAAAAATATTTAATTAGTCACCTAATTGAGTTTATAAAATTCTCGGATATCACAATCGAGGCTACGCGGTGATTATTTCCCGCGAGTACCGCTAGGTCGACAGATGTTTGACGAAAACTTAAGTCTCCGTCATGGGTTCCTCTCGAGAGATGTTTGGACGGGGTTATACCATTCATGGGTTCCTCTCATTCGACGGTGAGATGTTTTGCGAGATGATCGTCACGGGTTCCTTTCAATTTAGCTACGAATGTCAACCAAGGTTTTTGTCACGCTGCACTCATGTCCAGTTTCGACTTCTATGCGACTTATTTTCATGCGATTACTTTATTTTCTATTTCTTATTTAAATTGCATGAATTGTAGCCTTTTTATTGAATTTCGTGAATATTAGCTAACTTTCTCTGAGATTTAATCACTGGGAATTGTCATTGTCTTTAATGACAAATCGCAGATCCTACAATGAGCCGGGGCAAGTGGGCCATAGGTGACTACCACTGAGCTAGGAGAGCCCCATCAGTTTTTCCTTAGGTGTTTGTATGTACTTATTTACTTGCTTTTTTGGATCTTTGGGAGGACTTGTATACATGATACATGTATATGACAATCTTTTGTATTTTTGTCGCTTTTGATAAACATGGTATCTCATGTCGGGTTTCCACACTGCAGGGTTGTTTATTAATACAAGCTTTTGATTCTTAAAACACTTGCATGTTTTAAAGACTCCCTCTTAAATATTCAATTTCTAATGATTTCATAAATTGTAAACAACTTAACTTAGTTATGGTATTGTAAATATTCATAAATACATGATAAATACTAAGTTAATGCGAATAAGATGCAAATGAAAGTTTAGGTCGCGGGCCATCAAGGATAAGTGTGCGGTAACGTGACATGCTCACTACAAAAAAAAAAAAAAACCAAATCAACAACAAACTAATCTGATGCTGAATTGGTACGGTTATGTTGCTAAGCCACTCTGCAACAAATCAACGACAGATAGTATCTGTTGCTAAACTCTTTGTTGTTGGTGCAACTCAACGACAGATTTGGTGTATGTCATTGTTGGCGTGATGACAGTTTGTGACAAGCGTTTGTCGTGAACAATAACAAACGCAGTGCATTGCTTGATCAAGTCTGATCAACAAATACGTGTAATGCATTTGCAAATATGTTGCTATTTAGCAATAGACACGATCATCATCGCCGATTTGCCTAGTCAAAAAAGACGCGTCTTTCATCATGATCTATTCTTTGTTCAATGACAAACTTTGTATGTCATTGATTGTGCCCATCAATGAAAGAAGGCATCTGTCGCAATTCTGTTGCTATTCAGTGACAGCGTCTGTCGCTGAGCCATGTGACAAATTAGCGACAGCGTCGAGCTGTCGCTAATTGTCGAATGGTAATTTTCAAAAAAAATTATAAACAATAAATAGTAAAATGAAAAGTCATGCAGAAAATCTACAAAAACAAATTAAAAGCTACTAATAATACCAAAATTGGAAAGATGTATGTATATTATCAAAGTTTGACAAACAATGTCTACAAAAGGATGAGATTAACATTTCATAATTAATTAGTACTATACTATATAGTACTAGATGAACATTATTCAACAAAATACAAACAACTACACAAGTGGCTCACAAATTTACATATATACAATGTTTACAAAACACTCTATAGCATTCTTTCACCGATACATAGATAGGCACTATACAAATTCTTTAGCTAGCAGAGCGTATCCCATCCAAATCCTGAAAATTAAAATGAACTTTAACAATATTCGACATGCAACCAAAATATTCCAACACAAATTAAAATAACATCACATCCAATTAAAGTGAAATTGAAGACTATAAATATTCTTCTTAAGCAACTTGAGATAATGTAGGCTACTTATTTAAAAAGTATAGTTGAATCTCAACTTAAAAGGCTAGGTTAAGGTTTAATATAGTCGGATTTGTCCCTAATATAGCTTTGATCAATGTAATAAGTAAACTATAAAGCAAAATCATTCGAATAGAATCAAAGAGAGTTGTAAGATTAAAAAGAGAAGACAAGGAAAAGAAAAAAGGAAGCCAAGTACAAGATAGAGCACTCTTTCAATCAAATATAAGGTATAGTGTGGCTTTTAGCAAAACTCATTCTAACACAAAAGGTGCATTCATTGAGAATCCAATCTTTTCAATATTGGAACATACGAGGACAGTGAGACATCTAAATGTAAATTGAAGTAAAAACGTGCTCATGCAGTCTTGCATACTGAGCCAACTTTGTTTCATGAAAGATTATTGATAAGCACATGTGCTTTGGTTCCCCTGTTCCTTGTATAGTAAGACCAATATTGAGTTTTTTCACTTTCCACTTTCAATGGCAAAATCACTTTATTTAACTTGCACTAGTTTACATCAAATTATTGTTGTTTGCAATCCAATATCATGAATTGCTCCAACTTCAAGATTTCCTAGATTAAGTTTAATTCCAACACCACATATTCACAAAGTATAGTATTATTTCAAGAAATTAATGTCTCCACTTTTTGTAATGAAGTCTTAGTTAAGGTTTCTTGATTAGATTCATAAGTCAAACTAGCTAGTAAAAACTTATGACACCAACAAATGTTAACTCTAACAAAAACTGCCTATAAAGAATTTTGCATGAAAAAACATATAGTGACATTATTATTTAACACAATCACTTGGTCTCTGTAAAACCAAAATACACTCTCAATCAACCCCCATTCTCCAAAACATTAGATGCAGAAAAATAAACATAAAATTCAACATGAGAGTTGTAAAGTAATTATATCTTACCCAGCAAAATCAAAGAAGCCTTGTCAACTCATTTTCTATAAGCAACAAAAATTTCAAATGTCACCGCTGCACATACTTGCAAATGAAGAATCACATCGACTACATTAGAAGGGAAAAAATGTGAAGATATACATTGACTCGTAATTAAAAACTCACCATCAAAAAAGATAGAACATCCAATCACTATTGTCGTGGCGGTGGTCGCGGAGGCGGCATAAGTTACGACATAAACTCATCATGATCATCCAACTAAATGACAATCAACTAACTAAATCTTATAACTAAATGGCAATCACAATTAATAAACATTATAAGAATATATTAGTTATAACTCAATAAGATATCATTTTTCGTTGGAAATGTACAGCCAAACAATAATTTAGACAATGTACAGATTTATTAATTTACTGTATTATTATTCAATGAACATACTATATATGAACTAAATTTAACAATAGTAATTGATAATTGTCATATGATAAGCTAAGTGAAAATTGAAACTACCTAAATGCAAATTCAATTCGTTCTAATTGTTGATTTGTTTATGTTTAGCAACAGGTTGTTGAGTTGTTGATTTGTTGCTGTTTAGCAACAGATGGTTGAGTTGTTGATTTGTTGTTGTTTAGCAGGTTGTCGCTATTTTTGGATGCTAAGCATAACCTAGGTAAGATTTCGTTGAAATATTAAAGGCAAACTTAGATTTTCTAATTTCAGTAGTAAAAGAAAACAAACATAACGATTCAACAAATTCCAAAATAGAAGTTTAAGAAAACGCAAACCACGAGTGCTCCGGCGATGATTTACTGGAATCGGGATTACGCGAGGCTGGGACTGTGATTCGAAGGTCCACCGCCTGGTCGCGAGGCACTCCACGAGTCAGTTATGCCTTCGTGCTAGTCCACCGTGGTGAAGCTCGGCCAACGGCGGTGTCGGTGTGCGAGCGGTGTATGAGCGAGTCCGGATGATGAGACCGCGGCGAGTCGAGATGAGGCAAGCGCGGCGCGCGGCGGAGGAAGCGGCAGCGGCGGCGGATGAGGAGAGCAGCGGCGGAGCAACGCTCGGGCCGATGGCGTCGGCGTGCAAGCAGCGGGCGGAGTCGCGGAAGGAGAGAGGCGATGGAGAGAGGTCGCGTGTTGCCTGATAACAGTGGCCGATGACGGCGTCGACGATGGTGGCGATGGTGCTGACGACGATGATGCGAGGAGTCGCGGATGAGGAGACCCGCGGCGGAGTCGCGGATGAGGCGAAGCGGCGCGGAAAAAGCGGCAGCGGCGGAGCGACCCGCGATGTCGATAAGCGTCGGCGTGCGATGCGAAGGAAGGAAGAGAGAGCGCGGCGAAGTCGCGGACGATGACGACGATGACGATGGCCGACGACGGCGACGGCGGCGGTGGTGGCGATGGTGCTGGCGACGATGGTGCGGCGGCGGTGAGTCGCAGGTGGTTTGCGCAGAGAAGGGACGAGGAGGATGAGTTTTCGTTTTTACTTCTTTTTTGTTTGCGACAGATTATGTCTGCCGCTGATTATCTACCGCTGATCAGCGACACACTATTTTTGTCGTTGATCTGCGCAGATTAGTTTACTTTGCTACAGATCAGCGACAGAATCAAGTATGTCGCTGATCTGTAGCAGATATGTCACAACCTCATTTTTTTTATTTTTCACTTTGCTGCAGATCAGCGACAGAATCATGTATGTCGCTGATCTATAGCAGATCTGTCACAACCTTGGCGGGAAATGTATGGCGGGAGAAATCAGCGACGGATCTATGACAACATACAATTTGTCACAATGTTTTGTCACAAATCATCATCCTTTGAATTGTTGCTTTTGGGTCAACCGAGTCAAACGGACTGTCTGATGCACAACTGTTGCTGATTTGTTGTTGTTAAGCAACAGATTCTGTCTGTCACAATTTTTTGATGCTATTCCACCTTGTTCTTGCAGTGGCTTGGTGACGTGTCTGGCAACGTGGCGGTACTCGATTTGCCTCGGAGTTTTGGGCCGTTACACCCTAATAGGGGATTTTTTATAGCAAGCTTTGTTGATGTCACTGTGATGAAGCAATTTGTCCATCATTATGGGGAGATATATATAAAGTCAATTCAAAAGGAATGGTTTGAAATTGCATGAAACATCAAATTTATTGCATTATGATCCATGTATAAATTAATACTTGAAAGCTCAAACGATCATTCATTAGCAACAAGTTATATATGAATCGTTTATTTAATGCAAATACTAATATAAAAGAGTGACAAAATAATATATTCTAGCATTAAAGGTTCATATGAGAAATGATGTCTCTATACAACAAAATGCATATACCAATAAAACGCTTAAGATGTAAAAGATCAGATATTGCATTTTTAATTAACTTATTTGCAAGAAGCAACTCTTCACTTATATACTTGAAGAAATTGAAATGGTGTTAAATACACTTTTTTTAATCTTCAAGTTAATCATAAGTTACATAAGTTTGTTTTGCAAAAGATTTGTTGCTAAGCAATATATATATATATATATAAGATGTCTCACCCATGTGAACATGAGAAGGAAAATCAAAATGAGTTATTGATTAGTGTTTTGCACTCTTTTTCCCTTAGCTATGATTTTATCCCACTAGGTTTTTCATGCAAGGTTTTTAACGAGGCGATCTTAACAATATTAATACTTCATCATCAAAATTGACTAATATATTGTTTCTTTTTCCCTTAGCTATGGTTTTATCCCACTGGTTTTCCTTGCAAGGTTTTTAATGAGGCAATCGTATCAATACCATACTCTGTATCAACATTGATGAGAACGATGCACTCTTTTCCTATGCTGGAATTTTCCCCACAAGGTTTTTCTCAGTAAAGGTTTTAACGAGACATTTTCTCTTAGCAAGTTGTCATCTAAGGGGGAGTGTTGTTTATAATATGGATTGACAACTCTACATATTTCACCTCTTATTATTCCAACTATTCACATGATGTAACAATCATTTTAATTCATGTAATTACTTAGCTTTAATGTTATTTATTCATGTAATTATATGAAAATGTAATGTGTGCCCTTTGGTCTTACCAAGGGCCTATATAAAGGGGTCACACCCATGTAATGAGGTATACTATGTTGAGATGAAAGTTCTACTATTTCTCCCCCATCTCTTCTCTTATTCTATTTTTTAGTTCTTTGTTTACTTTCCTAACTTTAGTCCTAGTTATTTTACAACATACATATATCTATATCTATATATATATATATAGTCATTCCTTCCACATTATTGAAGATGTGGCATGAATTTATGGGTGCAATCCACATTATGTATTAATGGAGATACTCTTTAATTAGTATGGCAAATTGTCCAAGTTAATTCTCTTCTTCACACGGTATTGACCACAATAAATTGAATAAATATCGACTTATTCAACTTAAACATCTCTTTTTCTTATCAACGATAGTGAAAGATAGGAAAGGAGAGTCCAAATAGCAATGACTACATCTTAATTATGAGACTTATGATCATCAAATTTTATTGAGAACTAATCAGTCATGAGCAATGGCGAACAAAGTGCGCCGCAAATGACTCGAAATTATCGTCTCCATTGCCCGCGGTCGGATTGGACATCGCCGGAGCTACTTTGGTATGCCTTATACTCATGCTTTGCGATATATATCTAGCATTTCGCCGTAGAAAGCCATGGATACCATGTCGATTCTTTGCCATAAACTCCTTCACACCGACACTCCTATCAATACCACCAAACTTCCAGTGAGACCTCACTACTTCAATGCCTAGTGCTTGCGACCAACTATCTAAGCTTTGCGGAACTCGCCTTACTTTGCATCTCCATCGGCTTTTTTAGACCTTATATTGTAGGTGTGAATGAGTCCGAACTTTTTGCAAACTTGGCCTCTTTGATGATCATAGTAGTTACCGTTGTTGTTAATATTTCCTTGTAAATAAGCATCGGCGCCATCTTTTTGTTCAAGGTAGAACATGTCTTCACACTGTTCTTAATGTCGTTATTGATCGGCGTCACGGGTTGTGTTAGATCTTCATTGCCATAGTGTTTTTGTGTGTTTGAAATATGCCTTAGAAGCTGCAGAAATTAATGCAAACATGTGATACATGCTGCAGAATGTGACTTAGTCTTGAAGACCATGTCTTTAATTCGTTTCTAGTTGTTGCTTTGTTTTGTAGGATTTTAGTTTTGACTCAGTTGTTGAGTCATGGATCCTGTTTTTTAGCTATTAGTTTAGTGACTTTCGCTTATGTTTTGACTTCTAGTTATTATTTTTGTGTATTTAAGTACGTTGTCAAGTTGAATGAAAGTATTGAGTTCTTAGTTCATGCTTAAAATCTGTCCTACCTTTTTCATATTTATAGTTTTATAACAAGTGGTATCGAGCCTTCAATTCTTTAGGGACTTTGTGAGTGTTTGAGCATACTACACTATCAAACAAACCCAATTTAGTTCACCAACAAACCATCAAAGCAACATGGATCTGAAGCACCTTACAAGGCAAAGCAGCTCCTCCAAAGATTTGATGGTGAAGGTTATCATGCGTGGCATTTGTTAGGATGGAGGCTTTTCTTGATGCAAGTGATTTGTGGTTGGGTGTTGAGGGAGGACTACGACGTTCCTCCATTGCCCGAGAACCCAACACTTGCACACGGCTCAAAAATCACAAAGAGAATAGGCAAAGGAAGACAAAGGCAAGGGCATGTCTATTTGCTTTGTTGTATCATCATCAATCTTCACTTGAATAATGGCCCCGAAATCACCAAGGAAATTTGGGATTTTCTCAAAGAAGAATAATAAGGTGATGACAAAATCAAAGCAATGCAAGTCTTGAACCTCATAAGGGAGTTTGAAATGCAAAGAATGAAGGAGTCGAGACAATCAAGGAGTACTACGATAAGCTTCTAAGCATTGTCAACAAGGTAAGATTGCTTGGTGACGAATTTCTGATAAAAAAGAATAATTCAGAAAATTCTTGTTACAACTCTTGAAAAATATGAGGCTACAATCGCCTCATTGGAGAACCTAAAGATCTGGCAAGGATTACCTTGGCAGAGTTGTTGAATGCTTTGCAGGCCCAAGAGCAGAGAAGGTTGATGCGGCAAGAAAGCTCAATAGAAGGAGCTTTAAAGGCAAAGCATCACATCAATCTCAACAACAAGGGGAAGAAAAAGTATGAGAAGAAGAAGACTGCTAATGCAAATGAAGCCATTTCAACTGAAAATAGCAGCAGTAGTGGCGACCAAAAGAGAAGCTTCCCTCCTTGTCATCATTGCGGCAAGAAATGACATCTTCCTTTCAGGTGTTGGAAAAGGCCTAACATCAAATGCAACAAATGCAATCGCAAGGGACATCATGAGAGAATCTGCAGGAATGGAACTTCACAACAAAATGAAGCTAAAGTTGCAGACAAACAAGAGGAGGAAGAACAACTTTTCGTTGCAACCTATTTTGCAAGTAGTTGTTCTAGCGACAAGTGGCTCATAGATAGTGGCTGCTCCAATCACATGAATTTCGATCGTGCTCTCTTTAAGGACTTGGATACATCAGTTAAATCCAAGGTAAAAATTGGCAATGGTGAGCACATCGTTGTTGAAGGAAGAGGTATCGTTGTCATCGAAAGTTTCTCAGGTACAAAAGTCATTAAAGATGTATTATTTGTGCCTAATATTAACCAAAATCTATTAAGTGTGGGGCAGCTGATTGAAAGAGGGTTTAAGGTTGTTTTTGAGAACAACCAATGCTTAATCAAAGATGCAACAGATGAAGAGGTGTTCAAGATCAAGATGAAGGGCAAGAGTTTTTCATTAGATCCATTGCAAGAAGAGCAAGCAACTTACTCCTCAAATGACAACATAATCGAGATCCGCACAAAAGATTGGGTCATTTTCAAAGAAAAGAGCTTGCTCAAGGACTGCCCAAGCTTGAGTCAGAAATACATGCTTGCAAGGCTTGTCAATATGGCAAGCAAGCGCGTCTTCCATTTCAGAATTCTGTTTGGAGAGCAACAAAGAAGCTGCAGCTTATTCACACTGATCTTGCTGGGCCTCAAAGAACTCCTTCACTCAAGGGAAGTAAATACTACATAATTTTTATTGATGACTTCTCTCGTATGTGTTGGATTTATTTTCTCAGATTCAAGTCAGAGGTTGCTGGAATCTTTTGGAGATTCAAGCAATGGATTGAAAATCAAAGTGAGAGTCCCATTCAAATGTTGAGGTCAGATAATGGCAAGGAGTTCACTTCAAATCAATTCAATCAGTTTTGTGAAGAAGCGGCATTGATCATCAATTGACAGCTCCGTACACTCCACAGCAAAATGGAGTCTGTGAGAGGAAGAACAGAACAATCTTTGAGATGGCAAGATGTATGATGCATGATAAAGATTTGCCTAAGGAGCATTGGGCTGAAGCAACAAACACTGCTGTGTTCTTATTGAATAGGCTTCCTACAAAAGTTGTGAATGGGAAGACTCCATTTGAGGCATGGTATGGTTTCAAACCCAATTTGAAAAATCTAAAAATATTTGGTTGTTTGTGTTTTACTCACGTGCCACAGATCAAGAGGGACAAGCTGGACAACAAGGTTGTACCAGGAATCTTTATAGGCTATAACAACACCTCAAAAGCCTATAGAGTTTTTCAGCCTCAATCCAGAAAAATACTGATCAGCAGAGATGTTGTCTTCATGGAGGCAGAAAAGTGGGATTGGAATTCAAGAAATGAAAAGACCACTATTCACGTGCGACCTAGCGAAGATGATGTTGATGACCAACCAATCAGAGGAACTAGATCACTTGCAGACATCTATGCAAGATGCAATGTTGCGGTAATGGAACCAGCTGGAGTACAAGAAGCGATGCAAGACATAAAATGGATTTCAGCTATGAAGGAAGAATTGAGTATGATTGAAAAGAATCATACATGGAAGCTTGTACCAAGGCCTTCTAACAGAAAGGTGATTGGAGTTAAATGGGTTTTCAAAACAAAACTCAATGCAGATGGTTCTGTAAATAAGCACAAAGCGAGGCTCGTCGTGAAGGGATATGCACAAGTTTTTGGCGTCGATTTTTCAGAAACGTTTGCTCCCGTGGCCAGACTTGATACCATCAGATTGCTCCTTGCGATGGCAGCTCAAAGTGGCTGGAAAGTGTTTCAGCTTGATGTAAAATCTGCTTTTTTAAATGGCCTTCTTAAAGAGGAGATTTTTGTAGAACAACCTGATGGTTTTGTTGTGCAGGATCAAGAAGATAAAGTGTACCTATTGAAGAAAGCTTTGTATGGCCTCAAGCAGGCTCCAAGAGCTTGGTATAGTCGGATCGATGATCATTTGATCGGCTTAGGCTTTCAGAAAAGCTTAAGTGAGGCCACCTTATATGTAAGAAAAGAAGGCACTAACATTACCATTGTTTCTATCTATGTTGATGATCTTTTGATCACAGGAAACAATCAGCTGCTCATTGATGAGTTTAAATCTAACATGCTCAAGGAATTTGAGATGACAGATTTAGGATTAATGACCTACTTCCTTGGTCTTGAAGTCTCAGCAGAGGGAATGAAGTTTTTGTCTTCCAAAAGAAATATGCAAAGGAGATTTTGAAGAAATTTCACATGGAGAGTTGCAAAGCTATAGACACACCAATGCAAACCAAAGTGAAGTTTTGCCAAGATGATGGGACTCCCAAAGTGAATGATAATCTCTATAGAAGCTTGATTGGTTGTCTCATGTACCTCACAACTTCTAGGCCCGACATTATGCAAGTGTAAGTCTTCTCTCCAGAGTTTGTGCATTGTGCAAGTGAAGAGCACTTGCAAGCCGCCAAGAGGATTGTCGATATATTAAACGAATCGTTGATTTTGGAATTAAATATGTTAAATGTGATAATTTTTAGCTTTGGTTGGTTTTTCGATAGTGATTGGGCGAGTTCAATCGATGATATGAAGAGCACAACCGGTTTTTGTTTCGATCTTGGATCAGGTGTGATCAATTGGTGTTCAAAGAAACAAGAAGTTGTTGCTCAAAGCAACTTCGAAGAAGTTTGAATTCATAGTTGCAATATTGAATTTGCAAATGAGGCCATCTCGGTTGAGGAAAATCCTTCATGAATTGAGTTTGAAGCAACAAGAATCAACACAAATCTTTGTTGACAACCAAGCTGCCATTTCAATCTCTTCTAATCCAAAGTGTTTCATGGCAAGACAAAGCATTTCAAGATCAAGTTTTATTATCTCGAGAGAAGTTCAAAAGGAAGGGAAAGTTTCATTAACTTATTGCAGATCGGAAGATCGATAGCCGATGCATTCACCAAAGCCTTGCCTAAGATTAAATTTGAAGAACTCGGGAACAAGATGGGAGTTTGCGCTTCAAAGGCAAGGAGGTGTGTTTGAAATATGCCTTAGAAGTTTGCAAAAATTAATGCAAACATGTGATACATGCTTTGCGAGAATGTGACTTAGTCTTGAAGACCATGTCTTTAATTCGGTTTCTAGTTGTTGTTGTTTTGTAGGATTTTAGTTTTGACTCGAGTTGTTGAGTCATGGATCCTGTTTTTAGCTATTAATTTAGTGACTTTCAGTTATGTTTTGACTTCTAGTTATTATTTTTGTGTATTTAAGTACGTTGTCAAGTTGAATGAAAGTATTGAGTTCTTAGTTCATGCTTAAAATCTGTCCTACCTCTTTCATATTTATAGTTTTATAACATTGTGAGTCCCTTAGAAAGTCTGTTAAACATATGCCTAGAAATGTTCACACACTGAAGAGATGTTACACGTTTAGTTACATTGCAAACCCTCAGTTGATGTGTTATAGGTACTCGCCGAGTGCTACTGTTGGCGCGCTTTGCACGTTTTGTTGTGTGGTTCTATTAGAAGCCGCGATCCGAGCATACAGTCTTGATCATGAAGCAAAACCAGCTTCTGATTATACATATATGGTCTATCTTGACAGTTGTTGGATTTCAAATTCTCACCATAATATGTAGTAGGAACCTTTGCTGTTGTTCTTAGATGTTTCATGTTGGCAGGCCAGATGCAATCTGTACTCCTCTACAGTGCTATGAAAAAAGAGGAGAACTCTTGAAGCTTTCCACAAGTCTTCAATATTGGTACTGCGAAACTGGAGCCTCTATTCTAGACTACTGAATAATAATTCAAGAGTGATTTTCCAAATCTTTCGCGCGGCGGAATATGTACATAACTCTTTGTTATACATAACAAGAATTTGGGCCGATTGTGTCAACGAATTGATTCTTGTCGCGATTAGAGTGGCAGGAGATCGGTTTGCTATGGCAATGAGAAGAACTGGCATTTCAAAGTGCAATAGAGGAGATGATGACGACGATGTTGAAACAATGGCAATGCTAAAGAAAGAGTTTGATGGTGAATTCGAAAGAACCGGAACATTACCAATTCCCAAGTTTTTCAGTGACTACTTATTAGGGAAGAGTATAGTGGACATGGAGATGTGCATTAAGAAACATTCAACATGTCATTTGCATTCTCTGCTTACATTTTTGGAAAGATCAGCTCATGCCTCGGCGGAGTTCCGAAAGAAAATCAGTCAAGATAGTGATGAGCTCCTTCTGCTGGTATGTCTGGTTAGAATGGTCGATCTATTCACGCCATCGTCTTGCACTGCCTCTATGGTTTGTGCTCTTGATCAAGCCTTCGAGACTATTGTTTTTGTTCATGAGAAAACAAAGATCCTAACTGCTTCAAATTATATGAAGATCAATGTTGCTAAAGATATTTGGATGAGCATAGGCATCAAAAACCATTGGTTTCAGACAGATTTCTTCACAATAGTCAAAACCAAAGGAAGCATGATCAACCCCGTCTGGGATCAAGTTCGCGGAGTTGTCGAAGTTCATAACATCCTTAACATTATTGCTGGCGAACCGAGGATAATATTCGACGTCACTAGTAATACTAATGAATGCACGGACGAGCTTTACAATCGAATGGAACAACTATTTGTCGAACTATTGCATTACTTCTTCGATCAACTCCCCGACGCCATATTCCGTGGCTTGGGGGATGGTGTTCCTGCTGTTCGGTTTGAGAAGAATGTGCAGATTTCAATGAAACTTGTTGCTAGACTTGGTCTATTGGACAGCATGGAATCGTCGTGCTTCTTTAGCAACAACATAAAGAGCTTTGTGACTACAGATGTTGCAGAGAAAGCCAATGAATCAGGAAGTAAAGATTCTCATGTATGATGCTGGCTCATGATGTTGTCTACAGATGTTACAGAAGTTTTATAAAGAAAGTTATATATTATTTTTTTGCTCTCTTGTTAATTTTGATTTCTCTGCTATTTTTGAAATTAAAGATCAGATACAGTATTTAAAACATGACTTGCAATGTTAACTACATGATTCAGGTGATCCTTGTATTTTTATCAAACCTCATTAAAATAAAGATTATATGTTCATCAATCAACATGGTAAAGAAATGGTAATTAGCAACCGAAAAAAAAAAGTGCTTGAACAATTTAAGTTATTTGGTTACCACAAATCAGATGGTCCTTTTAAGAGCACTACATGCAAGAGAACTTGCCACCCATTGCACTTTTTATTATATATCAATCTATTGATCTGAAGTCTGAACTCCACTGTGATGTCTTGGAAAACCAAAGTGACTTTTTCGACCAAAAAGTAAATTTCAGATCAAAGCTTCTTGTTATTAAAACTATACAAGTTGTCCCTGTTAACATTCTTTTTTTTTTTTTTTTTAAGTTGACCCTGTTAACATTCTCTAAACATAAGAATTACTAGATCAGCAAGCGCATTACCTCCATTCTCTAAACATAAGAATTACTAGATCAGCAAGCGCATTACCTCCATAATCTCTTAAAATCACCAAAATCTTATCACCCTCGTGAGCCTCAAAAACTTTCAGCACTTATATGATGGCAGCAAAGTACTTTTATATTGGCTAGAAGGAAATTCGCAATGTTTCAGGTGTGCATCTCTCCCTCTGTGTTCCAACTACTTCCAAGTTAGTTTGAGACAAACATAAATGAAAACCTGAAAGGACTCATTCTGTCAAGAAAAAATAAAAGTTCACAAGTTGCTTTTTTCTTAAAATAATGGAGCTAATGAGAACCAAAACTGACAATATTTTGCTCTTATATCTCTCTATCCATTACATATATTATAAATAAATTTATAACAAAACGCTACAGAATATATAACAAAACACTACAGCTCAGGTTTTTATTACCTGCTTGTGAAGAAGATTGCTCCCCAAACTTCCTTCAACAGCTTCTTCTGAGGAAAGTTTTTAGGAGGCAATAAAGATTAACAAATACTACAAAACTGAAGATACAATTTCTTCATCAACTGCACAGCTTATTTACAAGTACACTGGAAAACTTGGTTGCCAAACCAACTCCTCCTGCTTGCACTCTTCCTGAACCTGCTTGTATCGCCGTAGCCAGCTCTAAAATCCAATGGCGACGTGTGTAGTCTATCCATCATGTTGATACCAGGGGCTTCGAGGATTGCCTTAGGCAAAGACAATGCCCACTGCATAGCCCAGATTGACAGCGGTCTCATGTAGATTAGAGATCGATAGTGCCCATCGGTTGTCCAACCTTCTGGCGTTTGGAACCAGTACCTGCAGTAAGTCGAATAGAAATTAGCGATCCATCCAATTAGTACAGAGCTGAATGAGATAATATTATGAGCAAGCAAAAGCAGAATTATTGCCAAATGTAAAACCACCAATATAGGTATTGAGGGAATCAAAGAATGTGTATGCTAACAAATTGAATAGGTATTTTTTTAACACAAAGTACCCAAGTCATAACTGGACAAGAATTTTCAAATTCTACACCAAATGCTACAACTTTCAGGATGAAAAAAGATTTCCAAAACTAGGGATGCAGGTGGGGCGGGGAACGCAATCCCCATCCCCAACCCGACTTATGGCCCCACTTGAAATTCTCCGCTGGGGAAATTTTGATCCTCATTCCCCACCCAGTGGGGATCCCACCCCCACGGAGATTCCTCAACCCCATCACTTTTTCACATAATATATAAAAAAAGAGAACAAATATATTATAGATCCGAAATTAAAATCATTAAAAGCTTTTTCTTCACAATTGTAAGTCCGTTTTCAAATTTTATGTGAAGCATTCATCACACAAAAAAGGAAAATATAAGATTTAATGATTTTGATGCAATTCCCACAGGGAATATTCAAGATCCCCATGGGGAATCCCCACAGGGTGGAGTAGGGAATCCCTATGGTGGGGAAAGGTGGTATCGCCCCCTGCACTGCCCCCGATGGTGGGGATAAAATTCCTCCGTTCCGGCCCCGTGGGGCTAGTTGGCGGGGAATTCCCGCTACACTTGCATCCCTATCCAAAACCATGCTAGAAACAACTTGACCTCAGAACTAAAACTGACACAAATTGTACCAAAAAAAACTGCCACATAGAGAGTGCCAAGTATGCAAACAAATTCATTTTAATACTTGAATTTGAACCCAAAGACTTGACAAAAAAACCTGAGCTCAGATACAATGTTATGTACTAGACAAAATAGATAATCTGAAAAGAGTCAAAAATAGCAAAGTTTAGAGGAGCTTACCCATATCCCTCTTCTGACCATCCCGCAGTAAATATACCTTCAGCGGTGGCAAAAGCTTGTTCCTCCATTCCAGCAAGGATCATTGTAGCCGCCACACCATATGTAACACCAGTCCATATTTCACGTGATTGCATGCATGACTCATCCACCTTCCCATTAGGGTGCATTCCATTTACAGCACCCATCCTGCCCCCTCTAACTCGCATGACATTAAAATCATATATTTTCTGAAGGGCGCTTTTGATTTTGAAATCATCAAAAAGGGGTGGCAAGCCTGATGAAGCAATATACCATTGTCCTGCTAATTGATCAGCTTGTATTGATCTGCTGTTGCTACTCGAACCACTATCATAATTGAAATATGACCCATTCCAAAGTTTTCCTTCAAAAACAGGTTTAGCTTTTAAGAACTTGCTTTTGCACCATTCTTCAAACCCCTTGTCCCCTAGACGGTGAGCCATTGCAGCTGCAGCTTCAAGGGCTGCAAGCCACAGACATCCACAATAAGCGCTAATCCCATGAACTGTCCACGCATCATAGGTTTGATCTGGGAAGCCATCATTCTCAACAAGGCCATCATCGTCCCTATCAAACTGTTCCATGTATTCCATTGCGGCCCGAACAGATGGCCACACATCCAAAGCAAACGACATGTCCCCCGTAGCAGCAAAATCTCTGTAAATCTGAAGCACGAACTTTGGGTTGAGGTCTTTCCATTTGCTTGTATCATGTATGTTATACGCATTCATTTCATGCCAAGGATCATGAGTTCCAAGATCGTGAGGTACAGCTCCTCTAGCCTTACGAATTCCATAATTGCCTTCTGCCAAGAACTTCACTTTCCTTCCATCCTCACACAGGACTGCCTTCGCAAAGTCTCGTTGGATGCTCATCTCGATTTTTGGGAACAACGCCAAAAGAGCAAAAGATGCATAAAAATGCACATCATACGTACACCACATTATGTACTCTATTCCTTCCAAGTAAAGAAACCTACCAACATCTTCGCAATTATTTTCAGGACCTTGCTGATTGATTTGATCATGCTTAACAACAATATTATGTTTTCCATTCATTTTGGCTGGTTTGATCCTCGCAGCCGTGGTCTCCACTTTCACGGATCTATCATGATTACTTACCCAGTTTGACTCTTCTTCTTTTGCTGGTAAATGGCTTTCTGTATAATAAACCAATTTAAAGTCAACTATGAAGGCAATTTTCCTAGTACGAAGATTGATGGAAAAATATAGAGAAAAGAAAAATGATCTTCATATGATATTTGTAGATTTAGAAATAAGCATATGACAGGGTTCCTAGAGATGTGTTTGGTGGGTTCTATAAAGAAAATGAGCGCATGATAGATACATAGACACTATTAAGGATATGTACGAACGAGTAGTAACGAGTATAGAGACATTTGGAGGAACCACAAAAGAATTTCCCATACAATAGGACTACATCAAGGGCCGGCTTTAAGCACTTATCTTTTTACTCTAATTATGGATGAACTAACTAGGCATAATCAAGAGGAGATATCATAGTGTATGTTATTTGCAGATAATATTGTCCTAGTGGACAAAACAAGAGATGGAGTGAATAGGAAATTAGAACTTTGAAGGAATACATTAGAATTTAAAGGATTTAAGTTGAGTCAGACGAAGACCGAATACATGCACTATGAGTTTAAAGATACTAAACATCGAGATGATTGAGTGGTAAAACTAGGGAAAGCAGAAGTTCCTAAAGTGAACCACTTTAGATATCTAGGATCAAAATGGAGGAATGCAACAGATGTGATCTGTGATCGAAATATTCCTACCAAGTTAAAAGGAAAATTTTATAGAACCGCAATTAGGTCAGCTATGCTCTATGGAAGTGAATGTTGGGCGGTAAAGCAACAACAATTACATAAAATGACGTTGCAAAAATGAGGATGCTTAAGTGGATGTGTGGTAAAACTCGTTAAGATAGAATAAGAAATACAAAAATTCAAGGAAAAGTAGAAGTAGCACCAATTGACACAAAGATTAGGAAACGGCGGTTGCGGTGGTTTGGACACCTGCAAAGACGGCCTACAAATGCCCCCACTAAAAAACTTGACTCAATAGAAATTGAAGAAATTCGACAGGGGTAGGGGTATCTGGAGTTAACTTGGAACGCATTAATTAGGAGGGATTTTAATGGTTTGGAAAGCTCACCATCAATTGCACTAAATCGAACAAAATAGAAGAGTTTGATCCATGTAGCCTACCCCAATTAATTTGGGATTGAGGCTATGTGGTTGTTGTTGAATCATAACTAGAGGGAAATACAAGAAGTCACGTAGCCAAGTGAAAATTTTCTTGAAAAACAATTTATCATCATAAAACATGAAATGCGACAAGGTATCTAAAATTCCATAAAATACGAAGTACAAACAGCTGCAACTTCAATCCTACATAGATTTATATAAGCTTCTTTTACAGTGCTAAAGTTTATAAAAGTTGTTTAAGTCATATTTAGGCTAATTTTGCAGTAAAATCCAAAATGGAAGTTTATTAGCAATTCATTCACACTAAGATAAGTATGTCAATAGCATTAGTACCTGTCCAAATTGTACCTCCAGCCACCAAAAAGTAAAGCTCGTTAAATAGTGTGAACTTGTACCTGCAACCATGAGAAGGATCATGCAGACGCATAATGTGAGATGTATACACAACCAGTTTATATTTTCCAAATAGAAAAAGAAAAAGTAGTATTGTGCATACAAGAATAAAAACGCATATGAGAATATATCGTTTCTATATGCACAATTTCATCCCTTTCTCCAACTTTTCACGAATACAACTTTAAAGATGAATATATTTAGGGAGTGACTATTAGCACCCATATACCTTATATTAACCCCCATTTAATTTATAGCCCCCAATAAGTTACTTAATGCTCTAAGAACCCCCTTAATTGTTGGTAAACTCCCCAATGTGCCCCTAGTTCATATTTGGCCCCCTCTCTCCTCAAACAAAGCCCTCTTTTCATCTTTGTGATCTTCAACCTCCAACTACTTATCTTCTCCCCCTTAACTCAATTTGCTCCATATGCATTCCAAGATTGATTCTTTGATCCTTAAAAGCTAAGAATCAACACGAATAAAGGTTCTAACCATTCAAAAAAATGAATCAAATTTCAACCAAATACTATAATCAAGATGTTGTATTTGGTGATGAATTGTTAAGTGTATGAATGGAGATGAGAAGGGGGTGTAGAGATTAGAAAGTAGAAGAAAAAATGAGATGAGTCTATGGTTAAATTAAGGTGAGATATAAAAAGTGAAAATTAAGTAGAAGAGGAGAATGTGAATGTAGTTAGTGAGATAGGAGTTGGGGATGAGATAAGGTTTCATTTAGAGAGGGGTGTAGAGAGTGAAAAGTAAAGTTGAGAAGGGGTGTAGAGAGTGAAAAGTTGAAGGGGAAAAAGAAATGAAATAGGTTCATGATACCCTGAAAAAAAAAAAAGAAATAGGTTATGATTTAGAGTGAGGTTATTTATGTAATTTTGCCTAAAGAATTTAGTTTAAAAATGTTTTAAATTAAATGGGGGGGCTGATATAGGGTAGTGGGGGGCTAATAGTCGCTCCCTATATTTATGGACATTGGTTCTAGATACTCAAAGCACAAAAACCAATTTGTGAAAGAAAAATTACCATTCAGGAAGCCTCTTGTCATTAAGAATGGGATTTTGCCAGTCCTCAATCTCCTCCTCCCACCGCTTATAGTCTGACAATTTTGAAGTAATATGAGATTATGTTCGAGTTTTTGAAAATTGACATTCACTAAATGATGAAACCTTTTAAATTAAACAACTAAAACATGCTTAAAATGAAACTTAGGAAAACAAACAGAGTATACAGTTTAAGGTGCTGCATGCTTTCAACGGGCAATGAGCATATTGATATCATCATATCTGTAAATAATTATGATAAACACATGAAATTACATACTTATCAACGCATCATGTGCCAAATTTAGAGCTGATCTTTCAGATGTACCATAGAACTTTGTGTACCTCCTGCAAATTAAACACAATGGCTCAGAAGATTTTTGTTCAACAAGAATTCTGGTTCAGAATACCAAGTAGACAGCGAACTTTGTGCAATTAACATGTTGCTTTCACATCTTGAGCACAGAATATAGCTAGCACAAGAAGTACAACTGTACAAGGTAAGACAAGCTAATCTGCATAAAAAAAAAAAAAAAGAAGACAAGCTACATCTAGTAACCATAACACATGCACTTCTCCCAAGGATACCAGAGATCAAATTTTTTGCAAATTGATCAACAAAAAAAAGGGAGTTCAAGAGATGTCGGAATATGGGAAACATTTAATCATTAAAAAAAAAATGAGGTTGACAAAAAGAAATGATGGAATTACCAAACAAAGCATCGGTCCCAAATTAATTGGGCTCAGCTACAAGGACTTACCAAACATAAGCATTAAAAAAAAAAAAATAGCTAAGAACATTAGTGAAACTTACCTGTTATACGAACTTCCCTTGAGAAATTTTACTTTGGGAGATGACCATGCAAGAGAGAATGCGACGGTGCACTTTCCATGAGGTTCCACCCAAGTACTAGCAGAAACCGCCGCACAAAGTGCATCTCCAGGTGATGAAACAATGCTAGGACCAGCATGGAAGTTATCCCGATCAAAATGACCGTCCTACAGGCAGAAATTTTGAAAATGTCAAAAAGCTGATCACCCGTCATGCCAACTTGAAAAATGTGCTAAAGCATTGTAGAATTCCTATGATAACATTTTGGACACTAGAATAACACTTCGAACCATGAAGTAATAAATAACCGTATTAAATAACGGAAGATAGTTTCAGATATATGTTCTTTTTTATCAACAAAGTAACAGAGTCCAAAATAGCAAACACAATACAGTAAAAACACCAGATAAACCAAAGTTAACCAAGAAAAAAAGAAAAACATCCAAGTCATATAAATTGCTACCTGAGCCATTTTTCCCCACATATCCTTAGCTGTAATATGACTCTGCTCTGTCAGCCCAAAACTTGGCAGGACGGAGACATCTACATTTTGAGTTTCACACGCAGCAATAGCAAAAGTAACAGGGGGATTATCTTTGGCCCTGCATGGTGGCACAAAATTCAGAAACATTCAGAGCTGTATACTCATAAAGTGATAATAATAAATTACAAACCCACACAAGAAGACCGAAAAATAAGAAAAACAATTGCACATCTTCCTATAATACTGTAAAGTGATCTTATCACTAGGAGATGGGGTTCCCCTTGGCACTCAAATGACCTAAGGGAAATCTGCTAACCAACCGTAAGAAAGAACAATCAAGGATTGACAACTTGCTTGTGATGAAGAAGTACACCAGACACTCCATCTTCGCCTCTGTCAAAGAAAAATGAATAATTTTAGCATGAGGTGTAAAATATTAGAAGTAACAATGGACATGGAACGAGACATAGACCAGATGTACTTACATGAATGGTTCATTGACGTGATCTCCTGAAAGATGTGAAATTCCACCTATTGAATTCTGTCAAAAAAGGAAGCAGATAAACGCTTGGGAAAAAATAAAAATGAAAAAACTAATAATAACAATTATAATATTATTATTAGCATCTCTAAAAGATATGAAGTGAAAGTTCCGGTAAAATTACTCACTGCCCAAGTAAAAAGAAGACTGACTTTTGCTCTTTCTTTTCCTGTGTTCACCAACTACAAAACAAAACATGCACAAGGTTATAACAATTAGCATTCAAAATCCCTTTTCCAGAACTCACATCAATATATAACAGAAAAAGTAATATCATCACAATTACGTAAATGAATTGTAAGCACATTCATCTATAAATATTGCAGTTAGGACTTAGGACTAAAGAGTTTACAGCTTCATTCTTTTTCTCTTTTTTATTGTACTTTTTCAATTCTAGAGCGTTGAATTCCAAGCGAATTGACATTTTTCTTATGTTAGTAAGTTAATAACATAATCTTTACGAATCATGTTCCCTCTTACGAGGCTTGACTCAACTAAACAAAGCCTTCCCCAATGACAAAAAATCAACTACAAGAACCTTCTTTTGCCACCACTCCACTATCTTAATCATTTCTGTCAATAGTATGTTATCTCTTCCTCTTCCTTTATTTTACATTAATATAAATGCCTTACTCTTGATGACAAGCACACATCCAATCTTAACTGATGCTCGTGCTCAAATGACATTCACCGGCTCTTCTATTTGTTTCCAAATTCCCATTTTGGCCAATCCTACCATTGTTGAAGATGTGTTTATCATTTAGAGATCTACAACGTATCCTAACTACATGTGTTTATCTTTTAGAGATCTACAACGTATCCTAACTACATTGTATCGCTATTTGGAGCTAAACCTAATATTTCTTCAGCTCATATATGCAGTATGCAGATATATAACAGCAAGGCTTCTCCTGGATTGTTCAGTACCTGATTAACTGTTAATGGAACACGAGAGTAGATGATATCACCAAGAGCAATTAAAAGTTGCAGCAAAGCCAACAATCACCGATCATTTAATTACATAAGCGGAAAGGATAATACATTTATGGGACAAAACCTTGTCCACCAAAAAGGACACTGTTATATATTTCTAGGACATTTGTACATGGGTCAATTAATGGTTACAGGGGTTCTGAAAATAAGTACCATAGATAGAAATTTGGATACTCGTGCAAAAGTTATGAACAAGTTTTACTTATAGTTTTCTTTTCTTCTTCCTCTTTCCTCTTATTTTCAATTTTTTGTCATCTTTTTCTTTCTTCTCCTATGCATTCCGTCTCTTCTTTATCTACATATCTATATGACTGCCTAAAACCAGTATGTTTCAAGTGATTTGTATGTTAACTTAAGCAGCATACTTATAACAATCAACAATTGCTGGTTAACTTAAACAGCAGCCTTATAAGATACTTTGAGCAGTTAGGTAACCCATTAGTTTTTGAAGAGATAGATAATGTTTAATGACAAAAGTTCATGAGACTAGACATCCGGTGAGTAACACAGTAGTGAAGCTATTGAATGCTTTTATGAAGTGCAAATAATTTATTTCAATGGCGGCATGTGATTACAGACAACTTCCTCAAATTCATATGCAAATTCCATTCAATACAACCATGGTAGCTATCATCATTCAATTCTGCGATTTTGCCGAGTATATGTAAAAGGCATACATTAAAAAGAAAGAAATAAACCAATACTGGCAAATACCGCCAATGTGAACCTACATACCGTGTATACGAAAACAGCCACTGGTAAACTGCTATCGCGATAATTATGGGGAATAAATGGCGATATTTGGCGGCAAGAGATCTTTAACTCTGGATCTGGTTCTCCTGGAAGAAAAGAAAGAAATATAAATTGCTTAAAATTAATACTCCAGTGGAAAGGAATTAATGTTTCGCAAGAAAAAACTAGAGAGGTATAAGCTAAAATTAACAATGTAATTCATTGTAGGACAGCAATAAGGAAAATAGTACCATCATAAATAGTCCATGCCCTTGGAAATAAAGCATGATATGTAGAATGCTGACCACTCAAGTTCCATCCCCACGATGATATCCCGTGATCATCAGGTTTCCTGAAAGAAGTAACAATAATGTTATGCAATGAACCAATAATAATCATGAAATCAGCTTTTAAAATGAGAATCTGTGGGGCCATGAATTGGACAGCACTTACTCGTCGCTCAAGAAAAAAGACAGCACAGTACACAGGAATATTATAGCAGAAAAATCAATAGCTACTCCCACGTGTGACTAAATCATACCTAATGATTTAAGTTACAAGCCTATAGGCAGAGAATTGATAAATGAGCAAAAAATGTAGAGTTAAAAACCATCAGCAAGGTATTTACTTGATACCAAAATCAACCAAATATTAAGCATTGCAATTGCATTATTAAATTTCGCCTCAACAGGCTACAGTCCAATAAAACAAAAACTATGAATAAAACACATCAATTAGTGAAACAATCATATAGCAATCTCCTAAACAGCCTAGGACCAACAAAAAAATTGACAGTGAGAGCTTCAGAGTAGTTCAATATCACTCCAACAAGAGATTCATCACTAATTGATAATATAAATGGTAGCCTCAAAATAGTTGCCTCTTTGGAACATAACACATTATTTGTAGTTGCATCCCAATACTTCAAAAAGTCAAGCACTTCACAAGCGAGACAACATTTTTAACATCAAGTTTCGAAACTAGTATCAATCTGATTGCTCTCCACAAATGGCAATAGCTAGTACACAGTGTTCTTAACATTGTAAGATCAAAAACATCACAGACAGGCCCGTTCTGTTGGCTCTAAATGTAACCATGACTCAAGGTTCAATTGACAGACCTTTCGATTTCAATTGTTTTTTTTTTTTTTTTATGCAAACCTATCATTAGCAATCATGATAAAGATCTACCAAAGCCCAAATTACACAGCTCTATATGAAGTAACACGTAAAACATTCTCCAAGAAACTCCCTTACCTTAAACCTTCATGCTGTCCAGGTGCTAAAACAGATGCATACTTTTTATTTCCCCCGTCTCTGGATATGAAAATCTGCAACACAGAGTGGACAATTCAGCCAATCAATGGGGTTCAACACGCTTCCAAAACCAGTATGAAGCCACTCCAAAACAGAAACTAATTGACATTTTAACAGAAATACAGTCTACAGAAAGGCGTAACTGGTTTATTTTTTCCTAGAACCTGATGGAAGTATACACCAACTCAAAGAGTCAATGTTTGGCGTCAAAACTATACTGATCCTCAGTCAAAATTAATAAATCCTAAGTTAAATAAAAGCCGCTTCTAAGCCTTTTTGGTATTATAAACATTATTTGATTATCCACTACACGAGCAGTCCATATGTCATCAAATTCTGTAGTACACATTCTTTCATATACCAGCTAAATATATGCAAGCAATGAATTAATAGAACTCATGGAGTGAGAGTTTACAGAAAACTGATTGGCCATGATTGGAGAAGGTTCACATAAACCCGGAATTATTTGCATTTGTCTGAAATCTCCCCTAAAACCTCTTGTGATGCTACCACTTCTGTAACACAGTAAACATGAATAAAGTAAATACAATGAAATATAAAATTGAAAAAAAAAAAAAAAAAAAAAAACTGTCCACCACTATAAAGCAAATGGCAAATCCTTGTACTCCAAGGATCGCAGAAGATACGACCACGGCATACCCCATTCCTCCCAATGGTACTCCTTGTGATGCCGAGGGCTTGCAACTTTCTCTTGTGAATGGATCAATTGGTGCTTTCTGCAAAATCCAATACCCAATATTTTCTTCTTAAAACCAAGGCTTCGATACGAGAAAAATAAAGGTGGCTTCAAAATCATTTAAAAACAATTCATTCTCTCAACTACCACAGACAAATAGATACAAGAGCGGAAATACAACCGCAAGTAATCTAAATTATCTAGGAATTCTGAGGGTTACCCTTCCATGTGAAGCCTCTTCCCTAACGTAAGACCAAAGACGAAGACCAAGCCGAATCTGAAATTCAAGATACCAAAAATTGAACACGTAAAACAAGAAAACCAATAGAAGGGTATCTTATTCTTATAAGCCATAGATCAGTATCAATTGTTTCACAACCAAGTAAAACGAAATTCATTAAAGTACAAGACGCCTCACCATCTTCACTGCCTCCCTAAAAGTAACGCTGAATTCCCTAAGAAGATTAGCATGGCTGTTTAATCTCCTCCTCCATGCATGCTCTGGTGGGGAAGCACTATCAAAGTCCAACTACACAACTCATTAACAAAAAATAAATAAAAATCAGTGATCACAATAAACAGATGAACAGATATTACCCAAGTTTTGCAAAGACACATAAACCAAGATTCTATCAAAAAATAGTGAATTTAAAGCCATACATGACAAACTAACAATTCATTTCATCAACAAACCATCAGAATTGTTGCTTCAAAATCTCTAAATCACTCGATCAGACCAAATTCCCCAAAAAGCTCCAAACTTTAACACGAAAATCAACCAATCCAAACACGAAATGCTCACCAAATGCAAGGTAGCCCTGCTGATGTATTCCTCCGGAGGCCACGAATGCTTCTTACAATGAAAAATGTTCCCACTCACCATCTCGAACCCTAAACCCCCAAATCCACTCCGAAACCCCAAATCCCCAACCCAACACCTCCTCAATCAACAATTCCACTCCACAGCTCCCCAATCCAGTCACCAAACCTCTCGATCATCCACCGACCCACCTCTCTTCGTCGATCGCCGCTTATTACCGCCAACGCTTCTTCAACGCCAAGCCATTCATTTCACGAACAAATCACCAAATCACCGCAGAGAATCAAACGAAAAAGCACAAATTTGTCCGAGACGAATGGAATTGGAGGAAGGGTCAGAGAGATCGACTGGAATCTGAAACCCTAGAAATCTCAAAATTGGGGTTTCTCTGACGATTCTTCGCACCGATTCAATTCACGAACTTCGCGAATCTGAATGGGCGACGAAGTTGGTCGTCACAGAAGAACAGAAAATATGTATACGTTGAAGTCAGAGGATAAGAACGTAATAAATGAGATGTGGGAGGGCAAAATGGGGGTTTCACTGAGTGGGGGTGTTCGTGTCAATGGTAGTGTGGACGTGGCGCGCAACGGCAGTGGCGGTGAGTCCATGGAATGACGATAAAGGGCTTGGTGTTTGGTTTTAATTACGGTGGAGGGTAATGTTGTGTGGCGGTACTGGTGTGTTTGATTTAGATTTGTTTTACTTATTTGTTTTGTTTGTTTTTTTTTTTATGTAATTCTTTTGACTGTGAAGAGAGAGGGACTGAAAGGAAAAGACAGAGAGCCCATTTCTTTTGACTTTTCTTTATTATGGTCTAATAAGGCATGAATCTTTGACAACAAACAAAAAAAAAAAGATAATAAGGCATGATGTAAAGATATTAACATTTACATAAAATAAGTGTTTTCGATTAAAAAAATCACTTACAGAAAATAAGGTTTTAAAGTTCAAGTCTTGTAAATGAAAAAAATTGAGTTGGGAAGGTTGCTTTTTATATGATGCTTCGACAAAGATCTTTAAGCGTGAATTAATTGATGCGGTTAGTGTCGGACACCACATGAGAAATTAATAAAAAAAAAAATATTTTAAAGATGGCCAAAAGATTGAGATGAGATGGATGGGGTATTTAGAGAGCTTGTGGGTTCTGACTCCTATTGAATTTTTTTTCAAAAAAAAATGTTCTAAAGATGATGACCAAAAAAAATATACAAATATTTTTTGAAAAGAAAAAAGTAGAGGCAAAGGCATCTCTGCACACATCTAAAAAGGGCATGTGACTAAAACTGGCCTGGGATGAAGGATATAGGGATGAAGGATATAGGAAAGTCATTCTGGAACTCAACAACAAGGGTGTAGTTGCATGCATAGAAGAGGGAAAAGGAGGTGGTATGCGACTATGGACAATTGTTTTTTCGGGTGTTACAACTCTTAAAGAGTCAAGGGCAGGTGGTAATAGCACACACTTATAGGGAAGGTAATAGAGCGGCATACTAGATGGCAAATCATGCTTTTGCCTTTTGTTCGGACATCCATTTAGTGGCGATTATGCCCCTGATTTGCACACCATTCTACTGAATGATATTACTTGGATTAAATTTCCAAGGATATGTACTCTATAAAACCGTCGAAAGACACATGCAACACTGAGTAATTTTACCCCTCTTTAATCCAAAAAAAAGGGCATGTAAGGGTCCTAAAAAAATTTGACACATAAATAAAAAATGTTGTGCTGACCAAAAAAAAAAAATTCGATCTAAAGTAATTTGGAGATGCATTCATTACGAATGATTAAAAGAATTGGCAATCAATGCATTAATAAATCAAGCTAAATGAAAGCATGTGAACCATTATGAAAATAATAAATGAATTGATCGTGTCGACACATAATTAATTAATTAGTTTAGAAACGTACATACACTGACGGAATTATGTGCAAAAGTACAAATAAAATCACGTTATATTCACTGTTATATGAATTAAAGTCACTGTTATATGAATTAAAGGTACAATAAATCTATTTGGACTCATGAATCTGAACTCATAGAGGTATTTTTAAAATTTTCACAAATATTTAAAGAGTATCAAATGAATTTTACAAATGATTGTGGTTGCTTCATTTAATTACTTGAGGATGACTTTGAAATTAAAAAAACTTTTGAGTCCGGATTCATGAGTCCAATTATCACTACTCAAGTACAATAAATATACCCTCTTATGTGGATGATAATCAATTTGATAAATACATACATATATGATATCAATAATTGAGTTCACTTTAGTGCTATACCCTACCTCATTAACAATATTGGAAAAGTATAATAGGGACAAATTTTATGGCACGTATTTGGTTCTTAATTATTCCAATACCTTCCTTTCAATAATTGGAACGATTGCTAACCTTTATATATTCTCTTAAATCAACATAGAAATAGAAATCAATCGAGAATATGTTTTTTATATTTTGAGTATTGTGGACATTGCAAAGCATCAATGTTGATTTTATTTTATTTTTTATTGTGAGGGTATTCGAGGCATAGCCCCGATCCGGATTTGAGGAATGTAGAACCACAAGGGCGGCTTCTCGAGCCAAAAGTGTTTAAATTTTTTTCATTCTCAAAACTCGAATTTGAGACATCTAGTTAAGGGAAGAGAGACTCGTGTTATCCCACCACAACCCTCTTAATTATGATTGTTTTTTTTTTTCATGATCTTAATTATCATTATTGATTCTTTGATTTATTGAAAATGTAACACTTATACTACTCCTCATGCTTTTCGAGGTTCGATAAAATTATAGTCATAGCACGTGTTAATAAAAGTGATAAGTTGATTTATTTTTTTTATCATGGACGAGTGAGACGTGTCTCCTAAAAAGGGCAAAAAAGAAAAGGTTTTACTGTGAAAACGTATTTTTCTTTTTTAACTCGCAGTAAATGTTGATAATTATTTACAAGTGTACAGTACAAGAATCATTTGTTATTTTAGTCCAATAATAGAAATAGCCACTTGATTAGTAGAAACAATAGCAATGCGTTTTCTAGATGATTGCACGTGGACGTGGTCAACTCACGACCAAAGCGAACTTGAAATTTTTTTTGGCACGTGCTTACGGGTTGCTAACGTTCAACAAGAGCCGGAATTAATTACTTACAAAGAAATGGGTTTCACATTTTGCACTAGACTTTAATATAACCACTCCAGCTTGAATTGAGTGGGGCTACTTTTTTAGGCACTCATCGATTTTGTGAGGGCACTTTATGTCACTCAACGGACGTTACACACTCCACCAATCAAAACACATAAAAATGAACTCAAAATCCTTGTTCTTCTCTTCCGTACCCTACTTCTCTCTCACGTAGCAAGCCTTAATTCCACTCATAACCCAGTTCATTAAAATTTAGTCATCACATGACTTTTTATGACTCCCGTGCTGTTCAATTACACAGAGCCGAGAGTTATTTAGTGGTCTCGATCATTTCTTGCCAAGATCTGCATTAAAGTGTCAGCCTATAGCAACAACACCCAAATAAGGTGGTCAGATACTTAACTCAATGGATGACCTCAGAGACTATACAAGTGGTCACGGTGGCCTTGTGCCGATACATGTGTGTATATCTCGATTGACATCAATCGACACAACAACTTGTGTCTCGGTCATGTGTGTCCGAAACTATAGGTTCGGTCATTTCCCACCAAGCCCTGAAACATAATATTGGTTGATGATAATTGAAACAACAACCTATGTCTGAAAAATGTAGTGTCGCAGTATAGGCAACCCATCCTTGCATAAAGACGCTTCATTATTTTAGAGGGGCAAATATGTCTTTTTCATTGGAAACATAAGTTTAATAAAAAAAGGGCGCCCTTAATTTAGTTGGGGTGCCTATATGGTAACTCTTAATTTATTCGTTATCTGTTTGAAAATCATGAAAACGTTTTTAAAGACAATTTTTGTGATTAACTAAAAAGGTGGTGGTGGGATAGCACAAGTCTTTCGTTCCTAAATCAAATATTTTGAATTTAGCGTTAGGAATGGGAAAAATTCAAAACTTTTGATCAGAGGTTCTGCCCCTTAGTCCTTCCCTTCACAAATTAAGGAATAGTCGGAGCAAAAATCAGAGATTTCCAGTTTTAGCTTTACATATCAGATCATTTTGTGATTTTATGGTACTTTGATAGACTTGTCGAAGAAGCAATGACGGGAAATACGGGGTTTTTCAAAAAGTGGGGTGGATTTAGTTTGTATTTCATAAAATAGTGAGGTTTACTTTTAAATTCTAAAAGTAAGGTATAACTCCTTTTGAAAAATGAGCTATTGATGGTGAGGTGACATGCATGGTGGTGAGGCGGTGGTCAGACATTTGTATGGATAGCTCCTTTTCAAAATGAGCTATTTATACAAAATTATACACTCTATGAAGGACTCCTTTTGAAAATGAGTTATCTATACAAAATTTTACGTCCTATGAACAACACGTGCATATGGAGATGGACGACCTGGACGACCCGCGTCACTCGCGTATCTCGAGGTAGATAACCAATGTAAACAATACACACGCATATCGACGTGGACAACCCATGCAAACGCCACCCATGTATGCTGAGGTGGAGATTTCATGCAAATGTCAGGCACGTCTGTCAAGGTGGGCGACCCATGCAACCTCGTGCACCTCATGCAAACGTCACGCACGTGTCTCGAGGTGGTAAAGCCAATGCAAACGTCACACACGTATCTCCTGGTTGACAACACATAGAAACGTCACGCACGTATGTCGAGGTGGACGAACCATGCATCTTCGTGCAAAATCACACACATATTTCGAGGTGTGGACAACTCATGCAAACCATGCGAATGTGAAGCACGTATTTCGAGGTAGACAACTCATGCAACTTGGTGCAGTCCATGCAAACCATCCAAACGTCATGCACGTAACTCGAGGTGGACAACTAATGCAAATGTCGGACACGTATCTCGAGGTGAACAATCCATGCAAACATCATGCACGTATCTCGAGGCACTATCTGTGTACCCCGAGTCCGTGTGGCAAGTACACACAAATAGCGCATATGGAAAATGCGCTATTTGTGTGTTCTTGCCACATCGACAAAAAGCGCTATTCGTGTAAACACAGTCCACGTGGGATGCTCACGTAAGCCACAAAAATTTGCAATAACTAATAGCGTCTTTTCAAAAGACGATATACCTTATTTTTTAAATAAAAAAAATCACACTTATTTTCCTCATTTAAACTAAAATATGTTGTACTTTTGTAATTTTTTCTTGGAAATTCACCACTTATTAAAACATGTTATTTTGTGTACGTAATGATTGTTTATCGTATTTGGGTGGTGATTGCAATTTCAATAACTGCAGACTAGATGCTTGAAAACTTGCCAATAATATTTGATTAAGTTGATTTTCTTTTTCCTTTTTTTTGTGTTTTCTTTCAACTGGTGTCAACTGCACTCGGACACTATCAAGCCCCATGCAAGGGACAACCCTCGTAACTTACTTTTTTTATTTATTTACGAGACTCGAACTCGAGACATCTTTTAAGGAAATCGAACATCTTACCACTCGGATCAATTAATCAATTGATGGTATTTCTACAATGATTTAACTGTGTTCGAGCCAAAATTTGATTTCAATGATTTAATTAGGTAACATGTGTGATTTCAGTTTAGGGTTTTGATAAAAAAAATGTGTATGGTTTGCAATACAAATCGCATTTAGCTCGTGATGGGCGACCACAACGTTCCATTGATAGTCATTTGTTAACGCGACATGCAACTTAAGCTCCACTTGAATTATAAGAACTTGTCATGGTGTAATAGTTGGGATCTATTAATTAAGAAACTGTTACATTAACCCACTTTGGATACCGAGATTGGATATCAATCTACTCGGTGCATGTGCGATACACATCGAGATGTGCGTGCGCGTCTATTAGTATTACCCGAGAAAAATAGATTTTTTCCTTGATTAATACATATGGGGGTAGTATTTATCAACCTAGTACACCCACATAAATAATTTCCAAAGTAACACATTTCTAGCCACGTCACTGCCACATCTGGCGTGATGTGGCGGTTTAAAACGAAAACGTGACCCTAGGTCACGTTGTCGCTTTTTTTTAATTAAATAAGAGAAATCGTGACCCGAGGTCACGATTTCCATTAAAATGAAATTGTGACATCGGGTCACAATTTCAGTTTGGCAAACCTAACAAAACTGCTACCATTGCCATCCTCCATCACTTTGCATCTTCTTCTGGCTCACCGGCGACCGCCTCCGCATCCGTCTCCCCGTCCAACGCAACCAGGGTCCGCCGTCCGTCGGCCTCCGTGGTCCGTATCCCGCCGGTAGCTGCAAGTTTGACGCGAGAAAACCTCTTGGTAGTGGCCGATTTCAATCCCGCCGCCGTGGTCGCATCCCGCCGCCGCTGCTCGCTTCCTGCCGGCGCTGTTGCTCGCCTCTGTCGGTCTTGCTCGCGTCCGCCGGCTGGGCCTCCTCTCTCTCTTGTGCTGCTCGCCTCTCGGCGGCCGATCCTTGCCTTTCCCGCTGGTCGGTCATTGCCTCCCGTCTCGTTGATCGCCATCCCACCGGTCTCTTTTGTATTGGTAAAAATCTTCTTCCAATTGTGTTAATTGATTAATTAATTCCCCAATGTGTTTTCTGAGCCACTACTATTTACTTAAAGCTTGCTTAATCCCGTAGCCATAAGAATCAGTCGGTGCCACATTTTTCTAATTTAGGAGTAACAGACATATCCAAAGTTAGATGATAAAGTTTGTATATATATATTTATATTGTTGTTTACATGTGTGGAGACAAGAAGCATTTAATGGTTGATCGAAGGCTAGTGTCACGGTCGGTCCAAGCATCCACACAATATAAACAAGTGATGCATGTATAATAGTAAAAACTGATGAACACGGACCTCTCTCTATTGAGCTCCCTACACTTTTTTATATAAAGCTAGTTACTAGTACATAGGCCTCTCTCTATATGAATGTGTGTATGTATGTATATATATATATATATATATATATATATATATATATATATATATATATATATATATTACGATTTATATAATTAGGTTGCTATTGAAAGCCGAAGATTATTGTCAAGCTAGTAGGGTAGCAAGAGTCATTCATTTCTAAAATTATTAGGTCAGGTCAACAATGGTTGGTTTTGAATTTGTGCATTTCAATCATCTAAGACAAAATGTGTTCAAATGCCCTTTTCAATGTCTCTATAGAATAAGAATGATTTGCTTCTCTTCTTCCTTTTTTTCTTCTCTTAACTTTGACAAAGGGGTTTGTACTTCCTTACTTCCTTTTATTAATTTGTATGATCATCATGATGTTTGATTTTAACTTGAAATGAAGTACAATAAAGAATTGTGCCTTAAAACTGCAAGAATATTAAAAGATGGGTGAGTCCTTCATTTCTGGTACTCTAAAATGTTACCAACTTATTTCGATCATGTCGGTTAAAAAATCATGACTCAAACTAAAGTACACAAGTGTTTTTTTTCCTACTTAAATAATATTAGTTGAGACTTTTGCGGTCAATTGTGTAATTTCTTGTTTGATTGACATTGTAGTTTGATTGACAAACATTGAATGGCTCCTTGTTATATTGTTTGTGGTAAGTGAGTGTATTAATTAAATTAAAGTATTAATACATGATGGCTTGTTAAGTTTATTTGTGCTAAGTGAGTATATTAATTATCATCACTTCTATTGATTAAAAATTATATTCTACATATATAGATTCCATAATGGTTGATCGAAAAGTAACTTTGGTGTGCTATATGAATGGTGTCATGGTTGATGGACCATCAGGGATTTCGTACACGAAACCGCCTATTCGACATCTCAGATCGAAGATGAGTTTAGGGTACGAGGGACTTGTGAGTTTTATTTGTAATTCATTGGAGATAGACAATGAAAAAATGATATTAAACATGACATATCGATATCCTGTGTACATTGGAACTGGAACGTACAACTATGTCCCTTTGCGGATAGTTGATGAATCGACTCTGAAAGATGCATGGGAGATTGTGGCATAATTTCCACCACCAAATTGCATGGAGCTATTTTTAGATTTAGTTCCGAGGCAATCATATACTAGTTCCAATTGTAATATAGAGGTAAGTGGAGAAGGACCTAGTACTCAACCAATTTTTGAACATAATCAAATTGCATCGCCTTTGATTACCGCAAATCCCGAAATAGACGAGGATGCTCGTTCATGTGATGATCTGAATACTGAGGAAGATGATGACTATTGTGGTAGTGACGGGGATACTAGTGAAGAGAGTAGCGATGATGATGTAGATGATGAAGGGGTTGATGCTCATCATGTTGATGATGGCATGATTCGATATACATTAAATCGAGTCATAGCCGATGATGGCTCATTATCTTGTCCTCCAATTTCGAACGAAGATGGGAACGATGATTTTTTCGATGAAGAGGCTGCTGGAATTGATGGTGCGCACGTGGGTATATGTGAATTTGCCGTACCTTCATCTGTATTTATGGAATTGAGTAGTGAAGCAATGCAACCCATCCATGAGAATGCAATGATCCCTTCTAGGTCTTTATGGAATGAGGCATCAGAATTTCATGTAGGCATGCGGTTCATGTCTAAAGTAGATATCCAGCATGCCGTGAAATTGTATAGCATCAAAGGACACATGCGATTTGTGGTAACTCATTCTACACCAAATGTATGGATTGTCCGTTGTAAGAAATATTTAGATGGATGTACTTGGAGGTTGCGGTGTTCGAGAAGAAAAGCCCATGGAATGTTTGAGATCAGTAAATATGCAGGACCACATACATGTATCTTTGCAAAACTGTCCAAGGATCATGCTCATTTGGACTCCACCGTTATATGCCGTGAAGTAGAAAATGTGGTGAGAAGAGATCCGTCCATCTCAGTTCCAGTTCTTCATCAGATTATCAAGGACAAATTCAGTTATGATGTTCATTATAAAAAAATTTTGTTGGGGAAGAAGAAAACAATTGCTAAAGTCTTTGGAGATTAGGAAGAATCGTATAAAATGTTGTCGCGGTGGATGGCCGTTCTTCAAGAAAGCAATCCAAGACACGTGTGGAATGGAGGCATGACGAGCCTAATGCCAACAATGAGGTTGTATTCAAATGGGTTTTTTGGGCATTTGCACCTTCTATTGCGGCTTTAGACATTGCGAGACCAATTATACAAATTGATGGCACATTCTTGTATGGGAAATACAAATAAAAACTCTTAATAGCCACTTGTTGTTGATAGTAATAGTCATGTATTTCCTTAGCATTTGTCATTGTTGATGAGGAAAGTCAAGACAATCTGGGGATGGTTTATGGCTTGTTTGCGACATCATGTGATCGATAGAGATGGTATATGTGTCATTTCGATCGACACCCTGGTATATTGTTGACAATGAATAATCCTCAAAATGGATGGACACATGAAAGAGATCAACACAGATTTTGCCTTCGTCGCATATGCGTAATTTCAACATGAGATTTGGAAGCAAAGAATTAAAGGATATGGTGTACTTAGCCTAGGTGCACAACATCAACCGCGGAAATTTAAGGCATACATGAAAGAACTTCAACAAATTAATGCGGAATATATTGCGTGGTTTAATGACCTTGATCGAACACAATGGACCAACGCATACGACAAAGGATATCCATACGGTTGGATGACTACAAATCTAGCGGGTATTAATTGTGTCTATATTTTGTTACTATTATTTATTTAATTTGTTTGATTTATATTACGTTTAGAAGCTAATACATATATGGTTTTTTTTTTTTAAACATATGTAGAATGCTTTAACGGGGTCCTTAAAGGCGCACGATTTTACCACTCCTCACGCATTAGTGCAACCGACATTTTATCGTGTCATGGCGTACTTTAACAAAAGACGTGACGAAATAGGTGCAGCCCTAGGAAGGGGCGAAAGGTACACAAGGTACGCATTGGATAAGTTGTCACATTGGGGAAAGGCGGCTGGAGGGCACAATGTTACATTAGTGAATCGTGCAAATGGCACATTTGAAGTCATCATCGCAAAGACGTGACTATCATTTGAGAAAATGGTGTAACAAGCAAGTGGTGAAATTAGAAGCTCGTAGATGCATTTGTATGAAGTGGCGTGTTTTGGCATTCCATGTTCCCATGTCCAAGCTGTTTGCGCTTTGTGTGTTGCCATAGATCACTTTGTCAAGATATTGAGTCATACTACTGATTGTCTCGTGTGCACAAATAATGTTATGTTTGCGCATTTTCAACCTATTCCTCACGAAGATTATTGGCCTAACGCTAGAGTTTCACACATGTTGCTGCCTGATCCATCTCGAAAGCGAGTAAAAAAATGTCGTCCTCAAACAAGACGTTTGCGCATTGAGATGGATTGGAGAAGCAATCGAAAAAACCACGTCATATGCAACGAGAGAAGGAATGGAGAGAAACACCAACAACGTTGCGATGTAGTCAGTGTAAGCAGGATGGACACAATAGACGCACTTGCTCTCGTCGTCAGCAAGAACAACCGCCTAATGCTTCATAGTGAAAGGCTCTTTCAAGCCTTATGTTTCGCATCCACTTATTTTTTCCTTGTATTTGTTCACTTTCTTATGACTTTGTGGTGCATGTACTTTGCTTCAAGTAAACCATGTTTTCATATTATTCACACAATTTTGGTTTAATTTTATTGTTTCTTGAATGAAATGTATCGCTAATTGTATTGTTTCTTCGTTGTTTTTTTTGGAATTAATGACAACATTGTTAATGGTTTGAGGTTCAAGCGCGATATGGAGCCTGACCCTATATATGATTCGGTGTTGACTATGCAAGCTCTACATAGATCCACTCGCGTTTGGAATGGACCGGTAGTACTTCTTTTCGCCTGTATGCATAATTTTATAGCTTCGTAGCTACATTTAACTAATATAACTTAAATCTCGTATTTCCATAGGATCCTGATATATTGACTATCAGGCGTAATTCAGCTGCACTACATCGATTGGTCCCACTAGATGAACGAATAGTTGGACATCTTCATGAAGCTGGGTTTTATGGGACGACGCGAATAAGTTTCATAGCAATTGATTGGCATCTCATTACTGCCCTTGTAGAGAGCTGGAGGCTAGAAACTCACACGTTTCATTTTTCAGTTGGCGAGATGACTATTACCCTACAAGATGTACAAATCATTTTAGGGTTACATGTCGATGGATTACCAATCACTAGTCGTGTAGAGCAAGATTACGATGCCTTATGTTTGACACAACTAGGCTTCCCATTCCATGAAAACAACAGGACTGGAGGTCGGATCCAAATTCGCCAACTTTCAAGATGGTTTCCAAACCTTCCAAATAATGCTGATGATGTGGAAGTGCAACGCTATGCGAGAGCGTACATCTTACAACTTCTTGGAGGAACTTTATTTGCAGACAAGTCTAACAATCTCGTTCACATCACGTATTTGCAATTTTTGGAGGATTTTGAGGCGGCAGGACAATACAGTTGGGGTAGTGCAACTCTGGCTCACCTATATAGACAATTATGTCTTGCAGCCGACATTGATGGAGCAGAGATTGCAGGTCCGATCATATTATTGCAATTATGGGCATGGGATAGGTTGCCTTTTCTTGCACCAATAATGAGAAACGTCTTTCAAACGACATCATACCAAACGAAAAATTATTTCCACCCCCTCCATTTGGTCATAGGTAATTAGTATTTCTTAACATAATAATTTCAATTTGAGTATATGTATCTACATGTGCATTCATGCATGCTTTGTGTCGTTTTTTACATTTCTATAGGTGGAGACATGCCTTAGAGACCACCTGAACATCAATGCACGTGCTGACAAAATACAGAGAAATGATTGACATGCAAGCACCCGAAGAAGTAAGAAATATACTTAATCATTTTGCTCGAATATTGTATTCTACAATGGTGAAATGCGAATTTTATTAATTTCAAGATGTTTTTTTATGACTTCAGGTAATTTGGGAACCGTATCCTGAGACAGTTATAAGGGACCTGCATGCGTATTGTAGCAGTGGTCGTGCTATTTGGCGAACGAGGGCACCTTTGCTTTTCTTTTGTGTTGTCGAAATGTATAATCCTGATAGAGTCATGCGACAATTCGGTTTGAAACAAAGGATACCACCTTTACATAACACAAGCATGGAGCTACATAAGATTGACTTGAGAGGGAAAACGAATAAGGATTGGAGTGCAGAACATAGTGCTTATGTCTGCATGTGGAACGAACGTGCTTCCAATATTGCAACTGATGAAATATTGGAGGAGCCATTGGAATTTTACGACCCGTATATGCTATGGTATCGTCGCATTACACGACGATTCATGTCTCGTCATGGAGCTATTGCTGAGGCATTGGTAAGTACAATTTCATTTTCTTCAGTCATGAAGTCTTCCAAATAGTTGTTTTGATTTTACTTTCGCATACAACTTCATAAATATTTAATATGTAGGCACATGGAATGACATCAATTCATCAGTTGACATTGGGTGATGATGTGTCTATTGAACGTATTAGAGATGTAGGTGCATCGACTTTGATTGCAAGACATGCAGATTATCGCATACATAATATGCCCACTTCATTTGATGCTTCTCATCAATCTTCTCATGATCATACACGTTCGAGGCATGACACTCCAGTGTATACTCCATCGCACCTCTCAACCAGCTTCGAAACTCTATATACTCCATCGTATCTCTCAACGAGTTTGAGACTCCGCATACTCCATCGCTCCTCCCAACATGGCATTCGAGGCTACGAAGCCTTTCCACTTGACAGGGCACCTACATCTTCGCCCATTTTAATGCAAGTCCAAGAATGATGAATTTTTCTGGGACTACAAGTACTCATGATGGTAGAATGCGTGATATCGATGATATTCAACGAGAAGATGCTCAAAATCCTGGCGATGTGGGCCATTCGAATGTGTCATTAGCTTTAAATAGTAATGTGCGAGTCGTAAAGAGAACACGTTGTGGGACTGGAAGTCATTATTTGGGGTCAGACTAGGACTTTTTTACTTTCACACGACATGTTTTTTGGTTTATATAATGCTTTGTAATTCTTCCACTTCGATTTCCAAGTTCTTCATTTATATCAAATGAAATTTTTGGCATCACTAACATTACTTTTATGAATTTTGTAAATTACTTGTATCTTCATATTTTATACTAGTTTGTATTAACAAAATAATCAAAACAACGACACACGACTTGTATCAAAAGAAAACATAGGGACTTCAAAAGCACAAGAAAAAAAAATCTTCGATTTCTAAGTTCTTCATTTATATCAAATGAAATTTTTGGCCTCACTATCACTATTACTTTTATGAATTTTGTAAATTACTTGTATCTTCATATTTTATACTAGTTTGTATTAACAAAATAATCAAAACAACGACAAACGACTTACATCAAAAGAAAACATAGGGACTTCAAAAGCACAAGAATAAAAAATGAACTTCCAAAAAGCAAGTCACGACTTCTTCGTGGACTTGTCTTTTGAAGCAAGTTTGAAGTCACGTTTTTCGCACCTATTCAAACGTGATCTCAAATCACGTTTTCGGTTCCCAAAAAAAAATTTGGACGTGGCAATGAGGTGGCAGGTACATGGCGGTAAATGTGTTACATTTGTAAATATTTCTTTGGGTGTGTTAATGAGATATATATTTTCGTCAAATATGTCAATCAAACTAAAAACCCCAAGAAAAACCCTATGTAAACAAAACAACCCCAACACACAACATAACGCACACCGTCCCACACTACTCATCCATACTCACCTCCGTTCGCGCAACACGCATCTCGAAAATCCTCAACTTCAAAACCCTAATTACAACATTTCCAATACAGTTGGAGTTACATAACAACAACAGAACCCAAAACCCTAGCCATTCGAATCAAAGATGGTGAAGAAGAGCAAGAGTAAACCCTAATTCCTTCAATTGATCGTTCATTCTCTTCCATCATTTTGATTGATTTGTTGTTTGTGTTGTGATTGCAGAGAGCAAGAGCAAGCGAGTGTCGCTGAAGAAGAAGTACAAGATCATCAGAAAGGTGAAGGAGCATCACAAGAAGAAAGCGAAGGAAGCGAAGAAGATTGGGTTGAATCGGAAGCGCAAGGTCGAGAAGGACCCCGGCATCCCCAACGACTGGCCCTTCAAGGAGCAGGAGCTCAAGGCGCTCGAAGCGCGCCGCGCCCGGGAGATCGAGGAGTTGGAGCAGAAGAAGGCCGCGCGCAAGGAGAGGGTAATGATGGTTTTCAAATTGGGGTGTTTTGGTTTCTGAGATGTGAATTCGCGTTGTTTGGATTCGAATAGGCCTGAAAAATGGTTTCTTTGGATTGGCGTTGTGCTTCACTGTTTCAAATTTTGTGGTTTGTTGGGTTTTTGAATTGGGGTTGTTTTGATTTGTGAGGTTTCTTTGAATTCATGTTGTTTGGATTGGTATAGGAACTGGGGTTTCTGAAAAATGGTTTCTTTGGATTGTTAGTGTTCTTTATTGTTTCGAATTTTGTGTTTTGTTGGGTTTCTGAATCGGGGTTCTTTTGATTCATGGTGTCGAGTTTTCTTTGAATTCATGCTGTTTGGATTCGTATAGGAAAATGGGTTTCTGATAAATGGTTTCTTCGGATTGGTATTGTGCTTTAATGTTACTATTTTTGTGTTTTGTTGGATTTCTGATTGGGGTTATTTTGACTTCAATTGGGGTTGTTTGAGAAGTAGATGTGAGGGTAAGTATTAGAATCGATTGCATAAAGGGTTTACTTTTATAATGGTCTTAATTTGAGCTTCTTATGGATCCAGGCACAAAAGAGGAAATTGGGTTTACTTGAGGAGGGTGAGAGGAAATTGGGGTTGCTTGAGGAGGGTGATTTAAATCATGAAGAGGGAAACACCAGGGAGCCATCCACTGATAAAATTCGTGGTAAGTTGATTTTTATTAACTTGTCTACCTTGCATTTTCTGAAACTATATATGGAACCTCACTATTTCTGAACGCTCGCATGTTTACAGAAAGTTCCGAGAGATCTTTTTACAAGGAGCTGGTTAAAGTCATTGAAGCTTCAGATGTCATTTTAGAAGTTCTCGATGCACGAGACCCCCTTGGAACTCGTTGTGTTGATATGGAGAAAATGGTGTTAAAATCGGGACCGGAGAAGCACCTTGTGTTGCTACTTAATAAGATTGGTGATTGCTTCTTACTTTTTTGATGTTTATTCATTTTATCTCATTTGGTTGACAAAACATATCTTTTGGTCCTTGAACTTTGAGTTTTTATGCTTTTGGTCCCCAAAGTTTCGTTAGTGTATATTTGGCCCCTGAACTTTCATTGTTGTACATTTGGTCCCTGAACTTTTGGGTTTGTTATGCTTTTGGTTCTTGAACTTTGAGTTTTTTATGCTTTTAGGGAAATTGAGTTTCTTTTTTTTTTTTTTTTTTGGTTTTGATGGTTGAGGTAAGCCGTCCGGATTGGTAATATAAACCACTTTATTCTTCTTGCTAGTCACATGTTTTTGTTAGCCACATCAGTGGGATTTAACACTTTAAACGATGGAATGACCAAATGTACATCTTTATGAAAGTTCAGGGATCCAATGTGTACTAGTAAAAGTTGAGGGACCAAAAACATAAAAAACACAAAGTTGAGGGGCCAATAATGAATTTTGCTTATTTGGTTTAAGTTATTGTGATCAGTACTATTAACATTGTTGAATTCATCCCCATCGAGTGTATACTCCAAAACCCTAGCTGCCACATTCCCTTTTCATTGTGTGTTATCTCATTGTGAGTGGTGGTTTCTTGCTTCCCATGTGGGCCCCGCATACACTTAAGTGATTTAGGGTTTTGTAATTAATTGATACACACACAATATACATGCAAACATAATATAGGGTAAGTGGATTTATTTTAGGATCGTCACACTAACGTCTTCAACTATTGACTGGAAGAATGTTAAGAGCAGCCATTTCTTAACCGGGAAGGGCATTTTTGTAGCGGAGTTGTGATGTGGACATAGAAAGTGTTAAACATAGATTCTTTTTTACGCTTGAATTTAAGTTAATCACAATGCCTTTGAATTCCTTATCGTCACACTTGTCTCTTTAATAACTTAAATTGCTTCCTCCATCTCAGATCTGGTTCCTCGCGAAGCTGTTGAAAAATGGCTGAACTATCTTAGGGAAGAATTACCTGCGGTTGCATTCAAGTGCAATACTCAAGAACAGAGGTCAAACTTGGGATGGAAATCAGCATCTAAGAAAGCCAAGCCAAGTGCTCTTTTGCAGACAAGTGACTGTCTCGGTGCTGAAACTCTCCTAAAACTGTTAAAGAATTACTCAAGGAGCCATGAGGTGTGTTTTTCCCCATATCTGTTTTATCCACATTTTGCTAAAAGCATACACTTGAATCTTGAGCAAGCAGATGATGTGCCATTATGTTAATCTTTCTTCTCATGGGATTTATTTTTTATATAGTCTAGTATGTTCATGTAATTTTTATGTATTCCAATCCAAAAGATGCTGCTTCTTCAAAAAAAAAAAAAAAAAAAAAAAATTCTAAAAGATGCTACCTCTAAATTGATTAGTAAAAAAGTAACAATGGGTTGGGATTTCTTCTGTGTTATATTTCAAAACCAGCCTTAGTTTATATTGTTCATTGCACTTGCAGATTAAGAAGTCAATCACTGTGGGTGTCATTGGGCTCCCCAATGTTGGAAAAAGTAGTTTGATTAACAGCTTGAAGAGATCTCACGTAGTCAATGTTGGTGCAACACCAGGACTAACAAGATCGTTGCAGGAAGTTCAGTTAGATAAGAATGTTAAACTGCTGGACTGCCCTGGTGTTGTGATGCTCAAGTCTAGGGATGGTGATGCATCTGTTGCTCTTCGTAATTGCAAAAGAATCGAGAAGTTAGACGATCCAGTTGGGCCAGGTACTTAAACATTTAACTCATAGCTGGCTTTGGTCTTCCGTCAAGGTTTAGTTTGATAATCTTTTTTTTTAGTGTGCGCTTTAGTTGCAATATCTTATTACCAAAAATTATTTCTCTTCTTCCACACTTGTTTGCTTCTAAGGTCTGTTATGTTTCATAACCACTTCGAGGTTATTCAAGTTGCTTACTTTCCAAAATCTACGTATATATGTTGTAGCTTTGAGCCTATCAAAGCATTGTGCTCTTGTATGCTATAAGCAACAATCATCTTGAACCGGTTTATTGAAACATAACAAAAGAAAACTTGAAAGCTCATTGTGGCAAACTATTAGTCTTGAAATATATTATTTCGACTAGAAGACCCATTAACTTATTCATCTTGTTTCTTATAGCAGTGAGCATAATCGGGGCTATTTTTCTTTATTTGGTAGACCATCTTTCCGAGGAAGCATGGAGTATGAGCCTCATTTTTTTCTCTTTGGAAAATAGTTGTACATAATTTTTATGAATTCAATATGAAGATATTTAATAAGGAATGGTGAAACACTGAATTTTAACCAAGTTTGAGCTCTTCTTCTTTGGTATGGTAACTATTACCCAATAACGCCTGCCACTAAAGATACAAACTCAATGCAGAAACTTTTTTCAATTGTCATGGACATCATTAAAGTCTGTGAATAGTCTACACATTGCAAGTCTAGAAATGGCAGAAACTTGGCAATTAAACCGTGCTTTACCATCTCTTACATATTCAGCTCTATCAATCTTTAGTTATAGACACGCAGTGTTGAATCTGTTGATTTTTTGCTTAATAGTATTTTGATCTCCTTTAAGAAAATCTCAGGCTTGTTTTTTCAAACCTCAGATATCTCTTCAAATGAGATATTATTTGCTCTAATGTCTGTTAAAATCATATGAACGTCTAGAGGAATGTGTTTATATACAAACTAAAAGAGGGAGCTGGTTTAGCATGTCCAGAAAATCCGTATGACACTCCCTGTGATTGTTCGTAACATAAATTCCTCTCTGGATTATTTATTATTTCATAGCGGAAAAGAACATTACCTTGGTTGTGGCTTACTTGCAGTTAAGGAGATTCTGAAGCTTTGCCCTGCAAAAACATTGGTATCTTTGTACAAGATTCCGGCCTTCGAAGGAGTTGATGACTTCCTCCAGTTGGTGGCCACTGTCAGAGGTAGGCTCAAAAGGGCGGGGTGTTGGATGTAGAAGCTGTCGCAAGAATTGTTCTCCATGATTGGAATGGAGGTACGTTTCAAGTCCTCACAGGCATCTATCAGTTTCGTAGAGGAACCAGTTCATGCAAATGACATTTTTAATTTTACTCGCCCCAGGAAAAATACCGTATTATACAATGCCTCCGACCAGGACTCAATCTGAGACTTCAGAGTCAGCTATTGTATCAGAACTCGGAAAAGAATTTAACATTGATGAAGTGTACACTGGTGAATCTTCCTTCATTGGCAGCCTCAAGTCTGTTGAAGACTTTCCTGCTGATGTTGAGCTTGCTCCTCGTTCACCTCTAAATTTCGACGAGAAAATGCTACAGGTGGGTTTCACGTCTTTAAATCCTTGAAACAAGTGCTTCTGTGTTTGTAGGGTTCGATTCATCTAGTTAACAGCAGCCATGTCGGTTATCCTTGCATGCTTTGAATGTAATTCAGTTTAGGCTTGGTCTTTTAACTATTTGTTCTTGATTCAGGGTGATGAGCCGCCTGAAGCATTAGATCAAGATCCTGAACAACCCAAAGAAATGATTGATGAAGTTCAAGACGAGGGAATGGGTCTTGAAGAGGATGGGAGCAAGACGAAGGCCAAAACCATGACTAGTAGGCAAAATGAAAAGCTATATACAGCTGAGGGAATTCTCAATACGCGGTTACAGCACGCAGAAAAGAAGAGAAGGAAGAAAGCCGGCAAGCTGTTGCCGACAGATGATATGGACGCTGACTATGATTTTAAGGTAGACTTCAAAACTAACCGATTCAACATGAACATTAGTAATGATGAAGATGGCAATGACGATGATGGGGCTGGAACCGAGGTTGAGGCTGATGCAGATGCTCAGCCAAGTGCCCCTGTAGCGATGTCGGGTGTGGAAGTTGACGGGTGAAGAAGACAATGAATGATACGTCTGAAAATGAATTATTGGCAATGCCGTCGAGTAACCTGGAAAAATGCATATCGATTTTTTTGGAAGAAACATGAAATTTTGGACGGCATTTTTGATCTTTCGAAGAAATGCGAGAATCATAGCCCTCGGATCGTACGCTTAATCCATTCAGAAGAAAATTGTTGCTCCCCAAGGCTTTTGCCAGCACTGCAGTTTTAATGTTTTTTTTTTTTTTTTAGGAACGAGACTTTATTCTATTATAGCCCAACGACAATATGTACATGCGGTTTTGATGGTTTTGATCTTTCGATTTTGTTTAATCCAGCTTTTTGTTTAGTGAATTGTACTTTGGATCAGTTAAGTTTTCAGACCAAAAGAAGTTTCATGTTGCCTTCGTGATAGTTTTGGTGGTAGATGTCATTTATTTTCTATCTTTTTAAGGTGGTGTGAAAGATTGAAAGGATCAGCCTTTCCAAATGACTTAAGTGATATATGTATAAGACTAATTATGATATAGGAATTATTAATGATCAAATTTCTTACTAAGTTATAAATAATGTTGATTTTGACAAATGAAAAATTAATGCAGTCTGGGATTTTGTTACATAGTCAAATGGTTGTAAGAAAGTCGGGTGTAAATGAGTTTTTTATGACCAAGCGTGACTCCAATGACAATGTTGAGAAATATGAGGCTAGACTTGTTTTATTTATTTATTTATTTTTTTAAGAAATAAATCACAACTTGTCCATTGTGAAATTCAAACTCTCAACTTATTACCCAAGTAACTCCACACCAAATAAGTGAACCATAAAGCTATACTTGTGGTCAAAGGTTTCTTCGGTACTTAAAAAAAAACTTTCAAAATTATTATTATTATTTTCTTGATGAAAGACTTTCAAAATTATTTTGACATTGGTGGCTTGTTTATTTGGCTTGGAGTTACACCAAATACATGTAAAAAAATCCTTCAAAAATAAATGTTTAAATAACTTCTCTAAATAGGAGTTTAGAAGAGGAACTTTTCATGGGAAACCTAAAGGATTTAAAATTGTAGGCACTGACATATGATAAGCAAACTTAAGAAATCAATATATGAACTTGAGCAAGCCACCCGACAATGATGTTTCAAATTTAGTGATATCATAACCTCTTTTAGTTTTGAAGAAAATATTGTTGATCGATGCATATATCTTAAACGTTGATGAGAGTAAGTTCATATTTTTGAGTTAATCAACTTGTTAAATCTTTATTCAAAGGAGCAAAAATATTATGTCATGTGATTATGGATTGAAAAAAATCATATGAATTGCATAAATTACAATTATTCCAATCGAAACAACAAGGTTAACTTAAAAATTAAATTAATTTGAGCTGATTAGACCGAACGGGATTGAATGCTTAGATTGGCGAATTTCTTTTACACCCTAAGCTTCATAGGTTTTGGTATAATGGTATTCACGCATCGACATAGTAAATTTGTCACAATCATATCATTGTCCCCTGCGCACGCTAAAAAACTTGACTCAATAAAAATTAAAAAAATTACAGTAGACAATACGCAGGAGACCCCAACTAATTGCATTAAATCCTACATCAAGTGTAATTTAAGAGTTTGATTTATAAAGCAGACCCTAATAAATTTGGGATTTAAGCTTTATTATTATTTTTTTAATCAAATTTATTGCATTGATGTTCCCAACACCCAATAAAAATAGTACAAAAATCTCTTACAACGAGGATAACATATATTACAAGCTCGGAAACCCAATGCAAACACCAACTTCTGTAGCTCATTATGCCATCTAAATTAACTTAGAGAACTAGCACTAAATTGGGTCCAAACTCCAAAGTAACATATTTTCCGACATATTCTTGTTCAATTCCTTGATGTAATGATGGAAACTAAAAAAAAAAAAAAAAAAAAAAAAAAAAAAAAAAAACATAGTTTAGCGATTATCAGAAGACATAATGCAAAAATTCAGCCTCTTCAAGCTAACCCTGCATAAACTACAGATTGGATCATACTTAACTCATGCAATATGCTCTGCCAAAGTAAGAATCTTCACATGGTTTTTCTTCCTCAGCTCATGAGGGACTGGTCCAAAGACCCGAGTTCCGATGGGCTCCCCTTGCTTGTTTACAAGAACTATTGCATTGTCATCGAACTTGATCTCGCTCCCATCACAACGACCGCGGCTCATGGCAGCACGAACAACTACACCATAAACCACGTCTCCTTTCTTGACCTTGCCACGAGGTTGCGCCTCCTTTACCGATCCGATTATAGTGTCTCCCAACCTTGCTCCAGTTTTCCTCTTCCTCAGAGCTTGTATGCACATGACCCGCTTTGCTCCGGAGTTATCGACAACTTTGAGGTTGGTCCTCATTTGTATGAAAGTTCTTTGCTGCTGCAATAACACAGTGAACATTATCTAAGATTCATTTCAGTTACTTAATTACAGAGGTAACAAACATAGAAGGATAACATTGCTCATCAAAAAAACTGAAGTCAAAAGAAATATATGTTGCGAATATAACTTCACCTTCATACACAAATGAACATGGTTTCATGGTTTATTTCACAGATGAAAAACTCACTGCTTTTTTAACCAAAGAGGAGACTTCAGAGATGAATTAAGCAAGAAATACTCTTTTCTTGATTGGTGATGCTACAAGCCCCATAATATTCTAGTGTTTCCACTTTCTAGGGTACCCTACTGCCTCCACTTTACTTTGTTAGTAATTAGCTCATTAACCACAAGTCGGAATACCCAATTTTAGCGATTGGAAAGCCCTAAGTACTGACCACCACATCATCCGGCGTTATGGTAAGAAATACTTAATCGTCACATCATACTCACTCAAATGAGAACTTTAGATTTGAAATTTACCACGGCGCACTTTGGACGGATGTTGCAGTTACCTAAAGTGCGGACATGAGCTTAACTTTTAAGAGTTAGACTACTAGTGAGTTTACTCGAGCCGCTAAATTCTGAGAAGAATTTTTTTAAAATGACCTGACAAAAATAATACACAAGCTGAAAGATGGTGGTTCCAGGACAAGTTATAATGAAGCCCATCAACCCAGACATCGCCGTCTCTCGCCCCCATCATGGTAAAACTCCTATTCGATGGCCTCCTTAAAATCTTTCGACACCCCGCTTTGGACCGTACCTTTCTATTCAAGGACATAAAGAGGTATGGTAACTTTTGAGAATACAACAACAACAACATAGCCTCAGTCTCAAATGAATTGGGGTCGGCTACATGGATCAAACTCTTCCATTGTGCTTGATTAAGCGCAATTGATGGTGACCTTTTGAGAATAGCAAAACCAAAAGAATTGGATTCAAATTTAAGAAGTCTACCGTGTTCCCTGTCTTTCTACCACCCACTTGGCCGCATCTACATACAGAATGGAAGAGCCCAAATAAAATTATCGAGATCATCTTATGGATGAATTCTTCCTTCACGAAATTTTAGAGTAAGCTTAACTTGCAAATGTGGATGATTATGAATAAATAGCAAATGAATGGTTAGTTTTACCTTTTGCATAGAAAAGCAAACTCAAGAACTGCTGGAAGACGCAACCTCAAAAACAAAAAAAGTGAACCACTCAATGTTTTCATTGCAGCGAGGTGGTGTTAGTTGGTTTAGCCCCGCCTAGTTGAGGCGGTGCCTAGGCGGGCGAAAAAATATTTAGTTAGACCTCCTTAAGAAATAATTTAATTTCTTTAGAGACCCCGGGAATACTTTCTCACCTACACATTTTCACCACCATATTTTCGACTCCACACTTTCCACACATTTTGAAATAAAAAAAATATATTTTCAAGAAAATAAATAAAAAAATATTTTTAATGAAAAAATAGTTTTAATCATTATTTTTAGGCCCACTACCCGCCTTATTAAGAGCCGGGTGGTGGAAACCCCAAAGGCCTAAGCCGACGCCAATACTTGAGGGCTTTCCTTGAAGGCTAGAAATAATATTGAACTTGGAAATGTCAAAGCCAATGAAATGAAATCGATATATAAAAGAAAGAAAGGAAACCCGAGCTAAGAAACTTCCACAAGACAAAGCTTCCTAGCGTGCCATGTGATAATTTTAGTAATCCGAGGAACCATTGCCAATGCCTCCCAACAATGTACGACCAACTCATGAGCTAGATTCACAAGTGGTATGAGATGAAACCATAAATACAATTGAATAGGAACTAAATACCATGTATCGAAGCCCTGAACAGTCTTATTAATAAAAAATTTAAGGCGTTCAAATCACAACAGTCACTGAAACTGAGCAACTAAAAAAAGGAAGATGGTTTGCGTAAACAGATCATCAATCAAATTCAAAGGTGGTGATGAGACGTAGTAAGATTTATAACAAATGATATGTCGACCCCTAATAAGACGTTCAATTCCACTAAAGGGCTGGAGATTGGATAGAATTAGACGCCATTACATCTCGACGAATAAGATGAAGCGCATACCTGCGGTCCATCTCGACGCGGCGACACGCGCCATCGTCGATCAGTTGAGAGCGCAAAAGAGAGGAGACGAATCGTGAGAGGCGAGGCGAGGCGCAGAGATCCGGAAACGTCACAGCTCACAAATTTCACTTGGGCTTACAACATTGCACATTTACATAAGTAAGGTTAAAATTATGAAACATGTTTTTTTATATATATGGGTCGATATTTAAAGCAAAAAAAAAAAATCATTTTTTGACATTATACATCAATAAAAATAACTACAAAGCGTTGTAGAGATGTATGTGCAAAAGTGAATCTCGATGCATGCGGTGAATGAATCTTGATGGAAAATTAAGGGATCACATGATCGGTATAGAGATGTGTGTACAAAAGTGAGCCACTCTCCTCCACACATATGCAATTTTTTGACCGAAAAGTTTGCAATTTCTCCTTGTTTTTAGCAATCCATATCGATTTGTAATTTTGTATCAATGTTGTCGATTTTTAACATAAACTTCGGCAAAGTTTTGTAGTTTCTAAACTATCCGTAAACTTTGTTTCGATCCCTTCAACTTCGATAAACTTCGCTAAACTTCGCCTAATTTTATCGAATTTTCATTCCTTGTGTTAAGTGCCCTAAGGAAAACACATATTGCTTTTTCTTCTTCCATGCAAATTGTCGAGCACCCGAATTAACAATTTTTTTTTTTTTTACCTTCACCCTTTGAGGTTGATCTTTTGAAGGTATACGTATCGGGGTGGTACTTGTACCTCATAGGCCTGTTCAAGATAATGCGTTTGCTATAGCTCGCTTTTTTCAACGTGGAGGGAGCTTTCAAAATTACTATATGGTAGGATATGGTCTGTGAAACCGTAATGTGTTTTACTTTCTGATACATTTCAACTGAATATCATATATTATGATGGACTTGCTGTTAGTTGTGCAGCTTGTATTATCTTCTTGATTTATTAAACTCAACATCCAAACTTAGTTGCTGTTTTATTTTATTTTATTAACTAGCGTTGTAGGATATTATCTGAGACAATTTAAAGTCAAGTGACTTATTTGGGTCTGTGTCTAATACGAATTGATGGCTGAACAGTGATGGTAGCTATGGTTTTTTACTTCTCTCGTTTTCTCCCTCTTTAGCCTATCAGCTCAGATAAGTATTATATTATGTCTTTTAAGTATCCCAATTAGCATTATATTCATTGGAGCTGAATGCTTACGTTAGAGCCAATGACCAACTGCACCCATTAACTTAGTCAGACTTTTTGTTAAATGACTGCAGTACTTTGGGGGTACAAACTTTGGCAGGACATCCGGGGGTCCCTTCTACACTACTAGTTATGATTACGATGCTCCGATAGATGAATATGGTATGTGAATTATTAGTAAATGAAATTGCTACTATAAAGCTCAGTTTTAATTAGTTCATGAATTCTTGCATACTTGTTTTTGATCTGACGGTAGCATCTTGCAGGTCCTGCGATGATAATCAAATTGCTATACAAATAATAATCTAAGGAAGATAACATGATGAGACATAACAACAATCATATCATTCAACTAAGGCATAAAAGAAAAGAAAAGAAAAGAAGCGTTACGTGAGATCCATAATCAATCAAATCAAAGGCAAATAGATCCAAGAATAACAAGAAAGAAATGAAGGAAGGAAGGAAGGAGGGAATGAATGAAAAATGAAACTAACTAGCTCTTATCTCAATCAATCGTCAATCATCTAAGGCATACTCTTCTGCATCAACCACCAATACATGCAATCTTAAGATCAACTCAACAACAGGGGAAGATGGATCAGAATACTTACTTCTCCCCATCGCGAAAGAGGGCAGCTTCAACAAACTCTCGCTAGGGTTTCCAACTGCGCCAACGCCGATCTCTTTGGTTGCTATCTATATAATATATCTATACTATTATAATAACAAACTCAAAGCTGATAACGTGAAGCCTTTTTAGCTGAAAGTACCAACAATACCCCTAAGTACTTCGATACAAATATTTAAAAATCAAAATAAATTGGTAATTTAATTGATAACACCAAATTGATAGGCGATTTTGAATTTAAATGTGCGGATCAAAATTGAATTACTTTCTAAAAGTACCCCAATTAATGTGTTAATTTCATAGATGGTCACTCAAGATTACAGTTTGTAACACTTTGGTCACTAAACTTACATTTGTCCCAAATATATCACTCAACTTTACAAAACGTTTTAACAAAATAACTTCGATCACTTTGCGGTCAAAAACTCACCGGCGCTGCTGATGTGGCACCACGTGGGATTTCATGGGATGTCACTTAAGTTTTTAAGTGATGACATGGCATGCAACGCACACCTACCCACCCCCTCTTAGTTCACCCCCTCTTTGCGCTCCACCCCTCCCCCCCACTAGTGTCTCCTTCCCGCCCCCATTGGTCCCCCGGCCGTACCCACCCCCCCTCAACCGGTCCTCCCCCCAACCGGTCGTACCCACCGCCCGCCCCCACGGTCGTCTTCTTCCTCGCGCTCGCTCTCCGTCGCGGCACCTCTCGCTCGCGGAGCTTCGATCCCGCGCGCCCAATCGACCTCGACTTCACGGGGCAAGGTCTCGGATGGCTCCCCCATCGGGTCGTCTTCTTCCTCGCTTTCTCGCTCCGTCGCAGCATACATAACTCTCGCGGAGCTTCGATCCCGCGGAGAGAGGTGCCGCGACGAGAGAGAGAACGCGAGGAAGAAGACGACCAGCTGGGGCGGGAGACGACCGGGGAGGGCGGTGGGTACGACCGGCCGGGGGCGGGGCGGGGCGACCATTTGGGTGGAGGGACCAGTGGGGCGAGGGGGAGACCGGTTGGGGGAGACGACCAGGGGTGGGGGGAGCTCGGCGGGGTGAACTAAGAGGGGTGTGTGTGTGTTGCATGTCATGTCATCACTTAAAAACTTAAGTGACCTCCCATGAAATCTCACGTGGCGCCACGTCGGCCAGCCGCTAGTGGGTTTTTGATCGGAGAGTGGTCGGAGTTATTTTGTTGAAACTTTTGTAAAGTTGAGTGATATATTTGGGACAAATATAAGTTTAGTGACTAAAGTGTTACAAACTGTAATCTTGAGTGACCATCGGTGAAATTACCCCCAATTAATAGGCGGTTTCCTAACAAAGTGAGATTTGGAGATTTTCTTCTCTCTTTTCTCCAAATTTTTCTCCTCTCTCTATCCACGTCTCTTTCTCTCTTCCACAGTTCTCTCTCTCTCTCTCTCCATTCACGTTTTTTCTCTGTTGTATATAATTAACTTCATATATTTCTTTCAATCTTTCAAAAATTTATTTACATATGGTTACTTTAAAAAAAATTCATGATTTTAACCATTGAGATGTCGTTTTAATAATTTTAACTTCATATTGTTCTTCACGCCTCCATGAAGACCTCTATGGAAATAATGGCAGAGATAAAGACTTTTCGACTGGAGAGCGTGCACTCACTTTCGCCATGTTGCTCTTGAGGATCTTTGTGAAGTATTATATTTTAATTTGCTTTGAAAACTAGGACGATATGTAAGTTCAATCTTATTGATGTAAAGTGATGCCATGTGATTTCATAAGTTTGATGGTAATATTGAATCTTATTGATGCAAAGTGATGTCATGCGGTGCCATTGTATTTTTCATAATTTTATGGTAATAGTATATGTTTTAATTCCCATTTTATTTTTTCTTGATCTATGTCAAGTGGTCAAGAAATTTTTTGAAAGTATTCTTTTTTTAATAATTAAAAAAAAACTTCAATTTAATTCGTCTTCAAAGTTCAATGATAGAGTTCTCACTCTTTGCAATGCATAATTTATTGGGTTCCTACTTTGGCTACCATGCAAAGTTTAGATACAATTTTTATTTGAAGGTAAAGGATAAAGTTCTCTCTTATTTCTAATGAAATTCACACACACATTTTACAACCAGATGCCTCTTATGGATACGTTGAAATTTAAGAGTCAAGAAATTTTAATAGCTTGGGAGATCCCGGTGAGTCTGGGACCGGTGGTGGATCAATCTCATAGTCTTGAAATCTAAGAAAATATGGGTTCTGATATCCTTAATTAAGATAGATTCTTAATTTTTGGGTGATGGATTAATATTAATTCTCTTAAGATTGTAATATACTGTAGTCAAAGAGACATCTTAAATTTGAATATCTATTTTAATGGATCGGGATCATGTTTATCACATACTTTTGACATCTTAACATTTATCTATGTTTTAGCATTATTAGGACTCATATGGGAACCATTTTTTTTTTTCATCACGAGTCAAACTTGAGACCTCGCTTAAAAGGACCAAGCTCCTTTACCGCTCGGCCAACTAAATGCAAGTGGTAGATATATTTCTTATTAATAATTAGAATTAGAAAAAGCGTGAAAGAAACATCTTATAGACATTTTTTAAATAATATTAAAATTACTTAATTATGAAGTTTGTATATCTATACTATTATAATAGCAAACCCAAAGCGGTTAACCGCGAAGCCTTTTTGGCTGAAAATACTAACAATGCCCCTAAGTACTTTGATAGAAATATTTAAAAATCGGGATAAATTGGTAATTTAATTGATAACACCAAATTGATAGGCAATTTTCGAATTTAAATGTGCGGATCAAAATTGAATTACTTTCTAAAAGTACCCCAATTAATAGGCGGTTTCCTAACAAAGTGAGATTTGGAGATTTTCTTCTCTCTCTTCTCCAAGTTTTTCTCCTCTCTCTCTATCCACGTCTCTCTCTCTCTTCAACGGTTCTCTCTCTCTCTCCATTCACGTTTTTTCTCTGTTGTATATAATTAACTTCATATATTTCTTTCAATCTTTCAAAAATTTATTTACATATGGTTACCTTAAAAAAAATTCATGATTTTAACCATTGATATGTCATTTTAATGATTTTAACTTCATATTGTTCTTCACGTCTCTATGAAGACCTCTATGGAAATAATGGCAAAGATAAAGACTTTTCAACTGGAGAGCGCGCACTCACTCTCGCCATGTTGTCCTTGAGGATCTTTTGTGAAGTATTATATTTTAATTTGCTTTGGAAACTAGGACGATATGTAAGTTCAATCTTATTGATGCAAAGTGATGCCATGTGATTTCATAAGTTTGATGGTAATATTGAATCTTATTGATGCAAAGTGATGTCATGCGGTGCCATTGTATTTTTCATAATTTTTATGGTAATAGTATATGTTTTAATTCTCATTTTATTTTTTCTTGATCTATGTCAAGTGGTCAAGAATTTTTTTGAAAATATTCTTTTTTTTTTTTTAATTAAAAAAAAAACTTCAATTTAATTCGTCTTCAAAGTTCAATGATAGAGTTCTCACTCTTTGCAATGCATAATTTAATGGGTTCTTACTTTGGCTACCATGCAAAGTTTAGAAACAATTTTTATTTGAAGGTAAAGGATAAAGTTCTCTCTTATTTCTAATGAAATTCACACACACATTTTACAACCAGATGCCTCTTATGGATACGTTGAAATTTAAGAGTCAAGAAATTTTAATAGCTTGGGAGATCCCGGTGAGTCGGGATCAAAGTGGATCAATCTCATAGTCTTGAAATCTAAAAAAATATGGGTTTTGATATCCTTAATTAAGATAGATTCTTAATTTTTGGGTGATGGATTAATACGAATTCTCTTAATATTGTAATATAGTGTAGTCAAAGAGACATCTTAAATTTGAATATATATTTTAATGGATCGGATCATGTTTATCACATACTTTTGACATCTTAACATTTATCTATGTTTTAGCATTATTAGGACTCATATGGGAACCAATTTTTTTTTTTTTTTTTCATCACGAGACAAACTTGAGACCTCGCTTAAAAAGACCAAGCTCCTTTACCACTCGGGCCAACTAAATGCAAGTGGTAGATATATTTCTTATTAATAATTAGAATTAGAAAAAAGCGTGAAAGAAACATCTTATAGACATATTTTAAATAATATTAAAATTATTTAATTATGAAGTTTGTATATCGATACTATTATAATATGAATGCGTGATGCATTTATTGTTTACGCCTCACGCGCAGAGCGCGTGCCCATTGACTAGTATATATATATATATATGAATGCGTCGAGAAACATGTGTGAAAGTTAGTATTAAAATATTATCTTAATGACATGTATAATTTATTGCCTTTATATTTAAAGAGAAAAATGTGTGTCAAAATTACCTTCCAATAATAGTGTTCAAAATTTTTTGTTGGGTGTAAACACCAATTTTTTGGTGAAATTAGATATATGCAATGTTTATGAATTTAGAGTATCTCATGGTAGATGCATACAACCCATTAAATATTTATTTTGATAAGAACTTAGACAATATTATAAATATCATTTTGAATAATTCAATCCATCGAAATTAATTTAAACATGATCTCGATCCATAACATGTATCAACATATACCAATTACAAAGAAGCTTTTTAAAATAGTTTGACCATGAAAAGGAAAGAAAGAAAAATAGATAAATATAATGCATGTATAACATCATGCAACGAAAAAAACATTGTAACAATGTGTTTTTTTTAGAGAATATAATATATGCTCATTGAAGATATTATAACTCAAAGAATGTATGTACATGGAAGAATGCACGTTCTTCCAAATTAGAGCCGCACAGGGTCACTGTACAAAAGAATAGGTGCATATAAATGGATCTGCATCAATTACTTGCACCCACCTCGCACATCATCAAAGGTACAATAAAATAGGTCGCAGCTAAAATAGAGTCAAAGCTCACAACCACCTAACTCATCCCGCCACAATAGCACCACCAAATCATGCTATAAACCTAAACAGATTAAGGGATGAGCTAGGAAAGACATGTGGAGTACAAACTCATGCCAAGGCATTACCTCAAGTCATTGATCCTATCATCCACGTTGCAACCAGGTGTGGAATTGGCAAGACCCAACAAAATATAGAAATGAAGACAATGCCACCACCACCAATCACAATCATTCATAAACGCACACAGATCCAAAATCAAGGGTAGTGAAGCTCTCTCATATAGGGATCTGATCAGTCGAACTTTACGACTCCAAATCAAAATGCAATCAACACAACTTGCACCGACCATGCTAGACCCCAACCAAGCAGCGATGTCTAAAATGCATCACTCATAAACCCTTTCAACCACAACGCACGCACTATATTCCCTGCATGAAAAATCAACAGTAAGATCACTAAAAAGATGAAACCTTAAAAGACTTACTAAGGTAGTGAGTCCATATTTGTAATAAAAACGACATCATCGCCTAAACACCAACTACGAAGACTTCCGATGTATCTTAAGTATGACACCTACGTGAAAACGTTGTTGATGTCGTCGCTGCCACATCTTAAAAGAAAAACCTCACCACCATGGCTATTAGAGTTCATCAAAACATTACAAAGACTATGAAATAAACATAAATAAATAAAAAAAATTAACACAAACAATTCCATCATGTATCAAAGATTTTAAAAAAAAACAAAGAAGCTAACCTTGTCATATGTTATATAGAGGTGTGAGAATGAATCATTAATGTATATGTATAGGTGATTGTTGTATATATATGGGGTGTGCGTATGTAGTGTGTGTGTGGTGGTATAGTGAAAGACGCGGACGTTTGTGGTCCACTTCTTTCCATACAAGACATTATATATAAAGAGAACAAAGGAGAGAGAGACAGAGCGAACTCTCTTTCTCTCTCTTGTTCATTTTCTCTGGTTCAATCACCGTGTCAGGTGTTAGGGTTTCAACATGGTATCGTAGCAATAGATGGCTAGCGCCGTGATCACACGCCTCGATCGTAGTAGCAAATCGATGCGAAGAAGTTCATCATAGCAAGAAAAGATGAACGAAACAGAAGCATCGTCACGGAAGATACTGCATCTACACATCACGATGGTAGATCTACACCTCCGTGCTCGATCTACACTTCCGAGCGATGGATCTACATCCACAACAACGAGATCCACATCACAAGCACTCAAATGTTAAATCCATTTGGTAACTCGTTGAACCGTATCGTCACCATGAAGTTCGGATCGCTCGAATTTTTTGATCCGGAAAGCGATGGTTCTACCGTTATTTCGAGGATGCCGTCTCGATGGTCATCTTCTCGAACAATCGCGTGTCCGCTCGAGATCGTAGCCGAGACATGTGGTCACCGAATCTGAATATGAAGAGTGGTATGCACGAGATCGCCTGTTTCAGGCCGGTTAATCAAAGGCAATATCCAAAGAAGTTGCATCTCGCGTAGTTGGTGCCAAGAATGCAAGAGAAGCGTGCGAAACATAGAAGATCATCAGTGATCTCACAAATGTGCTCGATCCGTATATAAACGACAGATCCAAATAACAAGAAGGGATCTCGATCAATATCTCGAATATGTGCTTCGATGAAGGAACTCGCCGATAATCTGCTATCGCAGAGCACCAATGTCAAATGACGATCCGATCTCCAATACGCCGGGCAGGTTTGATGGAGATTACTTGCCAATAATCTCTGTTACAAGATAAGGAGTCATCGAGATGGCCGAGTTTCAAGCCTCACCGTTAAGTTTTGAAGCTACACTCGCCGATACAAGGTACTCAGTGCAAGCTTGCATCGTTGTCAATAAATGAAGAAACTCCATCAAGAAACTCACCGAGGTGAAAATCTCCAATGGTGGCAACATGCAACATAGATCCGTGGACGAGGTAATCAACCGTATAGAGGTCGAGGAGGCAAATCTCGAGGTCGTGGTGGATTCAGATTTCGTAACAACAATAAGCCCACATGCCAAATTTGTGGAAAATTTGGCCACTCAAAGCAGATGCTACTTCCGCGGAGACATGAAGTACATGGGATCCTCCTCCTCCAGCTCACAGATTCATCAAGGACAACCCACGATCCTTTATGCGCCTCCTCCACAACATAATCCACAAAGAACATTCATTTTATGTCGCTCGTAACCAGGATCTGATGTGTCCCGGTACGCCGACAAAGTGGAGCATCTTCACACATTACATCGATCCATCGCAGCTTGAATAATTGCGTTCCATATGGAGGTAACAAATTATTAATGGTTGGTAATGGACAAATATTAGAATTTCCGGTATTGGCACCGCATTATTACCCTCCTCTAGATCGAACTTATCATTTAAAAATACTTTGTGTGTCCCTCGATTCGAAAAATCTCATAAGCGTGTCTCAATTAACTCATGATAATAATGTTCTAATGGAATTTATCGCTCGTGATTGTTTTGTGAAGGACATCAAAACTAAGAAGTCCTTCTTCATGGCATTCTTCATAACGGTTCCCAGATCGCTTCTTCTGCTTCTCCAGGGTCATCATTGTTAATAATTGTGCTTTTCTTATCGTTAACAAAAATCTTTCATCATCGTGGCATGCCAGTCGGGACATCCCGCACAAAGATACATTGCGTATGTGTTACAACTTGGTAAATGTACCGCTTTCGCCTAGCTTGAATTTTGCTCTAGTTGTCCTTTAGTAAAAGTCATGCATTACCATTTCATTCATCTTTACATAATTCTACTCATGTACTTGATTTGATTCATACGACTTACGGGGGCCATCTCCTCGTTAAGTCTACCAAATAAGTACAAGCTTACTATGTACATTTCATGGATGATTGTACACGTTTTACTTGGATTTATCCTTTAAAAATAAAGTCCGATGCATTTCCCGCCTTTCTTCATTTCAAAAAGTTTGTTGAAAATCGCTTTCATCAAAAATTAAACGTGTTCAATCTGATCAAAGGGTGGTGAATATCGCTTCTTTAAACCTTTCCTCGATTCTCGTGGGATTGCTTTTCAACACTCTTGTCCACATGTGCATGAGTAAAATGGGAGAGCCGAGCGTAAACACGTACACATTATCGAGATGTGTCTTACTCTCCTTGCACACAACTTGCCACATAGGTTTTGGTGGATGCTTTCATGAGGCATCCGTGTTCCTTATAAACAGATTGCCTACTAGATCCTAAAGGGGTTGTCCCCGTATGAGAAATTGTATCATAAACCACCCGATTATTCTCTCATGGTTTTTTGATGTTCATGTTTTCCGTATCTTCGTCCATATAACTCTAACAAGTTTCAATTTGGCCCGAACGCCGTTTATTCTTAGTGGTATAGTTCTTCTCATAAGGGGTTATAAATGTCTACATAAATCGGGTCGTCTTTATATTACTCGTCATGTGGTGTTTAATGAGGAAGAATTTCCTTATCATATGTCGTTTTTTCCTTCGTCTTCCACCGATAGGTCCGAGTCTTCCTCTTCTATTTTTCTACCTACTCCTTCGTTGTCTATAAGTACATCTTTTTCTAGTCCTAATTTGAGTCGATAAGTCTCCATCTATGTCCTGTCGCCGATTCTCGCTCATGCATCTTCTCGCCTAATTCATCCGATCAATCTACATCCGATCACCGCATCTCCATCACTTACTACCTCTCCTCCCGGGTCCGATTCTCATTTGCCTTTGTCACCGATATTTCGAATCTGAGGTACCTCTTAATACTCATCCAATGATAACTCGATCTAAAGATGGCATTGTTATGAAAAGGTGTTTGTGGCTACAACTATCGTGCCTACCATTGAAATTCCTAAGACCGTTGAATTGGCTCTCAAGGACCCTCAATGGAGAGAGGCCATGGAGATGGAATATAAGGCTCTTATCGTGACGGCACGTGGTCCCCGGTGCCCGCCTCATCCTCTCATAATATTGTTGGAAATAAATGGATTTTTTCAATCAAAAAGAACTCGATGGCTCTGCGAGTCGATACAAAGCTAGATTAGTGGCTAAAGGCTTTAAACAAATGCCGGTATCGACTTTGATGAGACCTACAAATTCAGCTTGTTAAGGCCTCCACTATTCGTGTCATTTTATCTCGTTGCAGCTCACTTTGGTTGGTCAATTAGGCAACTTGATATTAATAACGCATTTTTGAATGGGTCTTTGATCGAGGATGTTTATACAAATCACCTCTTGGGTTTGTAGACAACGCCGCTTCCTATCATGCTGTATGCAAGTTGCACAAGGCCTTATATGGGTCGCGACAAGCGCCTCGAGCATGGTTTGATAAATTGAAATCAACATTACTATCATGGGGTTTTATTAACTCAAAAGCCGATAACTCTCTTTTTATCTTTCGTCTATAGTCTGTGATTTTATATGTGTTGGTTTATGTTGATGACATTATTGTAATCGGGTCACACACCGCACGTATTCAACAGCTCATTTCCAAATTACATAATTGTTTTGCTTTAAAAGACATCGGGGAGTTGAGTTTGTTTTTGGGTATGGAGGTTCGTCGTGATAAAACCGGATCTGCTTCTCACACAAAATGCCTATATTAATCAACTTCTTCGTAAAGGGGGGCATGCTTCAGTGCTAAAGCTATCGACACACTGCGTTAGTGGGCAAGCCTTTGTTTTCTCGATACATCTCCTAAGTTTACTGATCCTACTTTATATAGAAGTTTATTAGGTGGTTTACAATATTTGGTGAATACTCGTCCCGATATTGCATTTATTGTTAATCTATTGAGTCGGCTTCAAAGCAGCCCCTACTATGACTCATCGGCAAGCACTTAAACGTGTCTTGCGTATTTGAAAGGTACGTGTGATCGGGGCCTATGGTTTCGCCCGCTTTGCAATTGTTTGTTACAGTTTTTTTCTCGATGTCGATCAAGGCGACCTCACCGATGACGACGTCGCTTTGGGGTTTGCAGTATCTTGGTGCTAATTTGATTTCGTGGCGCCTAAGAAACAACAGTGGTTGCTCGGCAAGACGGGTTCGAGTATCGTGCGTTGCTCAAGTTGTCATGCGAGATCTCCTCGGTTGCGCTTTTATTGTCCGAATCGCAGCTCACTATTCCAAAGACCTCCCGTTGTTTGGTGTGATAATGCGAGTGCTCACCCCTGCTCGTAATCCGGTGTATCATTCGCGCACTAAACACATCGAAATGATGTCCATTATGTTCGGGATAAGGTGTTGCGTGGTCAACTCGTTTGTTCATCATGTTCCTAGTCATGACCAGTATTGTTGATTGCTTCACCAAGGCTTTTGCAAAGATCTCGATATTTCTTCTTACGGTCCAAACTCTGTTGCTTCTCTCCCCTTCGTTTGAGGGGGATGTGAGAATGAATCATTAATGTATATGTATAGGTGATTGTTGTATATATATGGGGTGTGCGTATGTAGTGTGTGTGTGGTGTATAGTGAAAGACGCGGACGTTTGTGGTCCACTTCTTTCCATACAAGACATTATATATAAAGAGAATGAGAGAGAGACAGAAGCGAACTCTCTCTTTCTCTCTTGTTCATTTTCTCTCGGTTCAATCACCGTGTTGTGGTGTTAGGATTTCAACAAGAGGCACGGTGCTCATCACGTAATCTATCAAGTAGTTTCGTATTAGACACAAAGAATTGTATTAATAAATTATGCGGTTAATGAAGAAAAGACTAAATCTATAGCTAAGTAAAACTACTAAAGAAGTTAAAAAAAATTTGGATAAAAATCGCAAACCATTCTTTTTTTTTTTGAAAGATTTTGCAGAATATTAGGCGTTAATTACTTTAAATTATTTTAAAATTTTAATTGGACATTTTTAATAAGAGGACGAAGGGTGGAAAACACAAATTCCAAATAATTGGTAATAAGGTACTTTTTTAATATATTATCATGAAATTAAATCTTTTCATCCTCTTTTGTATGGGCTTGAGACTGGCAATGGATGAAACTGCTTTATATGGGAGGAGTTAAAAAAGTTTGTATTATAAAACAAAAATTTTTTAATATCTTAAATTTTTTTCACAAAAGTTTCCCAATGGGAAGGTCAAAAAATGGTAAAAAAGGGAAAAAATAATTAAAAAGTTCAAGAATTTAATAATAAAATTAAAAGTTTGGGATATATTTGTTAAGAAAAAGCTAAAACATCTTTGGTTACTACATAAGCAATACGCACAAAATCAGACATATAATAAGTAGGAAAATTTAATAAAAAAACTATAGAAATCAAAATTACAGTACAAAAAATATTATGGAGTAGCATTTTTCAATATGACAAATAGAATTGTAAACAATTATTATATTAAAAACTTTTTTCATATATTGCGTGTTATGATTTTACTTACCTACATACAATTGTGGAGGACGTCACTATAAACTACATTTTTGTGAATGTACCTAAATGTCTATCTAATTTCTCATTTTTAACTAAGATTTTGATTTGACTAATGCACACACCTCAAGATAAAGCTACATATAGTTGGTCGTGACTAAAAACATGTTCAGGGAAATAAATTCCAACGTTGGGTATAATTTTTCCTTGGGATTTATTAATTGTCAATGCGAATGCTAGTTTTATAGGAAATTGTTTTCGAATAAGTTTGAAAGGCATTTTTACATTATCTAAATGTCATAGTGTGATTCATGGTATAAAAACTCTAGTTCCTTTAAAAGGTCCATTAGCTATTTCTAAGATCTATAATATTTCTATAAAAGATGCGACAAATCAAACGTGTTCCATTACATAAGCTTATTTGTGGATCTAGATTTCTAAGTAAAATTACCGGACATTCTATTTTTAATGTCAATCTATGAGGTGGTAATCCTCCCGGAGATATAAAATTTAAATATTCTTGTTGATAAAGATGTAATAAATCGTCTCCTACGCTATCAAATGAATAATATATATACTACTTCACCTAAAAACTTTTAGACAAATAAATTATTTATTTGTTCAACTGATTCATTTGTTGGGGTTAGTATAAGCCTATTGATTATGTATTATTTGTTATTAAGATTTTTGGGTAATGATGAAAATGTGAAATCTATTAGGTCATCTATTGTTTGGTCTCATTGCCAAAGAATATTTATTTCATCGTGTATTTTAATCATATCTTCTTTAATAGAATTTTCCTCACCATTTCCTATTCGCAAGGAAAAAACCAACAAACAACTAATCGTTTGTAGCATGCATATTGTCGGCTAATTTTTTTTTTTTATTACGTCTTTCCAAAATGGTATTCTAATAAGAGAGGCGTTGTGGTTTCAACTCTTGTATCATTTGGGACAACCATCAATACTTGTCGAAAGTCGCCTCCTAATACTACAATTTTCCAACCAAAAAAGTATCTATATCGCAATATCTCGTAGTGCTCTATCCAAAGCCTCTAAAGCGTGCCTATGAGCTATAGTTGCTTTATTCCAAATAATAAGAGAAGCATGTTCCTGTACTCCAGTCCATCTATAAAGAAAATTGTATGTGCATGACTATCGATACTATGGACGACACTATCAAATACATTTTGTTATTGATTGTTTAATTTTCTTATTGAATCTAAATCTTATATTGATATTTATATACATTGTTCTTCAACTATAAACTTATTTATGTTGGTTATTGATTCAGAAGTTAATTGCAGTAAATCGTAATCAATAATATTTTTTTGATGTTAAGAGAGATAATTGGTTAAATATTTAAGGCAACAATTTACAAAGAAAGATTCATCTAGAAATTGGTCGTATTTATGTGCATTTTTGTAATCTTCAATCATATATGTCTTGAATTCATCCCACAATTCACGCATTCTAATTGGTTCGCAAAAAACTAAAATAGTAGCGAATAGTTTTTTTAAAGAATGTGGTATATGTACATATGCAAATTTTCTCGTAAACATTGAGTTACACTATCATCATCTTCTAGTAAACCTATTTTTTCAGTTGATTGTTTAAATGTTTCATATATAAATCCATCAATTGTACGCAAATCTTCAAAAGATGCAGGTCCCCTAACATGATTGAGTAATGATCTTAAATAGTAACAAATCTCTATCTAATGGTGAAACAGTGTACATTCTACCAACTACCTTACAGATATTTTGCCTTCGAGTCCACTCTTTAATTCTTTAATTCCACCAATATCTTTGCAAAAATTCGTAATATAAGTATTGTCTTGCATCTGAGTCAATGATATTTTTTGTAAAATAAGGAATTATAATGGATTACAACATTACTTCTATTTAGAGATTATAATTGATGAATCATATATCTTCTTAAATACATACTTGTACTTAAGCATTTTATTATCAATGCAAGAATGACCTAATAAACCATTATTTATGTGATTTTATTGAAGAGCAGCTTTATTTTGTTTATTCTTTTTAGTGTATTGTGTAATGGGCTAGATAGATACTTCATAATTAAATAATTTTAATATTATTTGAAAAAAATGTCCATAAGATGTTTCTTTCTCTTTGTTTTTTATAATTCTAATTCTTAATAATAAATCTATCTACTACTTGCATTTTGTTGGCCCGAGTGGTAAGTGGAGATTGGTTTTTTTAAGCTGGGTCTCAAGTTTGACTCGTGAATAAAAAAATTGGTTCCCATATGAGTCTTACTAATGTAAAAACATAGATTTGTCAGTGCGGTTGGCGTCAAATACCATTGGGGAACCTAAAAAGAATCTATCTACTTGTTATGTAAAAAAATCCTAGCCACACTAAATTAAAAAATAAAAAAGTATATACTTAATAATTATAACAACATTGAAACTGTTGTAAATTGAGTTGGAACTTGCTAAGAACTAGAGAAGGAAATAGAAGACTAAAATCTTCTACTACTACAAACTACTACTACAAAGGAGGAGAGAAGAAATAAGATAGTTGGAATGAGAAGTTTTCATTCAACTTGGTGTGCTCTTACAATGAGGTTATCACCCTTTATATAGGCCATTTGGTATGATGACAAATGTGCCTTAGCAATGTAGGACAATTAACATATACACCCCATGTCATACAACACTTTACAAGTAATCAATGTGGGACAATTAACACATACACCCCATGTCATACAACACATTACAAGTAATATGACAATACATGGAAGAGTTGGTGTACATTGGAAATGACAATACAAGTTACATGACTACACAATATGTTGGTTTGCATGCATGGTCATCCACACTTCACAACACTCCCCTCGATGACACTTGTTTAGAGATTGTGCCTCGTTAAAACTTTTACTAAGAAAAACCCTGTGGGAAAAAATATAGTAAAAGAAAAAGAGTACACTATTCTCATAAATATTTAAGATGGGCATAATATTGTTAAGATTGCCTCATTAAAAACCTTGCTAGGAAAATCCAATGGGATAAAACCATAGCTAAGGGAAAAAGAGTGCAATACACTAATCAATAACTCCCCTCATTTGAACATGGGTGAAACTTGTTCGCTTTCTTTGCTTGCAATGTCTTTAAGTTTACGCAAGCCAATACCATATGTAAGCCTTTTAAATGTCGTAGTTGGTAAGGCTTTTGTGAATAAATCAGCAAGATTATCACTCGATCGGATTTGCTTGACATCAATTTCACCATTCTTCCAAGCTCATGCGCATAAAAGAATTTTGGTGAAATATGTTTCGTTCATCACCCTTTTATGAATCCTTCACTTAATTGTGCAATACATGTCGCGTTATCTTCATATAATATGGTTGGAGAATTTTTTATTGAAGACAATCCACATGATTCTTGAATATGTTCAATCATGTTTCTCAACCATACACATTCACGACTTGCTTCATGAATTGCAAGTACTTCGTAATGGTTGGAAGAAGTAGCAACCATTGTTTGCTTTATCGACTTCCATGATATAGCAAGATTACCACATGTGAAAACATATCCCGTTTCGAGAACGGCCTCATGGGGATCGATAAAAATCCAAAGATCAAAGATAACCTCGAGATTCAATTTTACCCTCTCGAGTAGAATAAACTCATGTCACTTGTTCCTCGAAGATACCGAAAAACATGTTTAACCTCATTCCAATGTCTTCGAGTTGGTGAAGAGCTATATCTTGCTAGTAGGTTGACAAAGAAAAGCAATGTCAGTCTCAGATAGCTTTGTAAGATACATAAGTGCACCAATTGCACTTAAATATGGTACCTCCGACCAAGTAGCTCTTCATCACTTTCATGAGGTCGAAATGGATCCTTATCCACTTCAAGTGATCCGACAACCATCGGAGAGCTCAATGGATGCGCCTTGTCCATATAAAATCTTTTTAATATTTTTTCAATATAATTTGATTGATGGACAAATACTCCACTTGAAAAATGTTCAATTTGCAAACCAAGACAAAGTCTTGTTTTTCCAAGTTCTTTCATCTCGAATTCTTTTTCAAGTATTCTGATGTTCTAACGATGTCGTCGTGGTTTCCCACTATATTTAAATCATCAACATATACAACAATAATCACAAATCCCGTTGATGATCTTTTAATGAAGACATGGGCAAAGCGGATTATTTACATATCCTTCTTTCAAGAAATAATCACTAAGGCGTTTGTACACATTCGTCCGATTGTTTCAATCCGTACAAAGACCTTTGTAATTTTATAGAATGCATGTTATGAGGTTTGATTTTATTTCTTCTGATATTTCAAATCCTTCAGTGATTTTCATATATATCTCACTGCCTAGAGATCCGTACATGTATATGTCGTAACGACATCCATTAAATGCATATCAAGCCCTTCGTAAACCGCAAGGCTTATTAAGAACCGAAATGTGATTGCATCTATAACAGAGAATATGTTTCCTCATAATCAATGTCGTGTCTTTGAGAAACATCGAGCTACAAGTCTTGCTTTATACCTTGTAACTTCATTTTTTCGCTTTCTCTTTCGTACAAATACCCATTTATATCCAACGGTTTTATGTCATTTGGCGCTTGAACGATCGGTCCAAAACCTCTCGCTTTCCTTTACGAGTTTAGCTCGCTTGATAACATCTTGCCATTTTTGCCAATCGTGTCTTTTTCGACATTCGTCCACCGATCGTGGTTCTCGATCATCATCATTTTCACATATTTCAAAGGACACATTGAAAGCAAATATATCATCATGAACAATTTTATTTCGATCCCAAATCTTACCGTAGTTTAAATAATTTATCGAGATCTCATTATTTTCATTTTTTCCTCTTTTTCTAGAGGTCATTGTCCCTCGTCAGAACAACTAGTTCGATAAATCCTTATCAAAGGATTCTTGTGCTTTCTCATGAGTATTTTGATTTGTATTTATTTTTACTCCCATTTTCCTATTTCGAGGAATTGTATCCTTTGAACCAACCGGTCTTCCACGCTTTAAGCGCTTTCGCTGTTCTTGGCATTTTGTTGCAAATAGACATCAATTATTGCAGAGCATTTACAACTGGAATATGTGATTTTGTCACTTGTTTTGCATCTCGTAAATGCATCGTGTAATTGATTTGCGATTTGTTGCAAATGAATGATCTTTTGAACTTCAAGTTCACACCGATTTGTGCGTGATCATAATGTGATAAAGTTGATGCATTCCAAGCAATTTCGCGCCATTCCTTTTGAATTGGCTTCTTATCTCCCCTAATGGTGGGAAAATTGCTTCATCAAAGTGACAATCAAGAAAACGCAAGAAATAAATCCCCTCGTTAAGGGCTCAAGGTATCTTATAATGGACGATGAGTTAAATCCAACATAAATCTCAAGTTTTCGTTGTGGGACCCATCTTAGTTCTATCGGGATGTGGTATAGAAACATACACCGCACAACCAAAATTCTCAAGTGTGAAATGTTTGGTTGTTGACCTAAAATAAGTTGCATAGGGGGAATGTTCATGGTATGCGAGGGTCTATAACGAATGATAGATGCCGCATGAAGGATCGCATGTCCCCAAACCGAAGTTGATAACTTAGTTCTCATGATTAAAGGTCTCGCAATTAATTGAATGCGTTTGATCGTAGATTCGCCAAACCATTCGGGTATGCACGCAGGGAAATGTAATGTTCAATGGTAATTCCTATAGACATGCAATAATTTTTAAATGCTTGAGATTGAAATTCCTACATTATCAAGACGGATGGTCTTGATCAAGGGTGTCGGAAATTGTGCTCTTAACTTAATGAGTTGTGCTAAAAGTCTAGCAAATGCAACATTGCGAGTCGAAAGCAAACAAACATGTGACCACCTAGTTGATGCATCTATCAAAACCATGAAATATCTAAATGGTCCACAATGAGGATGAATAGGACCACATATGTCTCCCTGAATGCGTTCTAAGAAAACTGGGGATTCCACAACAATTTTACTTCAGGATGGTTTAACTATCAATTTACCTTGAGAACAACTAGCACAATTATAATCACAAATTAAAATATTTTGTGACTCCTTAAAGGATGTCCATGCGAATTATTAATTATTCTTCGCATCATCGATGATCCTGGATGACCAAGACGGCCATGCCATAAAATGAATGTCTTTGGATCATTAATTTTCTTATTCAAGACGACATTCGCTTCGACATGCCTTATATGAGTAAAATATAATCCGAGGATAAAGTTCGAGAATTTTTCTAACACTTCTTTTTTCCCATTTGAAACCAATGTGACATAGATAAATTCTCTATTATTTTCATTCACTTCGCTTCAATGTGATATCCATTTTGTCGAATATCTTTAAAGCTCAAGAATTTCTTCTGATTTTTCGTAGTATAAGGCATTGTCAACATGAATTGTTGTTCCCCCATGCAACATAATATTTGCTCTTCCGAGCCATTAATCAAATTGGAGATGTCGATATTGTTTGAACATTAGCCTCGCTAAGTTCAAACTAGAGAAATATTCTATGTTTTTAAGGATTGTGTGCGTTGTAGCACAATCAGCAAAACATATATCGCTCTTGTTTGATTCATGATTTGAACACATGATTTGTTGATCCATCTGGACAAATAATGTTTGGCAAATTAGAAAAGAGTGATATTTCATTGATAAAAATTCATAATATTTTGCCTTTGATTTTGAAGGCATGGTAAATATCACAAAATCTTTTTTTTTTGGTATATATATGACAATATTTAGGCAAAATAGCCTTTCATATATGACCAAAAAATGTCATAATTATGAGCACTCATTGTCAATAATTATTTACCCTTTGTAGTGGTGCACCACATTTGTTCCACCTTTTGTCAATACGACATTTACCTGATATTTTCACTTTTTCCACGTCCATAAACTTATTATTGCGATCATGATAATTGTATATGCAACATATGCTTCTTAATTTGAAGTCAACTAATTGACTTGCGATATTATATTTATAATATCTCATTATTTTACTCAAATACTATGAGAAAAGAAATCAATCCTTAATATTTATTGATTGATGTGCGCACTCGATATTTGTTGCAAAGAATAAATCGAGGCGGCCACGTGACCTTATTTTTATTGTCTCATCACCATATTTCCACGTAGCCTCAACATAGAGGTAATTAAAATTGTGGAATTATAATTAATATTTGACTCGATTAAATTTTGTAAAGATGAGACTCAAATGCCATTTTGAGCTTTTGAGCATTACCCTTTTGGTATGTATATATATAACTCCATAAGGTGAAAAGATATATGAAATATTCACTTTTCAAATCTCTAAAGAGATATTGGCAAATGATTGTGTACAACATACAGCCTTGCATAGATGCAAGCTTTATTCATAATTTGTAATATCTAATTATCATGACAAGAATTATAATAAGGTAACAAATTCAACTATGGTTGATTAATATTTTGAAAGTAAATATATTAAAAAATAATTTTCTCTTTTCTTTTATGTAAAAAAAAACATAGCATATGATTAAGTATATGTTCACAACTTGATTCATTAATAATCAAATGTACTATTCGTATGAGTTGGTGGGACAACCTCCAGTCAGGTGGCGAGACAAAGTATGCTTAAATGACATGCCTCCTCGAACGGGATAACCCGTCTCCCTTTCAATGTTTAGCTTTACCGGGGACAAGGCTTACCCACTATCAACTCAAACTTATAGCATGATTTGTATTATAAAATCAAGAATAGAACAATAACTAATCGTTTGTAGTTTTAAGAGAAAACTAGTTATGTCACATATTGACTTTTGATTTCTGATGTAGAAGATCGTACAAGACGCAACTACAAAGCATACTTTCGCAATCTAAGTGACGTTATAATGTATAGTATATAAATAAAGTATGCAAATAAAAGGAAGCAACCATGATAATATATAAATAAATTGAACTTATTTAAATAACAAAAGTTATACCTTCATAGCTTTGTCTCCTTAACAAGCCTTCTTGAACTTCAAGATCTCCTTAATGCTGTGAGCAAGCTCGTGCCGATAACGTGTTGTAAATTGAGTTGGAACTTGCTAAGAACTAGAGAAGGAAATAGAAGACTAAGAACTTCTACTACTACAAACTACTACTACAAAGGAGAAGAGAAGAAATAAGATAGTTGGAATGAGAAGTTTTCATTCAACTTGGTGTGCTCTTACAATGAGGTTATCACCCTTTATATAGGTCATTTGGTATGATGACAAATGTGCCTTAGCAATGTAGGACAATTAACATATACACCCCATGTCATACAACACTTTACAAGTAATCAATGTGGGACAATTAACACATACACCCCATGTCATACAACACATTACAAGTAATATGACAATACATGGAAGAGTTGGTGTACATTGGAAATGACAATACAAGTTACATGACTACACAATATGTTGGTTTGCATGCATGGTCATCCACACTTCACAACAGAAACAACTCGTTAGTTTTTTCTTTTTAATATAAGGATGGATGTCATAAGGTTTCTTACGTAATTACAGACGGGAAAACCAAGTTCTCATGGGATCTTTATATAAAGGTAGACTAAGTCACTATTGTCAATGGGATATGCATGGCAACGACCTAGACATGATTACAAAGATATGTTTCACCTTCACATTGAGAAAACTCTTCTTTAATACCCTATTCTCATATTTAATTAGATTATCATGTAATAATTTTTATCACTTAATATTTTTTTATAAGAAAATGACATATCATACTTCAAACTTAATTAGATGCGAGGAGACTTGAATCCACAACTTCTTAAATTAGTAATCATATACACACTTCATAATTAAATAATTTTAATATTATTTAAAAAATGTCTATAAGATGTTTCTTTCACGCTTTTTTCTAATTCTAATTATTAATAAGAAATATATCTACCACTTGCATTTAGTTGGCCCGAGTGGTAAAGGAGCTTGGTCTTTTTAAGCGAGGTCTCAAGTTTGACTCGTGATGAAAAAAAAAAAAAAATTGGTTCCCATATGAGTCCTAATAATGCTAAAACATAGATAAATGTTAAGATGTCAAAAGTATGTGATAAACATGATCCCGATCCATTAAAATAGATATTCAAATTTAAGATGTCTCTTTGACTACACTATATTACAATATTAAGAGAATTAGTATTAATCCATCACCCAAAAATTAAGAATCTATCTTAATTAAGGATATCAAAACCCATTTTTTTTACATTTCAAGACTATGAGATTGATCCACCACCACCCCGACTCACCAGATCTCCCAAGCTATTAAAATTTCTTGACTCTTAAATTTCAACGTATCCATAAGAGGCATCTGTTGTAAAATGTGTGTGTGAATTTAATTAGAAATAAGAGAGAACTTTATCCTTTACCTTCAAATAAAAATCGTTTCTAAACTTTGCATTGTAGCCAAAGTAGGAACCCATAAATTATGCATTGCAAAGAGTGAGAACTCTATCATTGAACTTTGAAGACGAATTAAATTGAATTTTTTTAATTATTAAAAAAAAGAATATTTTCAAAAAATTTCTTGACCACTTGACATAGATCAAGAAAAATAAAATGAGAATTAAAACATATACTATTACCATAAAAATTATGAAAAATACAATGGCACCGCATGACATCACTTTGCATCAATAAGATTCAATATTACCATCAAACTTATGAAATCACATGACATCACTTTGCATCAATAAGATTGAACTTACATATCGTCCTAGTTTCCAAAGCAAATTAAAATATAATACTTCACAAAGATCCTCAAGGACAACATGGCGAGAGTGAGTGCGCGCTCTCCAGACGAAAAGTCTTTATCTCTGCCGTTATTTCCATAGAGGTCTTCATGGAGACGTGAAGAACAATATGAAGTTAGAATCATTAAAACGACATATCAATGGTTAAAATCATGAATTTTTTTAAGGTAACCATATGTAAATAAATTTTTGAAAGATTGAAAGAAATATATGAAGTTAATTATATACAACAGAGAAAAAACGTGAATGGAGAGAGAGAGAACCGTGGAAGAGAGAGAGAGACGTGGATAGAGAGATAGGAGAAAAACTTGGAGAAGAGAGAGAAGAAAATCTCCAAATCTCACTTTGTTAGGAAACCGCCTATTAATTGGGGTACTTTTAGAAAGTAATTCAATTTTGATCCGCACATTTAAATTCGAAAATCGCCTATCAATTTGGTGTTATCAATTAAATTACCAATTTATCTCGATTTTTAAATATTGTATCAAAGTACTTAGGGGCATTGTTGGTACTTTCAGCCAAAAAGGCTTCGCGGTTAACCGCTTTGGGTTTGCTATTATAATAGTATAGATATATGTTTATATAGAGATTCCGCGTAAAATCCTAAAGACAGTTTTATTATTATTATTATTTTTTGACGGACCAAAAACTCGCCCAAACACGGAACCGACGTTTTTCTACGGCGTGCGTGCGCGCGTGCTTGCGTCATCTTTCCCAGTGCTACGCCCAAATAAAATTATAGAGATCATCTTATGGATGAATTCTTCCTTCACGAAATTTTAGAGTAAGCTTAACTTGCAAATGTGGATGATTATGAATAAATAGCAAATGATGGTTAGTTTTACCTTTTGCATAGAAAAGCAAACTCAAGAACTGCAGGAAGACGTAACCTCAAAAACAAAAAAAGTAAAACACTCAATGTTTTCATTGCAAATGAGGTGGTGTTAGTTGGTTTAGCCCCGCCTAGTCGAGGCGGTGCCTAAGTGCGAAAAATATTTAGTTAGCCTTCTTAAGAAATAATTTATTTTCTTTAGAGACCCCGGGATTACTTTCTCACCTACACATTTTCACCACCATATTTTCAACTCCACACTTTCCACACATTTTGAAATAAAAAATATATATTTTCAAGAAAATAAAAAAAATATTTTTAATGAAAAAATAGTTTTAATCATTATTTTTAGGCCCACCGCCTGCCTTATTAAGAGCTGGGTGGTGGAAACCCCTAAAGGCCGAAGCTGGCGCCAATACTTGAGGGCTTTCCTCGAAGGCTTGAAATAATATTGAACTTGGAAATGTCAATGCCAATGAAATGAAATCGATATATAAAAGAAAAAAAGGAAACTTGAGATAAGAAACTTCCACAAGACAGGCTTCCTAGCAGGCCATGTGATGATTTTAGTAATCCAGAGGAACCATTGCCAATGCCTCCCAACAATGTACGACCAACTGCAGCTAGATTCACAAGTGGTATGAGATGAAAGCATAAATACAATTGAATAAGAACTAAATACCATGTATCAAAGCCCCGTACGCCTTATTAATAAAAAAATTTAAGGCATTCAAATCACAACATAACTAAAACTGAGCAACTAAAAAAAGGAAGATGGTTTGCGTAAACATATCATCAATCAAATTCAAAGGTGGTGATGAGACGTAGTAAGATTTATAACAAATGATATGTCGACCCCTAATAAGACGTTCAATTCCACTAAAGTGGTCGGAGATTGGATAGAATTAGACGCCATTACATCTCGACGAATAAGATGAAGCGCATACATGCGTCATCTCGACGCGGCGACACGCGCCATCGTCGATCAATTAAAAACGCAAAAGAGAGGAGACGAATCGCGAGAGGCGAGGCGAGGCGCAGAGATCCGAAACGTCACAGCTCACAACGTTTCACTTGGGCTTACAACTATGCTCTGTTTTTCTAGCCTCAAATAACGATCCTTCACAAAGACAACAATTAGGCCTAGCCCAAATGCCCCCATTTCAAATTTTTAAATTTTTAAATTTCTCCGTAGAACTTGAAATTCAACTTTTTTTATATATATATTTTACAAAGTTGTTTAAGATTACTTTTGATTATTTTATAAGATATATGCTTTCAAAAAAAAAGGGAATTACAATCTCAAACATAAGGCTACTTGTGCATTGTGCTTAATAATTGCTATTTTTTTTTGAAGTACCGATTAGGCTAGCTATGCTCTATGAAAAATTTTATAGACCGCAATTAGGCCAATATGCTCTATGGAAGTGAAACAATTACATAAAATGAACGGAGTAGAAATTAGGATGCTTACGCTGATGTGCGGTAAAACTCGTAAAGATAAAATAAGAAATATAGAAATTCAAATACAAGTAGGAGTATCACCAATTGATATAAAGATTAGGGAAGTGGCGATTGCGTAGTTTGATCACTTGTAAAGACGACATACAAATGCCCCTACCAAAAAACTTGACTTAATAGAAACCGTAGAAATTCGACGAGGGAGGACAAACCAAAGTTAACATAGGATGCATTAATTAGGAGGACTTGAATGATCCGAAAGCTCACCATCAATTGCACTTAATCGAGTACAATGGAAAAGTTTGATCTATGCAGCCGACCCAATTAATTTGGGACTGAGGCTATGTTGTTGTTGTTGTTCGATTGTTAAATATATTAACTAACTTTTTTTTTTTTTTGAAAAGCTTTAATAAAAAAAAACTTCTTGTGTTTATTAATTAAAATGAGTCTATTCATGTATGAGATTGATGGATAGATTCCTCCGTGTTACAGTTATAAGATTCAACATTGGCATTAGTCTAGCCTTCAACTTACACCTGTTACAAATTTGAAGTAAGTAAAAAACTAAGAGATTGGAGAGATCGCAGAGACGCCGAAAGAGATCGGAGAGATCGCAGAGACGCCGAAAGAGGAGAGATCGGAGAGATCTCAGAGAGAACAACCAGAGATCGCAGAGACGAAATGGTTCGTGACGAAAGAGGAGAGAACAAAGAGATCGCAGACGAAAGATGAGAGATCGGAGATAGAGACGATCGCAGAGTCGGAACGAATGAATTGAGAGGAGTATGTTCGTGGAAGAGTTCTTGTAGAAGGAGTCCAAGTTTCGGTCAAAAATAGATTCGTTAGCTACCAAAAATCTCGAATTTCCATCCTAAAATAAGAGAAAATAAATGAGGAAAATTAGGAGGGTGGATTTTTTTTCTCTATGCGGTTACAAGTGTATCAAACACCCAAAAAAACGGTTATACTAAAAAACAAAACAAATTTCCATGATTTTTTTCATTTTTTTTTGCTATCAAACACACCCTTAAATCTTTTTATTTGTATAATTCTATCTCAACTAATCTAATAATAAATCAGACGTGACACATGACCCAAACTAATACAAAGCAATAATAGTCCCACATTTCTTTACACGTGCGTGTAAGTAACGTTAGCATCGACGATGACTTCGCAACATTCTCTTCCCTTAACGACGTAAGTTATCTAACTTAGTCTTACACAACATTACAAGACTCGTCAGATCACTCACAAAAATAAGCAACCTAAATCTTGACGTGAATCTAACGGACAAAACATAACTAAGTAAACAAAATACGTTTCTTACTACGCGACCAAACCAACAACCAAACACTTTCTCTGTGACTATCGCTGCGTTTGCTCCTGAGCTTCTGAAGAGACGACAATGGAGTCGAAGAGGGTTCTAGGGTTTCCGATCGGGATCGGAGCGGTGGTTTTGATTGTTGTTTCGATCGCTCTCATCAATCTATCGCAATTCATCTTCGCAGAGAGGCCGTTGTTGTTCGAGCCGTTCAACGTGAGCTACGACCACAGAGCTCTGATCATCGATGGCCGGCGCCGGATGCTCATCTCCGCCGGGATCCACTACCCCCGCGCCACTCCCGAGGTGAGGATGATCGTTGCTTCTTTGATTTGTTGTAGGTTTCGTGGATTTTTGGGGGAAAATGCGTTCTTGATGAGTTTTGGTGATGAAGTAGGTTTGGATTTGTGAAATTTGAAGATAAGCGTTGTAATTGAAGAAGATCGTTCACTCGAAAGTCGAAACTAGGTTTAACAATTGAATTCATTGATTGATATATGTAGATATTAGTGTTGAAATTCAATGTACTTAGAGCATCTCCAATGATAATGTGGATTTAGACCATGGATTGGTGCCACATCATTGATGTGGAGAGGATGTTTACCTATGTGGCACTAGATAGACATTTACCTTTTAAAATGATCTCTAATGGTAATGTGGATTTTGACCATGGATTGATGAGTTAGACACTTTTATTTTCAATTTTCATAATATTAATAAAAGCTTAAAAAAATAAATAAATTTAAACGAATTAATAATGTTGGCGTGACAGTCTACCACAATGTCTAGAAGTAGACATTGTGGATCCATTTTGATTCCATGCTACATAAGATGGACATTATGAATCCATGGTCCCATTGGAGAGCATTTTTTGGATAGGATGTGGATTGTATCCTAGGTGGATCCATTTCCACCCCAATCCATGGTCCCATTGGAGATGCTCTTAAACATTCAACAGTCTCAATATGGTGGACAAGGCAATGGTTGCACACACGCACTCGCGTCGAAATCTTGCTTAATTGATTCCTTTTATTGATCCAAAATCTCGATTCATATCGAAATGTAACTCGCAATCTTGTATCATGCTCACTTGTGGAGGCAGTTAGTATTATCTCGAAACAATCAAATCTATTTTGAACTGAACTTTATAATATAAGATCCTAATTTGATTGGGAGATTGGGACTGTGGAGTTTGCGCAAATCCTAATAATACGCATGTGAACATGGAACTTGTGTCGATGCACATTGAATGGTAGTTAATGTGGTGGTTAGAGATGCTAATTGTCTATTTTATGATAGTGGTTAATTGGGGAGGGAGTTGTCGATAATGACAGAAATGTAACATGGCGAATGCAATTTGATGACGCTTTCTTATCAAATAAATACATGGGCTAAATAACAGTAGTCTGCTTTGTTTTTTCTGTGCTCCAAGCCTTCTACAAAGTCGAAATCATGCCTTTCACAACAAGCAACACTAAAACCTATATGTTTAACCACAAGATGAACTCACACACCAAATGAAGCATACCTGGCTCTTCTCTGAATCTTAGAAATAGCGAGCAACTTGTTCGACTCTTTGCCTTGACCACTGTTCACTATAATCACCTTCTCGGTATTGTGGGAGGGATATGCATTGCGGAAACAAAATCATCAATAAACTGGGAAAATCAAATATGGAGACATAAAGGTTCATATAAATGTCGATGATTATTGTTTGATCCTTGATGGTGATCCTGATAATACAATTATGGTGGATAACGGTGAAGTGAAGAAGTTGGACGAGTCGCTTATTGTTGTGGAGAAGCGCAGATATCCCTGGTTGTTATATTGTTTTGTTTATTGGGTCATATGTCTGCGTTGTTTGGAAAGAGTTGTGCTTTTGCATCTCTAGTTGCCAATGCATAGATTTTGGTATGCGGGTTTCATCTTGTGCGTTAAACATGTAGGTATTGTTGTTGTTTGCTTTAAAAGGCTTGATCCTTCGTTTCTCTACCAATCTCTGCAACAAAACATAGATTATGAGGTGTCTGGATTCAGTTACAAGCTTCTATATCATATCCTTGTTTCAGTGATCTCCATCACTGTAAATTTTACTTCTTCGTTTTCCTCGGCTGTTATTTGTAATAACTCAATAGTCCATTATCTATTAACAAGTGCATCTAATGCCTTTTCCATATATTATATTCACCTATTTTTGCTTAATTTTCTCTGATTAGGGAATCCTGAAAGTTCTTTTATTTTGGAGATTTAAATTTTGATTTTTAGCTGCTCTATCTTATTTCCATCTTAATTTCATTTTAGATATATCGAGTAATGTTAATGCTTTTTTTTTTTAAGTAATGTTAATGCTTTATCAGATTTGACCTAAAAATAATTCGCATGGGATATGTTGATCATAATTCTAAAAAGGGTAATTAAAAAAAAAATCATCGTAATAGCCCATGAGGTAAGGCATGTTCATTTTGTGTTTTATTGGTGCTTCAAGTTCTTGTTTAGATTTGAAGTTTTGATACGAGTTTAAATCTCGTTTCTAGACGTGCATCTTCATGATTTTTAATTTAATTCTCTATATATAGCTTTGATTGCGGGACCTTTTAATTCTCGACGTTGATCAGTAACTTCCTTAGCTTAGTGCTATATTTTTATTTAATTGATGTCGTTTAATTTTTGAGTAGTCATTACTTTTTGTGTCCTGAAGATGCTAGGTAATGTCTATAACTTGGACAAATGTAGAAACAATTTTAAAGTGTAATTGTGGCGATACTTCATTTAGTGAAATAAATATCGCATGTGCACAAAAGTCGGCTTCGTTGTTTGCAGATTGTTTCTAGTGGAGCATCTTCTCTAATTCTTAACAGGATAGCTAGTAAAGGGATAACTCACAGCTAGTCTGGAAGTGGATTCTGGGATGGACCGTCCAAGGAGCCGGTTTGAACAAAATATATACGTTATCTCAGTAATAGCCTGATAGGAAGGAGGTTTGAATTTCATAATACAAAAGCTAATCGTGTGCCACCATTTGATTTGTTATCACCAAGTATTATGTTAGGATAAAGAAGAGGCCTGAATGATGTTTTGAGTATAAGATGTGAATTATAGATTGGCTTTTCTCGGTTTAACAAATGAAAAAGGAATTACAAATGATTTCCTTATGATCCTATGAGATTTCTTTTCACTTGTTTCTGATGTTATTATTTAGAGATGCTCATTGTTCTGGAAAATAATCTACATTTCATTTCAGATTTTTCTTATGGTGATGTCAGATGTGGCCTGATTTGATTGCCAAAAGCAAAGAAGGAGGTGCAGATGTAATACAAAGTTATGCATTTTGGAATGGGCATGAACCAGTTAGGGGACAGGTGCACCCTTTTCGAGCTAGTATAGTATCAGATTATTATAAGGGATTTCCTACGTCAACTTTGTATTTTTCTTCTGAAATATTTCTTTTTCTTTTTCCTGTTGGTTTTCAGTACAACTTTGAAGGAAATTATGACATTGTCAAGTTTGTGAAGCTGGTCGGGGCCAAAGGATTGTATTTCCATTTCCGGATTGGCCCTTATGTGTGTGCAGAGTGGAATTTCGGGTCTTCTCCTTTACATTTTAATTTACATCATCTTGTGCTGGTCAATTTCGTTACCTAGTTATTACTTCTTGGAAAAGCAATCTTTTTCTTTTCCCTTTTTTTCACTTATCTGCAATGGGATGTTATGAATCATCATGGGGAGCACTTCACTTTTAATTGACTTAGATACATGAAGAGCAAAGAAATCTGTTTCATATGACGAAGATTTTATGGTTCCCACTTACCAGTGCAGCAAGCTGTAGGTTTACAAGAAGCTGAGTACATATAAATGTATATATGCAAAACCTAAATGTATATATGCAAAACCTTTGCAATAGAAGTTAGCTGGAAAGGACTGATAGAATCATAGAACAAATAAATTTTACTTATATTTCCTTGTATGCTTCCTGTATCGATGTGTTGTATTATTTAGGGAGTTATTGATAGTATTTGATAAATACTTTGACGTGGAGGCACATTAACATTTGTACTTTCTTTCATAATGAATATGAAGTATGCTTTGTTACATTATATACAATGCAAAAAAGTCAGGTTTAGTAGGAGGAACATTATTCACCAGAAGAATCTTTGTAAAGAAAATGCTACCTTTTTCTACTACTCTATACAACAACAACAACAACAACAACAAAGAAGAAAGATAGCCTCAAATCCCGCATTAACCGTGGTCGTCTACATGGATCAAACTTTTCCATTGTGCTCAAAAATTGCCAAATGTGTTAAGTGGCTAAAAGATTGTGGGAATTGATTAAAAAATGTGTGGCAAGCAATGTTACTTATAGATCATCTTGGAATAAGCTGTTATTTGGAGAGACGAGAAAATATTGTTTGGAGTAAAATGATTGGGACAGTTGGCCTTTAAAATTATAAACTTGCTATGATCCTGAAATTTCCAATTGGAAGTTTGGAAGGAATATGTGTGATTCGAACGTTATACTAGGAACAATATGTGTGTAAATGAGATTTTGCAAGAATTTATTTAATGACGGACATACTTATAAATAACATATAGGTTAGAACATGGATTTTTCCCGCCTATCAAGGCTTCCCTTGAGTGGTTTGAACACACCCAAAGACGATTTGCAAATGCTTCAGCTTAGAAAACTAGACATAGTAGAAATTGAAGAAATTTGACAAAGATATGAGTAGACTTAAGATAAATTGGGATGCATTGATTAGAAAAAATAAAAATAAAAATAGCAGAGTGGAAGAATGTGAACCATGTAGCCGATCCCAACTAATTTTGGGTTGAATCAAGATCCTTCTTTGCTTTCTAATGCAAAGGATAATTTGCTTATTGAGTTGCTAACCTTGCAGGGGTTTCCCTGTGTGGCTGCGTGACATCCCTGGCATAGAATTTCGAACTGACAATGCACCTTTTAAGGTACTGCTTTTGTAGGTGACTGGATCTTGATCCTTAAATATTTATGTCTTTGAGGTGACAATTTAATTTTTGGCGTGTTATTCTGTATTGTTTCAAGAAATAATGAACAAATTGTACTTTTATGGTATGGTAGTTCTTTTTTACTTCTCGGTATATTTTCGAAAGAAAACAAGCTCTTAGTGGATACAAGTAATATACTCTTTCATGTACCTAGTTTAATGGATATGAGCAATATACTTTTCTATGTACGTACCTAGTTATAATGTCATGTTCAGAATCAAATATAAGATTACCTCTGTGTCCTAATTGATTTTGATAGTTTCCTCGCAGTAAACAGGAAGGATTTTTTTCTTCTTGAGAGAGAACTCCTAGGATTAATTAATATAAGAACATTTGAGCATTTGGTTTATGCTGACATGCTGACATATTTATGTCACCGTGTGTTACAGGAAGAGATGCAGAGGTTTGTCAAGAAGATGGTGGATCTGATGAAACAGGAGATGCTTTTCTCTTGGCAAGGTGGCCCCATAATTCTGTTGCAGGTTGTGCTTTTCCTTGGTTCAGTCAAGAATTGAATTCTTGGTATTAGAATGGTTAAACTTTCTGCTAGTTACTGTTGTTTGCTTTTTTCATTGATTAATTATTATGTGCTCATTGGAATGAAGAACGTAAGTGCACTAGATTAAGTATTCCTTTTGAAGTCTATCTCCATCAAATCTATTTCCCTAATATTTTCAAATAATAGAATCCTCTTTCTTTTTGCTTGGACCAACTTTTACAGATCGAAAATGAATATGGAAATATTGAAAGCTCGTTTGGTCAAAGGGGGAAGGACTATGTTAAGTGGGCTGCAAGAATGGCAGTTGGGCTTGGTGCTGGTGTTCCCTGGGTTATGTACAGAGGATGCTCCAGAAAACATTGTAATATCTTTCTCCTTAATCTTAGATAGTTTTACCATAGACTATTGTAGTTTGTAATGTTAATAGGTGCTAGTTAGGAAGTTGTTTCATCTACAGTTTCCCCCCCGTTACTATCCCTACATATTTGTTCTACAGATAGATGCTTGCAATGGATTTTATTGCGATGGTTTTAGGCCTAATTCTGACAAGAAGCCTGCACTTTGGACAGAAGATTGGAATGGATGGTATGATAAACTCATAAAATGTTGATATGTATAATTTTTTGAACATGTTCTTATTATATTTCAATACGAGGTTTCTAGTTTCATTCATTAATGTAGTCTAAGAAATGATAGTGTTGCTTGAGAGTCCTGTAGTAGTCTCAAATTCACGGAAATAGAACATAGTGGAATATTCTAGGATTTCTTAGTATATGACGTTGCATCTCAGTGGTCTTAGTTGCTAATTGTTTTTCTCATGTATGTTCTACTTAGGAGGCTTTGATAACTCCATCCAAGTTCCAAGTATGATGAGATACTTCAAATAACCAATGGCATATTGATCTCTTAAAGCTCTTTGATTCATGTGTCCGGTTCAAGTTTCTTGGCCATGTTATGATTATTTCTGCCCCATTATGATGAAGAAATATAGAGTATATACTAAGTGTGTTTTTGAATTCGTATAGAGCTGCTACTTTGATTGGATGTTTGTGAATTTTTCATTTGTTATAAATTATAATGCTTATTCTTCACGTTAAAATACGTTATTGTTTTCTTTTATCACCACTTATGATCCCTGTTAAGGATCGAAACTTTGGTTTCGCCTTATAATTCACCCTCTTGATAATCAGAATAATTTGGATAAGTTTAATTCGACATGGAGAATTTTGGTAAAAATTCTTTAATTTAGAGAAGTTTAAGAAATTTTTATTTAAATGGTCAATAAACTAAAACTCATTTTACTGGATGTCAAAACAAGCACAATTATGCATTTATACCTAAAAATTTACAATTTAATGATTTTAAGTCAATTTTATTGGCATTGATCATGCATACTGTGTATGGTAGATCACTTTTTAGTAATAATAATTACACTTAATTTGATTCTCTAACTATTTTATTAATTGCACATTTACATAAGTAATATTAAAATTATGAAACATGTTTTTTTTTATATATATATGGGTCAGTATTTAAAGTAAAAAAAAAAACCATTTTTTGACATTATACATCAATAAAAATAACTACAAAGCGTTGTAGAGATGTATGTGCAAAAGTGAATCTCGATGCATGCAATGAATGAATCTTGATGGAAAATTAAGGGATCACATGATCGGTATAGAGATGTGTGTACAAAAGCGAGCCGCTCTCAAATTCTCAATAACCCCCAAAAGCCACCATCAATTACAACCCTCAACCCTTCCAACTCCTCCACACATATTCAATTTTTTTGACTGAAAAGTTTGCAATTTCTCCTTGTTTTTAGCAATCCATATCGATTTGTAATTTTGTATCAATGTTGTCGATTTTTAACATAAACTTCGGCAAAGTTTTGTAGTTTCTAAACTATCCGTAAACTTTGTTTCGATCCCTTCAACTTCAATAAACTTCGGCTAAACTTCAGCTAATTTTATCGAATTTTCATTCCTTGTGTTAAGTGCCCTAAGGAAAACACATATTGCTTTTTCTTCTTCCATGCAGCGTCGAGCACCTGAATTAACAATTTTTTTTTTTTTTTTTTTTTTTTACCTTCACCCTTTGAGGTTGATCTTTTGAAGGTATGCGTACTGGGGTGGTACTGTACCTCATAGGCCTGTTCAAGATAATGCGTTTGCTGTAGCTCGCTTTTTTCAACGTGGAGGGAGCTTTCAAAATTACTATATGGTAGGATATGGTTTGTGAAACCGTAATATGTTTTACTTTTTGATACATTTCAACTGAATATCATATATTATGATGGACTTGCTGTTAGTTGTGCAGCTTGTATTATCTTCTTAATTTATTAAACTCAACATCCAAACTTAGTTCCTGTTTTATTTTATTTTATTAACTAGCGTTGTAGGATATTATCTGAGACAATTAAAAGTCAAGTGACTTATTTGGGTCCGTGTCTAATAAGAATTGATGACTGAACAGTGATGATAGCTATGGTTTTTTACTTCTCTCGTTTTCTCCCTCTTTAGCCTATCAGCTCAGACAAGTATTATATTACGTCTTTTAAGTATCCCAATTAGCATTATATTCATTGGAGCTGAATGCTTACGTTGGAGCCAATGACCAACAGCACCCATTAACTTAGTCAGACTTTTTGTTAAATGACTGCAGTACTTTGGGGGTACAAACTTTGGCAGGACATCCGGGGGTCCTTTCTACACTACTAGTTATGATTACGATGCTCCGATAGATGAATATGGTATGTGAATTATCAGTAAATGAAATTGCTACTATAAAGCTCAGTTTTAATTAGTTCATGAATTCTTGCATACTTGTGTGATGTGAAATTGCAACTAGCTGGCATCTGTTTTTGTAAATCAAGAATGGATCTGATTTTAGTTTTGAACTCTGCCTTTTTTAGGGCTATTGAGACAACCTAAATGGGGACACTTGAAGGATCTGCATGCAGCTATAAAACTCTGTGAACCTTCTCTAGTCTCAGTGGACAACTCACCTCAGTATAAACGCCTGGGACCAAAGCAGGAGGTTTGCTAGAGTTGCCCTTCCTTCTTTCATGACATTCTTTTTTAAGTATAAAGTTTTCTGTAGACTTACGAAGCTTTCTTGTTAATTGCCATATTATTATTGTTATTATTATAGAACTATTGGAGTTTGACATTTTACGCAGTTAAAGTTAAATTTATTTCCTGCATTAATATGGAATCTGTGAGAGTTCTTTCATTTGTTGCACTTGGTGGAAATTTATGTTGGTAGACTTCTCATTTCAAGATGACAACAGAAATTTTTAATTTGGGTTTCGGTTGGGTTTACAGGTAATATAGGTGGTCTTAGGCAGGACCAAGATTTACTAATGGTGTAACATTATGCATTCATTGAAATAGAATTGATGGAGTGGTGCCCATGTGGTTTTCTTTTTTGAGGGCAATATAAGTGAGTCCAGAATTTCTGCACTCTGACACAGTGCGAATGTACGATTTGCTGGACTAACTCTTTATGAGACATAGGCATGTTCTGGAGCTTTCAAATTTGGTATTTATTACTTCCTATTGAAGATTTTCAATATATTTCTTTTATGCTAATCACTATCTATCTAACAGTCATATATCTGCCATGACATAATTTAGCATTCACCAAACTGTGGCTGGCAAATCTCCACCAGATTATGCAGCATGATTTGGTGCACATTAATCAAGTGTTAAGAAAGTGTTACTTTTTCTCTGATTTACTGTTGTTCACTTATGTACGATTTGTTTTGTGGGTGATATCTTCGTGTCTCTGTCAAAAGAAAGCTTACCGTTCTAAACTATAGTTTCTTAAAAATTAATTTTTCGCCATGCACTTTATTGTTTCATGTAAAAATTAGCCAGTTTTTTGTTGCTATTTCAGGCACATGTTTATAATGGACCTGAATATTTGAACTCAAATCAGTCAAGAAACGAGATTGCTTGTTCAGCTTTTCTTGCAAATATCGATGAGCGTAATACAGCCAGGGTGACATTTCGTGGCCGGGCCTACACTTTACCACCTTGGTCTGTGAGTATTTTACCAGACTGTGAGAATGTGGCTTTCAACACAGCTAAGGTAAGCTTTTAGATTTTAAGTTCAAGTATTTTGCCAGACTTATGCAAATCATTCTTTTGTAGGTCTTATGCTGCTACGTTTTTTTCAACTTTCTTTATTACGACTTTGGGAACACGGTTAATTAGATATCTATTAATATTTTGGGAATGAAAAATGGAACTAAATTTGGAGTTCAAATTGCACAAAAAATAGAATTAAAAAATTCTACTGGAAAAGGAAATCTATATTTTTTGAGAGAAACCTCAATTTAAAGTTGAAAATTATCCTAGCCGCGATTGTGAAGATTTCCACACTTTTTTGAAATATGGATTATTGCAATAACAATTGGAGTGTAAAAATCTCTTTGCATTGAGGGGAATGTAAAACCCTCTTTTTTCCTGTTACTCTTGATAGTTGAAACCCCTTTTGCATTGTGGGGAGTGTAAAATCTTCTGAGTAGCTCTTGCAGAGGATGTAAACGATCTTGTGGGAAAACCATTTTTACCACTAGCAGATTGCAAGATATGTTTTATTTCATTGTAACCATTTGAGAGTAGGTAAGTTTATTGAAAAGTACTTTTTGCTCAATAAGGGGAGTCATCTTAAGTTGGTTTATTGCTATTAAAATGGAAGATAAATGCACATCATTAGTTACACTAAATCAAGCTTAATGGAAGAGTTTGATCCTTGTAGCCAGCCCCAACTAATTTGATATTGAGGTTTTTGTGCTTGGTATGATGGTTTTTGTTGCTAGGCTTTTCTTTATTCTACTTGTATTGCATGCTTACTCAATGACATGGCATGATCAAAGCTGACTTGCTTATAATTTCAATGGACTTCGGGTTGGTCTCTGTTTGCTTTTATTTATGTAGGTCAATGCTCAGATATCTGTGAAAAGCATAGAGCCGGGTTTGAGTCGACCTTTAGATTCTGGGAGAAGTGAAGAGTTGTTGCTTCAACTTAGAGATTCATCTATTTCAATGGACTGGAAGACCGTGAAGGAGCCAGTAGGAGCATGGAGTGAGAGTAATTTCACCGTACATGGGATTTTGGAGCATCTAAATGTGACTAAAGACACCTCTGATTATCTGTGGTATATCACCAGGTAGGTCATTATGTATATTAAAAATATCATGATATGCACTCATGACGTAGCATATGATTGTTCCAACCATTTTGAAGTTCTGTTTGTTGAGGTCGTTTTGATTTATAATTTATTCAAGCCTGAGAAGTAATCCCTTTTTTCACTTAAAACTCTTAATGTTCTTGTGGTCTACTTATCCACTAATTAATGTGAATTGTATGATCATAAAACATTGTGTATTGCAGAGGTAAAAAATTGGTGATTGAACTCTTATAGTGTGTGAAACTTGCAAAAAATTTAGGAAAGTGGTAGTTTTCTTGGGTTGGGATTATAGGTTTATCGGAGGTTTTTTGTATTTGCCTTTGCTACTTTCATTTTGAAGATCGTGGCAAAATTGTGTCCTGAAATGATGCACGCGCATACGTTAGGTTAATTGCTTTGCTTACTAACGATGGATCTCTATCTTCTGATTTTTTTGATCTCATCTCTATCTTCTTCTGACTATTCCTTCGGTTAATGTTGCCTGTCACTTGGAACAAGTGGTAGGCAAACTCTTCTTTCTCAAAAAAAAAAAGTTTCTTGCTTTTTGGCAGACTACCTTGGTTCCAGAATTGCTGCAAATCTCTAACATCTTTAGCTCAGTTTCTATGTTTAACAACTTGGTTTGCTTATGAACAATGGTGGCCTGAAAATTATTAATAGCATGTAGTAAAGCTTTTCTCTATCGCAGAACTTGTCCCATGACATAAATATAATATGCTTAGTCTTTCGAATCACAGCTTGCAAAAGCAGAACTTTTTCTAGGGAGTAATTAAGGTGCTGTGTCCTTTCTATGCATTCTGGATGGAATATAGATATTGCAAATATGATTATATGTGGATGAGCAGCATGTAGACTTTTTAGTACATTGAATTGCAACACTCACTTCATAGACCTTATCAGGTCGGCTAATTAATGGCTAAGATAATTTAGTAACTTTGTTTATCTAGTTGCCTTGTGTACAGGCCCCCCCTTTGGCAGATAAGTAAGCAGTTAGTTAGTTGGCTGATGACTTGCAGTTATTAGCTGTGAAAGCAGAGAGTGGCACTAAATTTTTTTTAGTAGGACATTCCCTTTCATGCTTTAATCAGATTTTGTTATAGAACAAAGTGCTCTTTTTGAGCTTCTCTTCAGTTTAGAGAATACTGAAGTACTGAACCAAAAGCTAACAAGGAGACTCAAATCTAAGACGTTTTATAAAGATGACTATGGATACCATGCTGAATGACTGCTATTTCGACAGGCAATAACTTTCGAGTAGTGGCTCAAGAATGCAATTGCTGAGGAGCAGTGCCCAAGAATATGCATAGATATAATATAGCTTTTGGTTCAGTGTAATAAAACTTTATTGATCTTTTCGGGATTAGTTTGTATGGTTATAGATATATCATCAACAATATCTCCTGTTGTGATATTGCGTCGAAAACATATTTTATTTTAATAAACTTTTATTTATTTATTTATTTTTTGATGAGAAATCAACAAACCTGACTCCAACCCACAATTTCCTCCAATCTTGCCTTTGGCAAGTGATACCTCGCCCATCTCACTAGAGATGCTTTGTTTAATATACTTTTAATTATATATTTATTATAGGGGTTATGTTTTGCAGTTGCTGGTGACTAGGTATTAGTCTATTTGACCTCTGATATTAAGTTGATGAATAGAATGCTAGATGCTGATAGATCTTAAAGCAAAACAGTGAATAACAAAGAAAATAACGGAACTTAAGATGAAAAAGAGAGAATGGGAGTCATATGCATGAGCAGGACCTGCAACATTCTTACGGAATATATCACATCCGAGAGGTGGTTCTCTCCTTAATCAATTCAATTAGGACATCAAAAACATGCCTACTCTCTCACACACATTACCGATGTACTCTCTTCACAATTCTTGACTGTTCAGCTCCGGCAATAGATCCACTCTCACACTTAATGACAAGGTTGCAGCCTCCTTTTGCCCACATACCAGTACAACTTAACCTTCCACATTTAAACTGGACCACTGCACTTAGTAACTTGGATCTTCAACGCCCTGCTGCACTGACCTTGAATTCTTTTTCCTCTTACGAAAATTTATCTTTATCGGAGGCCTATCAGATGTACTCCTTTCCCTCTTCTCTTAATTAGAGAAGGTTGTTATGGAGTGGCTCAGTGGGATCCTTTTCCTGTTTTGAATCATTTATTAAGGCTTCTAGAGTAATAATTGCTTTTCAAATACGAAGTTGTGATTAGAATATTAGATTATTCTCCTACCTTTGAAATGTAAATATTACTTTTTCTGTAGCGGTGTGAGCTTAGATATTGTAGTGATTGCTGGATCATTTTCGTATATACTGATGGGGCTTGTGTTTATCTACACAGACTACATGTTTCAGACGAGGATATCTCATTTTCGGAGGAAAATGAAGATAGATCCACAGTCATTATTGATAGCATGCGTGATATTGTTCATATTTTCATTAATGGCAAACTTGCAGGTATGGCTCTTGTGACTTGTATGACGTGCTTTTATATTGTTTCTTTTTTAGGCTGTTGGTAATCATACCAATTATAAATCAGTGGAAAAATTTAACTTCTGATGATCACGGTGTTAAAAAGAGATGGCAGACAAGTACCATCAAACTTGTTTGTTCGATTTCAGTTAAAAGATAATCACATTTACTAGTGAAATGTGATGATTGTATCAATATAAAAACAACAAACAACCACAAAAACTATAAAGCTTTAGGCCCAAATTAGTTGGGGTTGTCTGCATGGATCCAACATTTCCGTTTCGCTCGATTTAATGCATTAGATTGTATAGCTTGGTGCATCAATAAGTAGATATTGAATAAAAAGAAGCAAACGAAAGCAAACGCTTCCAGTTAGCTCGTTTGATGCAATTGATTATTCGCTTTCATAATCCTTTTCAATCATTCATAATCGATTCGTCTGTTTCAGTTGGTGTTCACCAATCGGACCAAGACTATCCAATTACTTCTATTTTCATTTTATTAAGTTTTCTAATTAGGGAATTTATCTAGGATTGAGGCTATGTTGTTGTTGTTCTAACCAGGGAATTTGGAGGCTGCCTTTGATATAGAAGGAAGTTTCTTATAAAAAACGATAAAAGAAAAAAGAATCCAACAAAATAAACTAGGTTTTTTTTATTGTTTTCTTTACAAAATTTGAGGTTGTATGACATGTGGAATAGTAAATTAGAATTTTAGTACATTGGAGGAATGCACTAGAGTATAAACTATAAAGACTTTAAGTTGAGTATGACCAAGACCGAATACATGCATTGTAAGCTCACGAGTCACGAATGATAGAGATCAAGATAATGTAGTAAAGTCATATTGAATGAAAGTTCTTCATTTAAAATGTTGATAAGAAAGGGACAGAAAATGAAACATCCTAATTTAAAATAAAAAAGAATGTAGGTTCATAGACTCATAATTATCACATACATTTAAGCATTTGTGTCCAAATTTTTAGAGAATAGGAAGGTCAAGCCTTTAGAGTTTAGACACATGGCCTCCGACACTTGTACTCGTGTTCAGGACATAGATGATAGGTTCTAATGCAACCAAATATAACCAAAGTTTGATAGACTCCCAAAAAGTCTTTTAAATACTGATGGTTTTCCCCAAATTCATTGTCTTGTGTCAACCAAAGATAGCTTTGAATTTGTGGACAAAAATTCATAGCTATCTTTCCACAAATTCATAGCTATCTTTGGTTGTATTGAAGTAGCTACCAACAAACTAAAGATCTGTATTGAAATCAAACTCTTGTGCTAAAAAAAAATTGTTGTGTTTCTTGGAAGAGCACTATGCGTGCTACATAGCCGGTCCCAAGTCCGAATAAAGGAGGACTCCGATGCCCATTTTCCATACCCAAAAATGGTTAAGGGAGGCCCCAAGCCCATTTTCCATTCTTCGAATATGGAGGAGGGCTGCGATAGGTTGACACCCAACGTAAAACTTTTGTCACTCTTCATGATATGGATCAAACACATAAACGTTGGGGCGTTCCCATTTAGCGACGCACTGCATTGGAGCCCGAATGTTGTGAGAAATGAGCAAGGGTGTATTTGGATGGTTTGGAAAGCTCACTATCAATTTCACTTAATCGAGCACAATGGAAGAGTTTGATCCATGTAGCCGACCCCAATTAATTTGGGATTGAGGCTATTATGTTGTTGTTGTTGTTTTGGAAGAGCAGGTTGGAAAAAGCAAATTAATGTAGCTGATCCCATATAGTCGGGAGAAGACTTTACTTTTTAATTGCCTTTTTCTGCTCACTGACATGTGTTATTGAAGTTAAGGCAGCACTTTTGGCCGTTGGGTTAAGGTTGTCCAACCAGTTGATTTGCAGCTTGGAGACAATGAGTTAGCAATATTGTCTGGAACTGTTGGGTTGCAGGTAATATTTACCATTAGAAGAAGATCAGTATGTTCTTTGGTATCTTGATGCATTGGCAATTTAGCTTGCATGAATGAGACAAAAGCATTGGTAAATTTAGAAAGAAAAGAGACAAACATTAGTTTCTACGACATACTTCTGATTTGTACTTGGTTTTTACCTAAAAAATTTTCACTTGTCATGGAGGAAATACAGTGATGAATTTCCTTTTGATGCCATCCCTACTATAATTTAGAACAATTAGCATGTGTACACGTGGGTTGCACATATTTATGATTCTATGAACATAATTCAAGATTTTTAAAATATTTTTAAATATAGTATTATTTTTTGGTTTTTCAATATGTTATGTTAAGGACTAATACTTTAGCTGATAGTGTAATTAGTAAGGGAGAATATTGTGCATACAAATTGAAAGGGAGTGAAATGGCATTAAGAAGTAAAAAAGTATTGATGGTACATGTGACGAATAAGAAAATTGGGAGCATAAAATAGAGCATCTTCGTTGCATTCCTTTTTTTTTTTTTTTTTTGAGGTCCCTTCTTTGCATTTTTAGGGAAATAGTGCAATATATATGTTTTCTGAGCCCAACTTTAGAAAAATAACTTGTAAATTGTCATTATTTTCTCTGTGCATTAAGTCTTTATTATTGATTAAGAGAATGCTTTTGGAATTTTATAAAGTTAATAAAATTCGAGTTTGTAAACCTTTTGCATGATAATGTTATACAATCATGCAGAATTATGGTGCCTTTCTGGAGAAAGATGGGGCGGGGTTTAGAGGAGGAATCAAACTTACTGGTCTGAAAAGTGGAGAGATTGACCTTTCAGCATCACTTTGGACCTATCAGGTATGTTTTGTGCTACTTCTGGTTTATTCCTTCATTATTATTCTTTGGTGCGGTGCAGAAACTTGCAGTGTGATCTCCATATGCTTTACCCCTTTTCAATAAATATATGCACTTTTCCTCTTGCTTTCTATTATTCTTCTTATTTAGTTTAGGAGAGAAGTGAATTCTGAACTGAGATTTCTCCGGTTCGTATGTAGGTAGGTCTTAAAGGTGAATTTATGAAAATTTATGCTCCTGATCTGCAAGAATCGGCGGATTGGGTTGATTTGTCATCCAATTCAATATCTTCAACGCTTACTTGGTACAAGGTTGGTTTAGTCCATTCTTCAGAAGAGTTCATTCTATATGGACTGATTTAAATATGAAACAATTTAAATGTTTTCATTTTTGCTTATTTTATGACAGAGAGAAGAGACGGTGGTCTTAAGAAATTATGTAATGATAAAAAGTAAAAACTGAGCGTAGTTTGTGCTAGCTAACCAGTAGTTTTTCTCAAAATGTGATTTTCATTTATATGTTTACAATTACCCCATGTTGCTGTAATAAGAAAGTTTGTTGATGAATGCCTGTAGCACATATCTAATTCCCCGTTAATTAAAACGTGACAGACATATTTCGATGCTCCTGATGGAATAGTTCCTGTTGCACTTGATTTTGAAAGCATGGGAAAGGGTCAGGCATGGGTCAATGGCCATAACATAGGTCGGTTCTGGTCCCTGGTTGCTCCAAAGAATGGCTGTCAGGAAACTTGTGATTATCGTGGAGCCTATAATGAAAACAAATGTGCAAAAAACTGTGGAAAACTGACCCAGAAATGGTGAGTTCCTGCCTGAAAAGGTTAAAGTTCTTCCCTAGTAAGATATATTTGATGTTTCTTTTCGTATTTTTATTGCATTAATTTTGTCAAAATGTTCCTATATATATTTTTTATTTCTCATTTATCGACTTTTCATTTTTGTGGTACACAGATGTCTGTAGTAATCTTTAAGAATTCAAGAAAAAGCTTTTTAACTGCCTTTTATATATTTCATAAAAATCAATGAAGAAACTATCCTTTTTGACAAAATAAGAAGTCACCTGGAAAGTGGATAAAAAAGGCCAGTAACGTGAATCAATATTCTATGAAAAAATCATTAATATGTTTATGAAATGTGTTAATGACATTTATTGAACCAATGTCATAAGCTTTCTGAATAAAAAAGACCAGTAACGTGAATCAATATTCTACGAAAAACTCATTAATATGTTAATAAAATATGTGTTCCATTAATGACATTAGTGAACCAATATCATTAGCAACTTCATCATTGTGCTCATGAAATGTGTGTTCTAGGTATCATGTTCCAAGATCGTGGTTGAAGTCATCGGACAATCTGCTCGTCATCTTTGAGGAAACAGGTGGAAACCCACTGGGGATATCAGTGAACTTGCACTATACAAGAACCATCTGTGGCAGTGTATCAGAATCTGACTATCCTCCTCTTCACCGATGGACCCGTCAAAGTTCCGTCCACGGGAGAACCTCAATCAGTAACACAACACCGGAAATGCAGTTGCAGTGCGACGACGGACATGTAATATCAGACATTGTTTTTGCTAGTTATGGAACTCCTCTTGGAAGCTGCCAACACTTCTCAACGGGCCAGTGCCATGCTGATAGCTCACTGTCTGTAGTATCCAATGTGAGTTCTTGAATCTCTCAAACTCTACTTAGTTAGTGCATTGAAAGTTCGGGCCCATTTTCGTGAGCTTCCCTCTCTATGCACCAAAGTTCTGCTCTGTTCACTCAGTCTTGCATAGAATTTTTTTTTTTTTTTTGGTTTTTCTAATACATCATGTAGGAGTTGAGATCAAAAGACTGATAAAAGGTTCCTTGTATGTGCTTGATGTAAGGGGAATAATCTTTCCTCCTAAAAGAAAAAGAACTTTTCCAATGCTAACCAGTGACCACAAGCTCTTTTTTCAGGCTTGTTTGGGAAGGAACAACTGTTCTATTGAGGTATCGAATGCGGCGTTTGGATCTGATCCGTGTCAATACACTATTAAAACGTTGGCTGTTGAAGCAAGTTGCACATTGTCCTCAAACACAGGCAAGTCCCAGTTATGATGAAACTGGAACCCGATGTAGCAGCTACAAGTGGGTTGTTCTCCCTCACTCTATTGTACTGTTGTGTGTACCAAATTGACTCAAGTTCTTAGTAACTAAATAAAAATTGGGATTCAGCTACCAATAAAATAAAATAAAATATGATTCTTCTCTTTTGGACCTTAGGCACTTATTCTTCATTTTTTTTTCTGGGTACGTTGCTAACTAATTTGCAAGTCATGGTTTGCAATGTTTTCATCCAAGAAATCCTGTTTTATACAGTATTATGATTAATTACCAAAACAAACACTGATAAAGATTGCAATGGATTCAATTTTTTGAAGTCAATGCTGTGTGCCTGAGAAGAGAACCTGGAGTCATTAAAAGTGGTATTGTTTTCTTGGAGAATGCTAGCGTAACTTCGGTCGGGTACATGCTTGTGCGCATCCCTTCGAAGATGTGACTCGCGATGCATGTGCGCACGCATCTCCACAAAGTGAAGGGACGCGCACACATGAGTCTTACCTGCGTGCCCCTACGTGCACGTCACATTAACATTTTCCTTGTTTTCTTATCTAACTCGAGGTGGCTAAAAGGTAATTATAGGTGGACTGTAGCTAGTTAACTGGTGCAGTGTGGTTCAATTTTTTCTACATATTTTGTTCACTAGTGAGAGAGCCAAACCAAATCAGAACCCTGAATCATGAGATACTAATTGATTGCTAGGGAGGCCTCTGAAGTGTGAATTTTTGTATCGATGTGTCGGTCTTGCTTTGAAACTAATTGATTTTGTCGTAGTGTGATCTTTTTTTTTGGATGAATGGAGGCAATACTCCTTTTTTTGGAGTGTGGTCTTGCCTTTTTTTTTTTTTTTGAAACTAATCTATTTTGTCGGGGTATTGCAGCAATACTCCAATTAGATGAGAGAAATCGAGAGGTCTCTCTCCTTCTTCACAAATTCACACCAAGATCATGAGATAGTGTTAAATGGCAAGTGTCTTATTAATACCCCCAACTCCTCCTCTAATCTCTTAGTCATATCTTCACGGTTCAACTTCTGATCAAAAAGAGATGAACGTGTAGAGTGTGGGATTCGTGGGTGCCTTACTTGTTAAGACTGCTGGTATTCTTGCTGTTGATTCTCGCTTCCTCGTGTTGGAAGCCATTTGAGAGCCTCGAGAACGAGAGAGACGAGCCGGGGATGCTATTGATTCTTGCCCACGACCGTCTCTCTCCGACGACTTCCAATGTGAGTAAGTAAGAATCAACAGCATGTATAGTAACGGTCCCATCAATCATCATGGCTGTCAGGCCTCCGAATAGGTAAGGCACCAACTAATCACACTCTTTGGCCAGTGGAGGCGAAAATGGAGGAGTGAGCGGTCCCTCGTCATGTTTTAACCAGCCATAGCAATGCAAATCTTCTGAAAACCATTGCTCAGGTTCTCTAATCTTGGTTTCTTGTTTTAAAGCGTTTATATATGTTGTTTGTGATTTTTGGTTCTGACTTGGTTTGGTTAATTAGCAACAAAATTTGAAGCATATGGCACTGCTAGCAACAAAATAATGTTTACGTTTGTTTCCTTCAGATTATGCCTACAAGTTTTGAACTGCTACATGCATGAATGTTTAACCTTACTATCTGCTTATTTGTTCATTATTGATTGATATCTTTTTTTGAGAATTGATCACCCGACCTCACTGAGGTGGGAGGATAATCTTTTCCACTGTGCTACACACGTGGTTGGCTATTATCGATTGATATTAATAAGAATTCTATTGAATTGCATACTTTTTTTTTTTCGTTTTGTTACTAAAAAAATGTTGTTTCAGAGTAAGCTCAGAACCATTTTACAATTTCTTGCAATGTTATATATATACATATATATATATGTATGTATGTATATATATTGCCTAGCAATCATCTGATAGAGTCTAATAGTTGTGATGATGATAATGACGATGGACGGCGAAGTATAATGACTATCTGTTTAGGAAAAGTGCCGTGGACATGAACAAATTGAAGAACCTTGCAGTTTGTTGAATGATTGCATAATTTTTTGGAGCAACTTCCTGATGCAATATTCAATGGCTTGAATGAGGAAATTCCTACCGTCGAGTTTCAAAAAAATGTGAAGATTTCCTTGAAACTGATCGCAAGGTTGAAGCTACTATGAGGCTGGAAACTTTTGCACCTTGCCGGAAGAAACATCAACAGCTTCGTGGCTAGCGATTTGGTAGAGAAAGATTATGAATCAACTGGTAGCACTTCTCTTGGCTACAAAAATCATGCTGATGACAACTTGGTGTTTCTGACTACTAATGAAGACGCCGGCGTAACAGAAGCTGTATGAGCAGAGTATGTATCATTTTCTTTCCACAACAATGATTTCTTCTGTGTTTTCATCATTTAATTAACTGTTTTTAATTAGTTGAGCAAAAAGAGTCCTATTTCTATGAAATCCATTTCGTATCTGATAAGATTGATATCTCTCTATATATTAAAACTCCTACATGTTGATGTCCTGCTGTATGTCAAGTTATTAAGTTTCGAACTTTCAATTTTCTATGAATGAAAGGTTTGTTGTACATCTGTTATAACTGATGTTTAGGAACATCCAAAATGGTTCAATATCACCTTTCAAATTGTTATGAAAAATTATCAATCTAGAGGTGAAGAATGTAAAAGCATTTATTATTAGGATTGAATATTCTAATACCTAATGCACAAGCTCTATTCATATGAGTAGCCACATAATTGTTTTGTCCAAATCTTAACTTACAATTAATACGTTGTCGTATTAGAATGAGAAAAATCAAATTAAAGAGAAGAAAAGAAATAAGCGCCTTCATTGCCAAGAGAGGCACTTTTGGCCGCATTTTCTTCGAAATCATCACATTTTTTTTCATGAATGTTGATTTGGAGCCCCCGCGTTACTTCCTAAATTATTTCATCAATCCATTACCACCTGGGGTTTGAAATAAGACCTCCAGAGAAAACGTCCCAGCTCTTCCACGTTTGACAAGACACTTGCCCATGAAAAAAGAGATGGTCAGCTTGTTCGCTTTCCACCGTACCCATAAAACAACAATTGAGTGAAATAACCAAGTGGGGCATCCTTCGTTGGAACTGTCACACGTATTCAAACCACCGTGCAAGCTTGATGCACGAATGGACTAGATTCATAAATAAGATGATTAAAAGATGAATTTCACGAGATGTTCTGATAAATAATTTAATTGAATAAGAAAACTTGTTATGTTTGAAAAATGTTTAATAGCATATTTTAGTTGTTTACTGGTTACATTTTTATTTGTATATGTAGTTTAATATGAAAAATGTCAGTAATTACTGATTTTGTTTGTCAAATGTCATTAGTTACTGTTGAAAACTGTCATTAATAACCTCTAATGGCAGCTCAATTTAATATCATCAATAAATTTTCTTCTTGTTGCGCTGTATAATGCCTAGCATTGCTTTTAATTGCTATGCTCTCATCCACACATTTCTCTCTCGTTTGGTATAGAAGAATCTGATGAATCTCAATTATAAGTCATTTACGCGTTCAGTAACTGCGCAAGCGATATATTCTTGTTTCTTTTCTATGATCCTAATTGGAAATTGGATGTAGAATCTGTAGATGATGATATGAAACAATGTAGTAAAATGCTAAAAATTAGTCAAGAAAAATAATTTAAACACCTAAAATTCTAAGTTTTGACTGCGATTATTTACGATGGTAAAGTAACAGACACAAATGCATTTGGAGATGGTGCATTCCTTAATGGTCTATGTGAAAGATAGAAATGAACAGCTACCTAATTTTCTTTCAGTCATGGAATTGATTCCAGGAAACTGAGACCAAATCAGTCTTTTTCATTGTTGACTAGCTAGCTAGTATCAAGTAGACCAAGGCCGGCGGCAATACACCGGAAGCCACAATGGCCATCGCTAGGCACATCGAAGGTATTCTCAACATATGGAACCCAGTTCGATTGAATGCTAGAAATGAACCCAACCTTAGACACACCCATTGAAGCTCCACGGGTTCGGTATGTTTTGGCAACATATGACCTTTGCTTCTTTCGCGAACAAGCAAACTCCTCGTGATCGGCACATATTCAAAACCACTAAGAAGTCTTATTGTAGATGTATCGTCTTCATCGGGCTTCTCTTTAATGTTTTTTTACTTCCTTTTTTGATGTTTGGTCTCCTTTTGTCTTCACCTTAGCGGAGGTGGAATCATCGATGTGGATGAAGGGTTACTAATCTCTCTCAATTGTTGAATGATCCTCAAACGGGCATCCTCATCAATGCAACCTCCAAACTTATCAACGACTCTCTGGATTTCGTCATTGAAGTTATAATCAACCCGACCCACATGTTGCTCGGTATCAAACTTAACTTCGCCAATGATCGTATGTTCTCAAGTGGTATAGGCGAACGGCCAAAAGGTGTACATTAAGCTCATGTGCACAAGGAAGACTATGTGTAGAGCGTATGTCACAACCACAAAGAAACTGGTCGCTCCTAACATTCTATACACACTCAAATTCTTCACGAATCAACTTGAGTGTCTTGGGAGACATAACCCCGCAAATGATGATACAAAGGGCCCATGAAGCCGTGTTGCACCACATTCAAACTCCGCTCAAACAATGCCTTTATCTTGTTGTGTTGGTTGTCTATCATGCCATCAATGACACCCCAAAACGCCTTAAAGTTTGCTTGACAATGCCCAACATGTTTCTTGAGAGTTGAATGCGCAGACTCAACTCTTTGCGTCGTTGTCTCCCCCAAGTGCATAATCTTATCCGTCCAAGCAGAAACAAATCTTTCTTTAAACCCCCAACCCAAGTGTTCTCTAAATACTCGACCAACCCTTTCACATCACCATAATCATGTCGTATCTCATTATACCTACGTTCAAACGAGGCATTGGACTTCGCATACATCAATGCCGTCCATTTATCATTAAAAAGTGTGAAGTCCTCATTTCTTGCAAACATTTTCTTGGTGTTGGTCAAGACATTTCGATTTATGTGCCATGTGCAAAGTAGGTGAAACGATTTGGGAAATACTTGTTGGATTGCAAGTGACAAGTCCCAACTCTCTATCGATGACAAAAACACCCTATGAAGACCAACCCTCTAATATTTGCTTCAAAATTTCTAAAGCCCATAAGTAGTTGTCCTTGCTTTCCGACGACGTAAAAACAAACCCAACCGAGAAAGCGACCTCGGTCGAAGTCACCCCAATAATCTCAAACAATGGCATGCGGTACCTATTGGTCTTGTATGTGCAAATCCATGATAAGGACCAAAGGGAAACAACGCACCAAATTGATAGAGTCGGGATGTGCCCGAATATGTCTGGTCCAAGACATTTGTATCATTATCCTTTCTATGCCATGACAAATAATTATTTTGCTTAAATAAGCGCAACAGCTTGTTGCATTTGCGTTCTCCCACCGCCTTTCGCATTCTCGTTGTCTTTGTCGTGCATTGTAAATCGTACGAAGAGTGGAAGCATTGTTTTTATCCCTTTGCCTCAATGTGTTCAAGATCTGTCTTGGCATCATGTTTCCCTTAGTCATTTGCCCCGCTACAACCTTCTCATCCTGAGTCAACTGACCGGCATATGAGTGCCCTTCCAAGTACATCGCTGTGTCATGGTTGTGACGCCCACATAGCACATGCAAATACCATAAAAAGTCCGAATCTTCCTTGATGTAAATAAAAAAAGGCACTCACATTTCTTGGTGCCACTGTGAGGCCTTGTCTTATCCTCCCCTTTCCTCTCCTATGTTCAAATTTGGTGTTTTTTTCTCAAGTTTCGCTTTGCTTTGGATATCCCTATTCTTTGAGAAATACCTCTATATGTACCAGACCTCTCACAAGCAAGCTTCACCCTACCCCTACGGCCAATCTCTCCAGCATCAGACTTCTTCGTAACCAACACAAAATTTTCTTTCCTGTCCCAAGTTTTGAACCCATTCAACAGCCTCCTTCCTAGACCCAAATGGTTCTTCACGACTAAAAAGACTTGTGTAGTCTTCAAATTGAGATGTGGATGGCTTTTCCTGCAACAAAGTATGTGTATCGTAAGATTTGATAATGAAAAAATGAATAAACAGTTAAAACATACTGTTTCGGTATTGCAGTCCGAGAATCATCATAAAGACTCGGCTATACAAGTCCGAGACTATGCATCATGTCACGGTACCTACCCACCTAACGACACATTGGCACTACATAGTTTCGGTTGTATTACTCCGAAACGATCTTAGAGTGTCGACTACATACAACCGAGACCGTATGTATTGTCTCCGTCATGTGTGACCGAGCACTTCGCGTCTCCATTACGGTTTGAAAAATGTAAAAAAAACATAAAAAATATAGAAAACAAACCTTATCTTCTTCTACGTCCGCCTCCCACTCCTTATCTTCACCCATTACACGCTAACCGTGATCTAAAAACGACCAATCTTGCAAACCCTACAATACAAAACCCACTTTATTTTCTCTTTCAAAAATGAATAAACCAAATGATACAACCACCAAAAAATCCAAAGAGTAGCAACATACTTACAATGTCCGTAACCCCTTGAATCGAGAAACGATCACACCGTATGAGGGATCGATTGCAAATGACGAAATTTGGAGGCTTGTATGAAGGTGGGGTGCGCGGGAAGAGAAGGAATTCGATCGTGAGTGAATAGTTAGGTTTGAGAGGGCATTTTTGACATTTCCATCCAAAACCAATTTTCACAAAATTTTTCCCCGGGTGCCTTGATCATTATGCGGGGTGCACATAGCCCGACTCTTTTCTTTATCATCTCAATCTCCTATTGCATAGCAATTCTCCATGCTTGAAACTCTTTCGCTTTAAAGTAGTTTGATGGTTCCGAAATAGCAAGGTCGCATCTTTGGTAGATATCTTGCAATGTTCTTGTACCTCGAATCGGTTCATCGTCATAGGCTCATCTAGGGGAATGAGTTCTTGTTGGCTTAGATCACCAAATGAATGTGATGTAGATGTCCAACACCATGTCTTTGTCATTTAATCAAATTTAACATTCCCGTTAACAAATATAGTGTTAGTTTCCAAACAAAATATTCTATAGCCTTTTGACACATTGCTATAGCCAAGAAAGATCCCCTTCTTCGCTTTGCTATCCAAATTGTCTCTTTTCTCGCTTCGGTACTTGATAGTAGCATAAACACCCGAACACTTTGAGATGTTCCACTTGATGGCTTCACATCGAACCATGCTTCATAAGGTGTTTTGTCTTCAAGTGCTTTTGTGGGAAGTCTATTTAGTTAATAGATAGTCGTGTTGACAAATTTTCCAAAATTTCCTTGGAAATCCCCTTTCAAATAGAAGATATCATGGCCATATTCATTACACTTCTGTTTTTCCTTTCACTTACACCATTTTGTTCAGTGTGTGTAAGTGACAGTGTCTTGGTCTTTGAATTCTTGCATCTCTCGCAAAACTAATTAAATTGGTTTGAGGTGTATTCAAGTGTCATTGCTTGTCTGGTCTTAAGATTGCATTGATTTTTCACATAGGCTTTGTATGTTTGAAAGACACCATAAACTTCACTTTTAGCAAACAAGAAATAGACGCAACACATCCTGGTAAAATCATCTATGAAAAAGATGAAATACTTGTTACCTCCCAAAGAAGGCTCCTTCATTGGTCCACAAACATCAGTGTGAATAAGTTGCGCTTTTGAGAAGCTCTCCATGCTTGATTTTTGGAATTGGAAGTTTGGTCATCTTCCCTTTTTGACAAGCATCACAGATCGTTGGGGCATGTGCCCTAGGTCAATCCATTACTTGTCTTTATGAGTTAATAAAATAGAGGATTTTATTTGTTGTTTATTATAATTAATTTGCATGTTTACATTATAATAAGATCCATGGGTATTTATAGAAATATCCTAAATGTCTTTAGTCGATCATTATATCTGGGAACTATAATGAATTAAGACTTGTGTGAGTCTTGATTCATGATCATATGATGATTATACGTATAGGGATACGAATCAAGATCACGAGTACTTGTTAGGGAACAAAGTCTTTGATCGAATTCGCTATGAGAACATCACATGGATTAAGTCATAGTTGTTTCTCATGATATGTATATTTTTCAAATCCTCGACTTGAGATTACTAGAGACTTCAACATTAGGAACACAATGATTTGACACAATCAAACGTTGTCTTTAACCTGACGATTATAAAGGTTGTGATTGGTTACTTGAGTGAGCAATGTGATGAAGTTGTGTAATCAAGATAAAATTTATCCCTCTCATATAAAGAGAGATATCCAAGTGGATCCATCGATGTGTTAGATCGTTAAAAAGCCTAGTCTAAGTGAATTGATATTGATCAATGTCACTTGGATGTTTTCATCTACCTAGAGACCGAGACTAGTACGATTGAACATGTTGGATGACGATTCCATGTCTTACGTTTGATCAAAAGGATATCGTGTGACAAAAGGATGTTATATACATTATTGATTAGGTTGTATCGATTTGATATTCGTACAACTTGGGTAGTCATTATGTCTTGCTAGATGCCGCTTATGACTTGTATACCAAAATGTGTTTTGGTACACTGCCAACGTTGTATGAGCCTATTGGGTCGCACACTAAGAATGGTTTTGCGAGATTTTAAGATGGTTAAAAAAAGAATTTTATATTGTAACGACCCGAAAATTTGACTTGTGCCACGTGTCGTCGTCGAGTCGTATGTGGGATCCATTCGTCGAAATACGTATGTCCGAATCTCGAGTGAAGATGCTAATTGTTGAGAAACGTATACGCGGAGAATTCGGAGAACCGAAACACGAACGGGGACGCGCCTCGAGTCGCGTGCCGACGTGGGACCGAAATGTGGCTATAGTGGATTTATGTGGTTTTAAGGTGGACATTGGATACGCATCGTGATATGTGTAGTGCGAATATCGAGATTTTGAAAGGAGGCGGGTTGGTGCCTCGAGATGCGCGCTGCTCGATCTCGAGGACACTTTTGATTTGAAATCAAAAGGGAAATAAAAAGAAAATGTTATATATATATATATATATATATATCATATATATAAAAGCACGAATCACAAATTTTTGAGTCGTAATCAAATTTACCTTTTTGTCCCTCGCCCACACTTCTCGTGCGTCCCGATCTTTCCTTTTCTGATAACTGTATTAAATAGTTATTAAATAGCTATTAAATACAATCGTACTAGGCTATCTATTAAATAGGAAAATTGTATTAAATAGCTATCTATTGCTAACAAATAGGAGGATAAATTTATAGTCGGCTTCTATTGCTAACAAATAGGAGGATAAATTCGTACTAGGCTTCTAAATAGCTATTAAATACAAACAATGCAACTAAAATCCTATTAAATAGCTATTTAAATCAAAACTATATCCAAATACAACCGGCACTACTAAATAGTACAAATATAAAAAGATATATATGTATGTATACACATGCGTACATGGTAGATTAGTCCAACTCATACTACAACTATACGTCACATGAATCAAAGTTGTTCTCAAAATCAACTTTAGCCACTTATCACCTTCCTATTTTGATGTTTCTAAATTCAAGTATTAATACAACTAAAGTTGTATTCGGTGAACACTAATTAACCAACACCAACACAATTACCAAGTGGGTCCCACATTACAAGCAATTGTAATGTGTAACAAATTTGGTCACGATCCAACATATATTTTCATTTAAACTAAATCTTGCTAAATGTTACAATTTTAATAAAACAATCTATGAGATATTCCCACTACGTAGAGGCATAAGTTCAATAGATTATTTTAACATTCAAAACATGGATATAACTCTGCATTCTTACCCAAATTAATTAAACTATGATTAATGTTGATTTCAGAGATTAACAATCGTAATTCGGGCCTTATGTGGACAACTCGCTTTACTCGGAAAGAAGAATCAATGGAATATGTTATTTCGGATGATGATTATTTGTGTGTGCATTGCTATCGGCGAGTCGATGTGACAGTGCTTACATTGGGAAGCGTGTCGACATGGGTATTAGGTAGGAGTGACCCGAGGATGCTAGACTTGGCTAGGAAATGGTATAAGGTGTATGATTAAACCAAAGCCTAAGTCGAGTGTCGGTGAGAGTACAAATGTGTCAATTAAGTGACTTAAAACATTAACCATATGATTGAATGGGCCTAAGTAAATTAAATTAGAATAAATAATATAAAGCCTATAGTTAGGTTGATTAAATGTGGACCTTGGAGATGCATTTAGATAATCCTAATTAACCTTTGATTAAAATCATATGTTTCAGGACGTGCTACGCACGATTGACACATTTGTATATCCCATTTTTTTCCTTATTTTTTCATATGTAATGCGTAAATTACATTCCATGACATATTATTTTCCTTATTTTTTTCAATTGCAGAGAACCACTGAGTAAAGAAGTTCAGTTCATTTGAGGAGAAAATGAAAATTTTAATATGAAGGCAGAAACTATGACTGTAGAGGAAGTGAAGCGCCAAAGATCGAAAGCTACGGTTAGACATTATTATATACAAAATAATATTATATGACTTCTTCATGATATAAAACTAATTGTTAATTTTTTACACAGGAATTGTATGTTGTTTGCAAAGTGAAAATCATGTCAATAAATTCAAGTGGTTCTTGGCATTACAATACTTGCTATTCACATTACGTCAAGTTAGAAAAATCGGGAACACAATATTATTGCGAAAGGTGCAAATAATTTGTTACAACGCCATATCAGAGGTACGTTAAAATTATATTATACAAATGTATGTCACTTTTATAAATTACGTATATCATTTTAACATGCATCTTTGAGTCTTATTAGCCATACCTTAAAACTATTTATTATTAATTTTCAATTTCCTAAGATTCTTTGTTGTTGTACTGTATATACATATATCTTGTCAAAAATCTAATTCATGACAATTGGATTTGTTTTTAGATTTAAAGTTCATGTGCGCGTCGAAGACAATTCAGGGTCCACAACTTTTGTTCTATTCGATAGCATAGTGAAAAATATTATTGGTAAAGACAATGGCGAAAGAATCTTGAATGAGGCATCTTCTAGACATCTTTTTCTAATTTAGAATACAAAACTAATTGAATGCAAATGCAATATTCTATATAATCTATATCTTATTCATTTTTATGGTCCTTTTGTTCTAATTTATTTTTTGCTTATATTGTTAGACAAACGAAAATATTGCAAAATCCAATAGAACTCGTGAGATTGTAGGAAGAAGTTTTACTTTTAAACTAAAACTCACTAATTACAATTTAGCCAAAGGGAAATGAAAATTTCACCGTTTCGAGTATATGTCATGAAGAAAATGGAGATAATTTTCGTCATAATGAGGTATTTATTTTATTTTACAAGAATAACTTACAAGATCACATTATATAATTTAATTTTACATATTGTCTTATTCTTGAAAATAATAGGGGAAGTTGTCAAATGATATTTCAACACATAAATACGAAGTCGACAACAACAAAGAAGTCAACATGAAGAGAAAAAATATTGATACCGAATTGAGAATAAATAAACGTCCAAGAAAATATTGTTATGTTGAGTAAGTTATTTGAAGTTACATATCATTAATTAGTTACTTATATATTTATAAATAAACTAATATAATGTATTTCTTAAGCAGTGATGACGAAGATGAAGTATAGTCAACATCATCATGAACATGCTACAAAATACAAAAGACTTTTTATATTTAATTTTTAGCAAAAAGTAGGCATTTTATATTTTTATTATCATATTTTCAACTTATTTAGCATTGTATATTAAATTTAATATTTAATATTTATATTACATAGTTTGTTCAAATTCATAAATATTATTTTAATTTTTATTATACATTCGTATGCTTATTAAATTTACATTGTTTTAACTATAATGCATGGCTCATATCCTTCTTTTTTCAAGTTATATATCAATCTATCTATCATTAATTAGGCCGTAGGAAACTCGAGTTGTCTCGTAATTACTAAGTTCGATGTTCTTCTAGATCATGATTATGATTTTGTTTGACATGATTCTCATCTTTTTAGATCGCATCCAAGAATTCTAGCATTGGTTATTTCTATGAAAAATGACAATTTATTGATGCCTTGTTCCATACATACTCACAAGATTGACATCTCTCATTAAGCATGGAAACTCCACATGTTTTTTTTTTTATTGATTTTTTTATTGGTTTATGACAATATATTGATGACTTTTCTTCATGTTGAACATAAATGACATCTTAAAACATCAATTTATCATCCCTTTAGTTTCATAGGCATTGATGAAAGTTTTGTATTAGGTTTTGTGATTCTGAATTTTTTTTTCTTATTTTAAGTTATTCTTCTTTGTTTTTTATTTGTTTCTATATTTGATATAACCAAGTTATTGCATTCTTATATAATATAGTTACCTCTCACCTTCATTAGTAGACAAAAAAAGTGATTGAAACCATGAATTCTCAATGGGATTTCATAATTCTTGTTTCGTTCATATTATTTTCTCTTTGTTTTAGTCCTGCACTTGCACTCAATAAGGTATGAACTTTTTTGTATTCCTTTAGTGTCATGATTAAACATAGATAAACTTTTGGAGTTTAAATTTCTAAACATTTCTCTATATGTGATTATTTGGTCTCTTGTACAGTCTTATGTGGTGTACTTGAGTTTAATAGAGCAACAAATTCACATTATGAGTTAGTTGGATCTTACTTGGGAAGGTGAACTAATCTCAACTCTATTGTATGCTGCATACATGATATATGTTCAAAGTGCTCTCTTACATACAATCTACTAAGTAAGCCTTCTCATGAACATTGACATCCTTTTGTTATATATACTACTTGTTCTTCACAATTTTGATCATTCTCATTCCTTTATGTGCAAAATTCAATTTGATCATCATCGTCTCAAACGGCTTACATGAAATTACCAAGAACATAAGTAGGACATAAACCTATGCCTTCCATCACTTGCATTTAAAGATTTGGGTGGCCTTAGTTTTAGTGGTTTTTTGATGTTTTCCATATGGATCTTGTTAAAATTGAGAAATTTGACAAAAAGGTTTATCATTTCTTGGAATTCAATCAAAATCAGTTGATGAATTGAGTTTTTTTTTTAATGTTTTCTTCTACTCTTCAACTCTTTTTGATCAATCTAGAGATTTGGGTGGCCTTAATTTCAGGTGATTTAGTGTTTATTTTTTATATGGGTTGTTAAAATTGAAAAACATGGCACGAGTACTTTAACATTTTTTGGTATTCAATCTAAATTAGTTGGTTTGCTAGAATTGGAAGAAAAGGTGAATTGTGTCATTTTTGTTTCTAAGTATGATATAGAAGTTGTGTATTGGTTACTTTTTGTGGTTAATTAGATTGAGAATTACTTGATTGGAATTTAAGTCACCATCTGGGATAATGGAGTACTTCAATGTTTTCAATTCTCAATGTAATTTGCTAAGATTACTAATCTACAATTCTGTTAAACATAATTCTACTTGAATATGAAGCATTGTGGAACTAAGCAATTTCTTTCTACTGTTATTTGTCTGCCCAAGTGAATGAAACTAGGCTTAATCAAATTAACTTATATATAATTTGTTTCTACTATTTTTGTGGTTAACTTAATCAAATTAACATTGTAAAATAATATAAATATGTGTAAATGTAACTAAATCAAACCTTAATTAATTAACGCTTAATTATATGTGTAAACGTTTAAGAGATCCTTATCTGATGACAACATTCTTTATGAAGCTGACACTCTTATATCAACTATGACCATAGAATGAAGAAATTCTCTAACACTATTGTACCAGAAAAATCGCATGGAGACTGCGCTGGTATTTCTGAATCCACACCTGATGTGTCAACCAATGAAAATGGTATATCATACAAATGATTAGTTTATTGTATCTATTTCATAACATAATGCACCTCATCATCTAAATTTACTTGTCTTACATTAGAATGAGAGTGCAAAGCTGCTTCTCACATTGTTTTGTTGTAAAAGGAAATGTACTTTTAAATGCATGCATAGAAGGTTTTACAGGATATACAAAACCCAAAGAGAGATACAACAAAAATAAGAAAATAATGGAAAAAGATCAACTAAGGCAAGGTTGTTTATGTGGAATATGTGATTGAAGGACTACAGAGTTCCACATGGTACATGAGAGAAGGCAACACAACCTCTCTTTTAATATTTCTTTTTTTTTCTTGGTCAGGGTGTCTAAAACTTTAATCCCAACTAATTCAATTATTTACATTCATAATTTCAAAGTTATCATTTCTATCTATAGAGTTTGAGGTAAAGATTGAACTTTATGTACACAAAACATCAATAAACCACTAAAACTAAGGCCACCCAAATCTCTAAATGCAGCGATGGAAGGCACCGGTTTAGGTCCTACTTATGTTCTTGGTAATTTCATGTAAGCCATTTGAGACCTGATGATGATCAAATTGAATTTTGCACATAAAGGAGGGAGAATGATCAAAATTGTGAAGAACAAGTAGTATATATAACAAAAGGATGTCATGTTCATGAGAAGGCTTACTTAGTAAATTGTATGTAAGAGAGCACTTTGAACATATATCATGTATGCAAGATACAATAGAGTTGAGATTAGTTCACCTTCCCAAGTAAGATCCAACTAACTCATAATGTGAATTTGTTGCTCTATTAAACTCAAGTACACCACATAAGACATCGCACAAGAGACCAAATAATCACATATAGAGAAGTGTTTAGAAATTTAAACTCCAAAAGTTTATCTATGTTTAATCAAAACACTAAAGGAATACAAAAAAATTCATACCTTATTGAGTGCAAGTGCATGACTAAAACAAAGAAAAAATAATATGAACGAAACAAGAATTAGGAAATCTCATTGAGAATTCGTGGTTTCAATCACTTTTTTTGTCTACTAATGAAGGTGAGAGGTAACTATATTATATAAGAATACAATAACTTGGTTATATCAAATATAGAAACAAATAAAAAACAAAGAAGAAGAACTTAAAATAAGAAAAAAATAATTCGAATCACAAAACCTAATACAAAACTTTCATTAATGCCTATGAAACTAAAGGGATGATAAATTGATGTTTTAAGAGGACATTGAGGGCCGCTAAGGCACCCCACCAATTCATGAAGGCACCCCCGTTATTGAGGGCACAAAACAAATTTCCAAGGGCACCCAAAAATTACACATGAAATCCCGAAAATACCCTCCCCGCACAAACACGAAAAAACCCGCCGCACCCCACCACCCCCTCCACCACCTTCACCGATCTTGACTCCAAGACTCGTGAGCCGATTTCGACTCCAAGACTATTGCACCCCACCACCCGCTTCACCATCTTCTGGTTTACGCTTTTTTGCGCTCGTAGGGTCGTGGTGTGAGCCGATTTCGTCTCCAAGTTGGGTTCGATTGAAGTTCGTTTGACACACCTTATTTAGTGTAATTAAGTTACATTTGGTAGAGTAGTTGTGATTTACAAGTGGTGGTGGTTTGTTCAATAGTTTAAAAAATGGGAATTCGCGGTTCTCGCCACACAGCGAGATCGTGCTAACTTTCTCGCCAAGCATGGCCGAGAGGGAAGCTACATTTTTAGGAAGTCGCAGCCTCGCCACAAAGGACGGAAAGTCTCACAAAGGTCTCTACACGCATGGCCGATAGTACTCTAGTTCTCTCGGCCGAGACTTGACGAGAGCAAGGCGAATTGAAGTGGTCAACCTATATCGGTGGTGCACAACCGAAACCTTTCAATCGGACGCGGTTGGACACCGCCGATATATAGGAACAATTGTCGGTCATGGGTGACCGCAAACATGGGCTAGTTCACGAACTCGCTTGACCGAGACATCGAAATGGATGAAATTGAACATTATTTTTCGTAAATTTTTTGTTGGGTTCTGCTCCATGCGCTTATATGTTGTAATTTTTTCAGTATGGCTCGTCCAAGGCACCTAGGTGACTAGGGAGGATATTAAAGGAAAGATGAGGATACTTAGTATCGGGGACACTAGGTGATATTATGAAATACCAAGGAACATTTGAGAGATAATAAAAAGACTCGATGATTAAAACTCGCAAAGAACACAATCATAAGCAATGGAAAGGTAGTCATACATCATAAGCGTCATGAGGAATCGCTTTAGTAAAAGCAAAGCCACTTCAAAAAGCAAAATATATAATAATTACAACCGGACAAAAGTAAACAAGTGAAAGCAAATAGTAACTACTTCTTTACATAATAAGAGACCAAAAGCAAAAGCACGGCGGCATGGGCTTTGGATGGCTAGACACGTCTAGAAAGCATGAGCTTGATGTGAAGATGGCATGGGCCCGATTAGTCGCTAGGTCCTTGGTAACGGATAATGCAATGTGATGATGCGGGGAAAAATAGAGAAATTCCCTGAGAGCAAAGATACACATAATCATGGAATCGCGTCATAGTCGGAAAATGAATATACACACGGATAATGAGACATCCCAATAAATACCATAAGCCAAATAGAAGACAAATATCATCTGTGTCCACACATGGCGATATGATATGTGAAAATGTTGAGGGAATGTCGCCTTGGAGGAGGATTCCAAATAATCTCAACGCCATTGTTGAATAATTCTTTGACAAATGAACTCTACCAAAGGATGATGAATGGCAAGATTCATGGTAACCGTAGGAGACTCTTAGTATCGTGGTCACAAATCTGCATCGAAAGATTTTGAATGTTATCGTCGTAAACAGATCCGTAGATGACGAACATTTAGAAGCGATCTGTTTAAATTCAACCAAAATGTACAGCACAAACACGAAAAGACCCAAAAAAAAGGGTTCTCGGTTGTACATATCCGAAACTTTCTTCTAAGTCTCGCTCACAAACGACCGAGAGTTACTGAGTACTCTCGATTTTACCAATCCGTGACCGACGTACACCTATCGGTCCTCTATGACCGAGATATCACCATAAATCTCGGTCCTGCGAGGCCGATACAATCGCGCACATCCACAGAAACTTCGGATAACCGCAAAAAAAACACAAAAAATTTGCAAAATTTCCGTGAGTTCGACCTCCTCTTGCACGCAAGAGAAATAATAATCCTACATTATATAGTGGAAACAAGTTCGGATTTGAAGAAACTACCAAACCCTACGTTGACAAACAAATCATCATTTTCACAGCTTATACACAACTAAACAAATTCTAAAAACCCGAATATGGTTGTCAAACATTGTTACATCGTCGTTTGACGAGCAAGAATCGATCGCCTCTTCGCCAAACGCAATGTGGCTGTGGCTTTGTAGTTCGAGCTTCGGTGGGGTGCCCTAACTCCTTGTCAAAATGGTTTGTGGGGTTTGAACCATTATATATATACAAAGGGGGCAAAATGGTCTTTTCCATTTTTGCTTGGAATTTTTACAAATAAGTTGGGTGCTCTCATTAAATGGTGGGGTGCCCTTAGCGCCCTCATGACATTTATGTTCAAGAAAATGGAGTGGACGTAATATAAATGATGGTGAACAAGAAAAGGCATGAGGGCCGCTAAGGGCACCCCACCGTTTCATGAAGGCACCCAATTTTTTTGTAAAATTTCAAATAAAATGGAAAAGACCATTTTGCCCGTATATATATATTGATTCAAATCATACAAACCATTTTGACAAAAAACGGGGCACCCCACCACCAAGCTTGAACCTAAAACGACATTGCGTTTTGGCCGACCGTTTATCGATTCTTGCAGATTGACATCATCCGACAGCGATGTAACAATGTTTGATAACCATATGATGGTTTGAAGGAACTGTTTTTTGTCAACGTAGGGTTTCTCAAATTTTCAGATGTTTTTTTCACGGACGCGATTGATTCGGCCTCGCAGAACCGAGAGTTATGCACACGTCTCGGTCACCTTCCACCGAGAACTGAACAAATCTCGTAATGGACAACCAAGAGCTATTCTACATTCTCGGTTGGACATCACCGACAGGACATAAACTATACACTTCGACTTACTCTGGTGAAGTGGTGACCGAGACGACAATAAAAGTCTCGGTTATGGACAACCGAGAGCTATTTTACATTCTCGGTCATGCTTGGCCGAGATCAGAACAAAATCTCGGCTCGTGTGGCCGAGAACCACGAACGCCCAATAAATGAACCATTGAATGCACCGCCACACAAACATAACAACTACTCTATCAAATGCAACTTAATTAGACTACCAACGCACATTCAAATGATCGATTTCAACACTATCGATGTGTGAACGAAAAACTTGAACCGAGCCCTAATTTGGATATGAAATCGACCAAAACTCAGAGTCTTCAAACTCGAAAAACGTCCTACAACAGAGGATAGAGACATAGAGGAACGAATACAACTTAGATTCGGGATTTCTAGGTGGTTCGTTGACGAGAAATGGAGAAAGTCAAGTAAGAGGACGGTGGTGGGGGGTGCCTCTGCTTTGCGGAGGGGTTTTTTGGTGCCCTGTGTAAATTGGTTAGTGCCCACATTAACTGGGTGCCTTCATGAAACGGCAGGTGGGGTGCCCTTAGCGGCCCTCAAAGGCATCAATATATTGTCATAAACCAATAAAAAAAATCAAACCACTTGTGTTTTTTTCCTTTTTCCCATTTTTTTAAAGTAATGGCCTATTATTAGTAGCTTATTTTTTCAATCACATCTTATCTCAATCACATTAGAGAATATTGATGACCTAAAAAAGGTGTTTGTATTTCTAATTTTTAAATTTTTATTATAATTTTAAATTTTATTAATAAATTCTTACGTCGTACAGAAGACGCTTGAAAACTAAGTATATATATATATATATAAGAGAGAGAAAGAAAAGGATAAGATCAGAAGGAGAGAAAGAGATCGTGAGGAGAGAGAGGAAGTGATGGGGGAAAGGGACGATCGGACGGCGGCTCCCGGCTCGCCACGACGGCGGCGCGAAGTTCGGCCAGGCGAGCCGTCGCAGGCGCGGTGGAGTCGAAGCCGCGGATGGCCAGCGCGAGCAACGCGGCGCGGAGGCCGGCGGCGGATAGCGCTCCAGCTGGACGGTGGCATAGCAGATCCGGCGACTCTCCAGCACGGCGGCGAGATCGGCGGCGAGACGCGGCGGCCGGCCAGCAGTGGAGCGGTGCAGCAGTGACGCGGCCGATTAGCAGCGCGGACGGACGAGCGGGAGTGAGCAGCGGCGCAGGCGGCGCTCGGCAGTGACGCCGGCGAGACGGCAGCGACTCCGGCGCGGCAGCGGGTCGGATCGGCAGCGACGAACCAGCGGCGACGCGACGCGGAGGAACTCACCAGCGGTGGCGGCGCCGGCGACCGGCGAGCGACGGCGTGGCTGCGACGCGATGAACGGCGCGGTGGCGCGTTGTCGACCGGTCGGATGCGCGATTTCGTCGAAATCGCGACGACGCGCGATGGAGGGACTTAGAGTCGGGTGTCGGGTGCGCAAATCGAGACGCGAGCGAGATGTTTTGAGTTTCGCGATTTCTCGAGGTAAGTAAATCGTTAGGGACTTATATTGTATTTCATTTCTCTCAATTGGTTGTTGTTGTTTACTTGTTTTGTGATAGCTTTATTGTTGTTCATTGCGCTTTGTGATGATAGCTATCGTTGAAATTGTTGTCGATTGAGTGAGTCCAATGACAAGTGAGTCACTATTCTCGTTTATCTGCGATATGAGCTCGTATCCGGGACGCCGTCGATATCTCCCAATTGAGTGTACGTTGGGGGCACTTATCCAGGCCGTAGATATCTCATAGTCGCAAGGGTTAGGGCTGGGAGGCATGGGGCTCGTCCTAAACCCGAGTTTGCTGGGATTTTGCCGCGACTCAACGACCTTTTGGTCGGGACTCCTTGTTATTTGGCCTCACTCATTGATGGATTGTTTACGCCTTTTTATATTCACGCGTTCTTTATTCCTTTCGTTCTATTTGCATGAATTTGACTCGCTTTGGATATTGGGAAATGTTGTGTATATGTTCCTACTTTGGATTTACTTACCCGGGCTCGTCATTCTTATGTTTGATCGAGTGCGTAGTCGCGGACGAGTAGCGAGAGGGAAGACTTCATAGCTAGGTGAATTTTTGTATTTACTCTCCTCTCGATGATATTTACTTTGGGTTCCACAATTAAGTTGCTTAACTCCCGATCTTTTTGTTGAGTTATTTAATGTATTTGCTTCCGCTAAATTTTTAAATCTTGAAATAATATTAATAACTCAACTTAAAATTTTGAAATTACTTGTAATGATGGATTGGAAGGCCGACTAGGCTCTCGTTGACCTTGCGAGACGGCTCGGGGTCTACGTGGGCTTAGGCGAGGCGGGGCCCAATTTGTGGAAAATTGGGGCCGTCACATATATTATAAAATTCATGATAGAAACGTCCTTGTGGTGTATTACACTTATACTTCTTTAAGTAGGAGTATATGTGTAATTTACTTAACCGTCTATATACAAGGGTTGTATAAATAGACGCTATAAGTTAGAACACATATAGGAAAAATTAAGGGCCGAAACTCGATTTTCATTTTAGAAACGAATTAGGGTTTTCGGCACGCTCTGGATCGTTTTGGAGAGAAACAAAAGGTTTGGTATTCTCTCGAAGCTAGCACTTCGAATCTCGGTCGTCGTTCGTGTGTGGATCTTTGGTAGAGGACGTTCGTCGTTGCGCGCCTTAGAGATCGATCAACCTTCAGAAATGTATATTGCGACCGAGGTATGATTAAGTTTTCATGGTTTAAACGTTTTTAATGGAATTAGATTCGGATCCCGTTGGGGTTTTTGTCAAAATTGTTTTGTAATTTCCGCTGCGTATGAACCCCAAAACCCAACACGGACATGCGGTTCACTTCGATATTTGGCATATTATGAGCCAAATCTTTCCTCTTCATGTGAGCAAGTCTCCTATGATTAAAGTGTCCAAATCTCTTATGCCAAAGATCCGAATCATTAATCACAAGATGAGCATATGCATGAACATCGGCTCCATCCCAATCCACCGCAAAACTTTTTCCTTTCATCTTGATAGATAGCACTTCACTCCTTGACAATTGTAGATGTGCAAATATTATTCTTGAATTTAAGGGAATATCCTTTCTCTAAAATTTGTCCAACACTCAAAAGATTTCGACTAAGATCAGGCACATATAAAACATCATGAATGAGCTTGATACCGATGGTGTTGGAATGTATATTGTTCCTCGTCCTTTAACTCGCCATCATGTTTCCATTGTCGACCTTCACCTTCGAACTATAAGATTCATCAAGTTCTTTGAAAAGAGTTGAATTGAAAGACATATGATGAGTGCATCCACTGTGGATGAGCCAAGAATTAGAGGTCTCTTAGATGTGAAAACAAGAGACTGCAAAGAGATGCTCCTCCTCAACTTCAGCATCTATTGCTTGTGCTTGTTGAGGGCCTTTTTCCTTAAATTTGCGAACTTTGGTGACATGGTTTGTTTGCTTGCAAACTTCCACTAATAGCATCAGGCCTCCACCAACAATATTTTTCAAGATGAATAGACTTCTTGCAGTAATTACAAGAAGTACAGTTATTTAGGACTTTCTATAATTCACTTTTGCTTTTAACTATATATGATGTACCACTGTTTTTATGAAATTAAGAGAATCAAATTCAGTTTTTGTCTACTGTTTTGTGTGTGCTGAATTTTCGAGATGAACCAAAACAAAGATTTTTGGTCTCCATTGTTGATTCTCTCCTTGTGAAAAAGTTGTCAATCGTTCTTCCTATTTTTTATTGGTCTTCAAAACCAACAAAAAATAATTTAATCACCTAAAACTCTAAGTTTTGACTGCGATTATTTACGATGGTAAAGTAACAGACACAAATGCATTTGGAGATGGTGCATTCCTTAACTTAGTACCTTTAATGGTCTATGTGAAAGAAAGAAATGGACAGCTTCCAAGTTCTCTTTCCCACATGGTCTTGACTCCAAGAAACTGAGACCAAATCAGTCTTTTTCATTGTTGACTAGCTAGCTAGTATCGGTCTTCCCTTGGCTTCATTCTTTTCCAAATTCATTCAACCAGTTCACATTACTCAGTTTATATCTTGCCTTGAGAAATAAAATTTTATATTCTACATGCATATTAGTGGTATCAGAGATTTTCGTCAATTATATATACCTAGTAAAAATACATCAGTTTCCATAAACTTCGATCAATTTGGTGGAGTACTAAAAGTGATCAGTGAACAATGACGAGCAATGGAAACAAAGTAAATGATGATAACAAGTTCTCGACTCCAATGCCCATGATTGGGCTGGACATGGCAGGAGCCACTTTGGTATGTCTTGTTCTCATGCTCTGCGATATCTTTAGTTCAATTCGTCAAAGGAAGCCATGGATACCTTGTCGATTCTTTGTGCTTAACTCATTTTCATTGACGCTCCTATCCGTGGCCACAAAACTTCCAGTAGATCTCACAACTTCAATGCCAAGTGCTTATGACCAGCTATCTAAGCTATGTGGGACTTCCTTGATTTGCATCTCAATAGGTTTCTTCAGGCTTTCTATTGTGGACATGAATGAATCCGAGCTTTCCTCCAACTTATCTTCCTTGACACTAATAGTATTAACTGTCGTAGTTGATGTTTCGTTACAAATTAGCACGGGCGCTATCTTTTTATTTAAAGTACAACATGTCATCAACTTGGTTTTAATGTTGGCATTGCTTTGCGTCGCTAGTTGTTTTAGATTTAAAGTATGCACTTATTATTTCTCTGAACACTTTAGAAAATCTCTTAAACATATGCCTAAAAACATTCACACGCTAAAGAGGTGTTATATCCATAGCTACATCACAAACCCCCAGCTGATGCTCAGTAGGTTCGCGCCCAGTGCCACTGTTGGCATGCTTTGCTTTATAAGTTGTGTGGTCTTATTAGAATCAGTATTTCAAACACTTAGTCTTGATCGAGGTACGAAGGAAGCTTCCGACTATAAATGGTCTATTTGGGGGGTGGTTTGGTTACAGATTCTCACCACAGTAGTGGGAACTTCTGCTGTTGTGTTTCGAAGCCTCACCTTTGCTAGGCAAATGTACTCCCTCCTCTTTATGTCTTTGAAAAGGAACACCATTCTTGAATGCTACAGTTTATTCTTGCTGGCACAGAGAAACTGGACCCTATATTCCAGAGCCTTGAATCATTCACAAATCCTTTTTCAAGTTTTTCGGGCACTGGAAAATATTCTCGATTCTTCATTGTTCCTAATGAGAATTTGTGCAGATTGTGTCGACAAACTGATTCTCACCACAATTTGTGAGATAGGAGATCGCTTTGCTCAGGCCATGATGAAGTCTAACATTATCGCTTTCTCAAAAAACAAGAGAAGAGACGATGATGACGATGAAATGATGGTAATGTTAAGGAAGGAGTTCGATGAAGGCCTTGAAGGAGCAACGTCATTATCGGCTCCCAATTTCTACAGCGACTATCTGTTAAGGAAAAGTATTGCGGACATGCATCATCTTCTTAAATTCTTGGGCAAACCAGCTTATGGTTCTATGGAGCTTTTGAAGCAAATTGGTCAAAGTAGTGATGAACTTTTATTGCTTGTATGTTTGGTTAGAATTGCAGATTCATTGGTGCCATCTCTTCAAACTGCCTCTTTGGTTTGCGCACTCGATCAAGCCTTTGAGATTATTGTTTTCATCCACGAGAGAACAAAGGTTACAAGTGCTTCAATTAACATGAAGATTAACTTTGCAAAAGATATTTGGATGAGTAGAAGCATCAAGAACCATTGGTTTCAGACTTGTGTCATAGAACATTTCAAGCAAGGAATATGCACCAACCATTTCCGGGACCATGTTCATGAAACTGTCCATCATAAGGAATTACTGAAGGTTGTGAGCCATGAGTTGTATGACATCAGTAGCATTATTGGTGAGCCGAGAATATCTAATGTCATCATTGGCGGTACTAATGAACAAATTGGAGAGCTTTATGATCTCATAGAACAATTGTTTGTTGCATTAGTGCATAGTTTTATTGAGCAACTTCCTGGTGTCATATTCAATGGCTTGAATGAAGGAGTTCCTACCCTCGAGTTTCAAAACAATGTGACGATTTCCATGAAACTCATCGCAAGGTTGAAGATACTGGAGATGGAACCTTCGGGCTTTGCCAGCGGCAACATTAAAAGCTTCATGGCTAGTCATGATGCTGTAGAGAAAGATAAGGAATCAGCTGGTAGCACTTCTTTTGGTAGCAAAAATCATGTTGATGACAACTTGGTATTTCCGACTACTAATGATGATGCCGGCATAACAGAAGCTGTATATGCAAAGTATGTGCCCTTCTCTTTCCAAATCAATTTTTGTTCATTTCACCATCTATTAATTTACTGTTTTCTGTTAGAGGGGGCAAAAGAGTCCAATTTCTATGAAGTTCATTTCATTTCTCTTTACATATTAGTGCATGGTAAGAATCCAACATACTGTGTAAATAATGATATCCAATTTTGATGCATATGCTCATTCATTCTTCATTCAGTATGCTTAGAAAATGTTTAATGATAGGATTTGTAACATGTCGATTACTAGCTATTGCTTGTTCGGCTTTTACAATCCATTAAAATGGAAGCGCGTTGGTTTCTCTTTTCTAACCAATTGAATTACAAAATCCTGCTTGCATCTTACAGCTTGGAGATTATGATGAAGGACAACAAGAAAGTGAATGGCGTTTTAGGCGAGGATTTTGCAGCTTAAAGCTTCGTGATAATTCCAAAGTATGTCAAATTATTAGGTTTCAATTTTCTCCAATGTGACTAAAAGTTTCGTTATAAGTTGAATCTTTTCAATACTGCGAGTGGATGTACATTTGTTATAGCTGATGTTGGTCAGTGTCACCTCTCAAACTGTTGTGGTTAGAAAATCAGTAGAGGTGAAGAATGCAAACATATATGATATTTGTTAGGCTTGAATCTTCTAGTGCACAAGCTCTTCATATGTTGTATAGCCTCATAAATTCATAATTGTTTCGTCTAAATCTTCACTGATTAATAATACGTCGCCGTGTTAGAATGACATGAACAAATTAAAGAAAGGAAAAGAAAAAGGACATCCCCTACATTTACATGATCATCATACTAAAGAATCTTTACTTCTTGATTCATTGCCTTTCTCTGCAGCATCCGCAGTCATGAAGCTCTTTATGTTGTTGCTAAAGAAGCGCGGCGATTCCATGCTGTCCAACAGACTAAGTCTAGCAACAAATTTCATGGAAATCTGCACATTTTTCTCAAACTGGGCAGCAGGAACACCATCACTCAAGCCATTGAATACGGCGTCGGGAAGTTGATCGATAAAATAATGCAGTAGTTCGACAAACAGTTGTTCCATTCGATCGTAAAGTTCTTCTGTGCATTCGTTAGTACTACTAATGATGTCGAGTATCCTCGGTTCACCAATAATGTCAATGATGTTATGAACTTCAATAACTCCGCGAACTTGATCCCAGAAATGATTGGTGCATCTTCTGTTTTTGACAAGTCTGAAGATATCAGTTTGGAACCAATTGTCTTTGACACCTCTGCTCATCCAAATATCTCTTGCAACATTGATCTTCATATAATTTGAAGCAGTTAGGCTCTTTGTTTTCTCATGAATGAAAACAATTATCTCGAAGGCTTGATCCAGTGCACAAACCATCGAGGCAGAGCGAATCGTCGGCACCAATAAATCTGCCATTCTAACCAGACATACAAGTAGTAGGAACTCGTCGCTGTCTTGACTAATTTTGTTTGAAAGCTCCACAGAATCATGAGCAGATCTTCCCAAGAATGTAAAAAGAGAATGCAAAGGATATGTTGAATGTTTCTTAATGCACATTTCCATGTCCGTCATACTCTTCCCTAATAAGTAGTCACTGTAAAAATCTGGAATCGGCGAGGTACCAATTCTTTCGAGGTTGCCATCAAACTCTTTCCTTAGCATTACCATTGTTTCCACACCATCATCTCCTCCACTGCGCTCATTTTTTCTCATTCGCCAAGCGAAGCATTCTCTTACCAATCTAATCGCGATAATAATCAGTTCATTGACACAATCAGCCCATATTCTCGTTACGTATAACAAAGAATTACTCGCATGTTCTAACATTCGAAAGATCCGAAAAATCGTTCTCGAATGATTCAGTAGTCTAGAATAGAGGCTCCAATTTCTCTGTGCCAATGAAAATATGTTTAAACCTTCAAGAATCCTCTTCTCTTTAATAGCAGCAGCATTGAAGAAAGAATGCATTTGGCTTGCCAACATGAGGCATCTTAAAACAACAGCCAAAGTGCCTACTATTATGGTGAGAATTTGTAATCCAACAACTGCCCAGATAGACCATTTATAATCAGAAGCTGGTTTTACTTCATGATCAAGACTGTATGCTCGGATCGCGGCTTGTAATAGAACCACACAACAAAATGTGCAAAGCGCGCCAACAGTAGCACTCGGCGAGTACCTATAACACATCAACTGAGGGTTTGCAATGTAACTAAACATGTAACATCTCTTCAGTGTGTGAACATTTCTAGGCATATGTTTAACAGACTTTCTAAAGGACTCACAAAAACACTCTGGCAATGAAGATCTAACACAACCCGTGACGCCGATCAATAACGACATTAAGACCAAGTTGAGGACATGTTCTGCCTTGAACATGAAGATGGCGCCGCTGTTTATTTGCAAGGCGATATTAACGGTAACTGTGATTACTAGTACTGTCAAGGATGCGAAGTTCGTGAAATCTTCGGATTCATCCATACTTACAACAAAAGGTCTAGAAAAGCCAATGTAAATACAAATAAAGGTAGTTCCGCAAAGCTTAGATAGTTGGTCGCAAGCACTAGGCATTGAAGTGGTGAGGTCTACTGGAAGTTTGGTGGCTATTGATAGGAGTGTCAGTGTGAAGGAGTTTATGGCAAAGAATCGACATGGTATCCATGACTTTCTACGGCGAAATGCTAGATATATATCGCAAAGCATGAGTATAAGGCATACCAAAGTAGCTCCGGCGATGTCCAATCCGACCGCGGGCAATGGAGACGATAATTTCGAGTCATTTGCGGCGTACCCTTTGTTCGCCATTGCTTTGCCAATCCTGTTAGTATTCTATCAAGTCAAATTTGATCATGAGTAATGTAAGGAAGCATTTCTAATACTTGGTATTAGCTTTTCTTTCACTATCATTGATAATGAAAAGAGAAGTTTAATAAGTTCAAAAAGTCTTTAATTCCATATTCAAATTTGTTGAAGTCAATGCCGTGAGAGCAAGAGAAGTTGGACACTTTGTCATATTAATGGTTGGGCCTGTGACAGGGACATCCCTTCTAACATTAAACTTCTTGTTGTCAGTGCTAGAACGACGACCACAACAGTACGTCACACCGCAAGAAACATTGGATCACAAGAGCCGTTCATGCACGCCTCGAGATGCGGATATACACAAATCCTGATGCATAGCACGTGAGTTGAGACCACATAAATGACTTTTGTAAACCAATATATCTTGTGGTGTGACATTGTTGTTGTCGTTTTAGTATTTTCCTTAAATCAGATGCATATATGTCAGCATAAAATAAGGGGAAATGAAAATCCATTATAAAAACGAATTAAGCTTCAATCCCAAAGTAGTTGGATCTAATTATATGTTGGATATTTTCAAAAAATGTTTTTAGTCCCACATTGGTTAGGAAGTTCTACTTTAAAGAGTAGATATACTCTTGCACTCTTTTAAGTGTAAAAGAAAAACTACAAGTATTATGCAAAGTGAGCCACTTGCACGTGGTGCTTTTCCAAAATTCAAAGCAATTGCTTGTGTTTCAACTTTCACTATTGCAAGTGTAAGCTGATTTTTACTTCATCGTATCCTTTAGGATTTTTGATGACTTTTGCTGTATAGAGAGCAAAATTTCATTTACAAAAGTGGGATACTTACATGCTTTGAAGTCATTAATAAATCCTCTGGTCTAACACTATATGGATTAAACTCTTCCGCCCCACTCAATTTAATGTCATTGATATATAGAGTTATTTCAAAATCCTTTGTTACCAATGCATCCCAAATTAATTTAGATCTACTCATATACTATTGAGTTTTTGTATTTAGTTACAAGACCGAGTTTTACCTTAATTCGAACCTTTACATTTTTTTTATACTTTAGCTGGAGTCGAACCACGACCTTACTAAACTTTGCCTTATAGCAACTGATGCTTCCTCTATCTCACTGTAGTTGTTTTTGTTGAACCTCCACATTTATATTACGAGTTTTACCACCCAGCCATCCTAGTGAGAGCATCTCTAAAGGGAATGTGGATTGAGGAAAATTGTGTGTCACATAGATAAAATGGACATTAGAATCTAAAAACACTTTACAATGCGAATGTCTATTAGCATGTAAGCAGACGTAACAACAATAAATTCCATATTAAGTGTCCAATTCTACACATTGTGGATAGAGGATGTCTAGAAGTAGACATTGTCGGTACAAAATGTCTAGCAATAGACATTATTATTGCCACGTCCGCTCACGTGCTTATAGACATTTGGATTGGAGAGTGTTTTTTTGGTTTCAATGTTCATTCCATCTTATTTGACACACATTTTTTTTAATCGGCATTCCCATTGGAGATGCTCTAACCATTTTCGTTGAGGGCCGCTAAGGGCACCCCACCTTTTAACGAAGGCACCCAAATTATTTGTAAAAATTCCAACAAAACTGGAAAAGACCCTTTTGCCCCTGTATATATAATGATTCAAACCCCACAAATCATTTTGACAAAGAAAAGGGGCACCCCACCACAAGGTTGAACCACAAAGCCACATTGCGTTTGTCGAGCGTTTATCGATTCTTGCGGATTGACATCATCCGACAGCGAGGTAACAATGTTTGACAACCATATGATGGTTTATTAGAACTGTTTAGTTGTGAAAAACTGTGAAAATGATGATTTGTTTGTCAACGTAGGGTTTGGTAATTTCCTCAAATCCGAACTTGTTTCCACTATATAATGGAGGATTGTAATGCTACGGTGCAAGAGGAGGTCGAACTTGAGGTAATTTTGCAAATTTATTGTGTTTTTTTGCGGTTATCCGAAGTTTCTGTCGATGTATGGTGATGTCTCGGTCATAGAGGACCGAGAGGTGTACTTAGGTCACGGTATGGTACGACCGAGAGTACTTTGTAACTCTCGGTCGTACGTGAGCGATACGCAGAAGAAAGTATTGGAGCTGTACAACCGAGAACCTGTTTTTTTGGGTTTTTTGTGATTGTGCTGTACATTTAGGTTGATTACAATGTTACACTGTTTGTATCGCAGGTAATGCCGGTTTCTACCCTATTTCCAGACTACAAGGACACGTTTATGTTTTCCCATAATAAATGACAGGAATATCCATTGGGTTAGGGTAAGTGCTATGAATTTTGTTGAATTGTTATGTTTTCCCCCTGAGCGGAGTTGTGACAATATCTTTATGTTATACTGTTCACTTTGACAGGTGAAGTTGCGTGTGAATGCACCGTTGCCATCCTTATATCCTTCGTGGGACCGATATATGTTGAGGATCACGAAAGGTTGGCGAGATGGATTCGTATTTCGAGACATCGCGCCCATTGCAATCGTTGATGAAGCCACCATATCCGTTGTACATTTAGGTACACCATAGTTGTTAAAATTGTTCATAGAAATCTTGATGATGTTGAGTCGTTAATTATGTAATATTATATATAGGTTATTTATATATTTTTATTGTCAAGTCTCCAAAATACTAGCCTAATTACGTTTATTTATTATTTTCAGGGTTAACGGAGTGCGCGGTTGAATTCGTGGCGGAAAAATATTCAAAATGGAGTATTTACTTGCACTGATCGGATGCCGGACAATTTGCCTCAAAATACGCGTTGCGCGGTGGGTCGAATAGCAGTAAGTATGTTTCAGCCAATAAGAAGATGCCTCAGTGCCACGCGTCACACCAGCTGCCAAGTGTCAGGCGCCTATTAGTCCACAGCCACACACAAAGCCAGCGCCACCAATGGGAAATCGCCACGTCAGCAATGATAGACCACGTCACACACCACCTTTTCTTCTTAGCGTTTCAGCAGCCTATCGATCGGCCTCGGGATGCGTTCCAGCACAGACTCCCAGTAATTCGCGCGAGTCACGCGACTCTCTCTTCCGCGTTTCGTGTCCACGTGGCGGGCTCCCATTGGACAGACGCGTCACCAGCAAGCGGTTCAGCCAATCCGGACGCGACACGTGGCAGTCTTCCCTCACCAGCTGCATCACAGCAAGTTGTCTCCACCACTCATAACGCGCCACGTCGCGCATGCCAGCAAACTCGCCCAATCCGTGTCCGCCACGTGTCCGAGACCTTGCAACAAGCTCCAACAACCACCAGATCCTCCTCGGCGCACATGTCGCGAACCAAACTCCAAATTTGGCATTCTCTCTCTTCCAGGGACAGATTTTATTAGTTTTGGAGAATTAGAGGTTTTGGGCTCTCTCTGGTTTTATATTTTTTCTTCTCGGCTCTGCCGAACGCCTCTGCTCCTCTCCCCCATTCTTTTTATTTTTTATTCTTTTCTTTTGTTTCTTGATGCGAGGCTAAAACCTCTAAATTTCAGCAAGATCATGAGGAGGTTCAACTCGCAAGCATATCAATGGATTTGTGAGATTTATTTATTTTAATTTTAGTCTTTTCATTAATATTTTATTTTCTTGGGTATTGTTTTAACAATCAAGGTTAAACACTAGTTTAAATCTTGATTTATTTGTCGATGAGTCGTAAGCGCCCGTGTTTGTGCAATAAGACCACACTAGTGGCAATCGACCATACCGATTGATTCGACCCTTTTGGGACCGGTTGAATACCTTAGAAATCTAGGCTAAATCGGACACACGAGTGATCCGGTTGTCTAGGTGTAGTGCCTTCACAAAGCCCATTGCGGTCAACGCATTAAACCCAATTCACTTGAATTGTGGTTATGTGTTTGATTAGGGAAGTAGTCATCGTCGTACTTGGCTATCGAGACAGGGAAGAGCGAGGAACCGCGTACGTTACCGGGTCTATAGCTACACTAGGATATTTTGATTTGCACATTTTACATAAATCGAAGACCAAATCCAATCTTTTACCGAACCGAACTTGTATGTCTTGACCTAGGTATTTTTATTAATTATTTTATATTCAATTTTATCTCCTTTGTTTTATTTATTTTGTTGATATTTAGATTAGCTTTATTATTCACTCTCAAAAACCCGATTTCCTTTTTGTTCTTTTTAAACCTTAGAAAGAATATCAATCTCTGTGGGATCGACCCTTTGCCACTATTCTGCAAATAGTTGGTTTAGGTTTTTTTAATTTTATTGACGCGTTCGGTAGCGCGCGTCAATGGTCAGTACATTTAGCAATTTTGAAAGTTACTTCGAATGTTGTATGCATATACAATGAGTTAAATATCGTACCAGCTTTGGGGTATTGTTGTACATTTTGATTCTTGTATAGTGACTTTGAATGTTATATTGATATATACTTAATTACGTTTTGGTTCATACTGTCGTGAGAACATTTTCATTCGTGTAAAGTTAGTTGGAAAGGTAGTTGTATAGTTAGTTGGAAATGTTCGCTGGAACAGACGTGTCGGCCCTGAATATAAGCGCATACCTGAAAAAATTACAACATATAAGCGCATGGAACAGAACCCAAAAAAAATTTACAAAAAAAAATGTTCAAATTCATCCATTTCTGATGTCTCGGTCAAGCAGGTTCGTGAAACAACCCATATTTTCGGTCACCCATGACCGACAATGCCTCCAATATATCGGTAGTGTACAACCGAGTCCAATAGAAAGGTCTCGAATGTGCACCACCGAGATGGGTTGACCATTTCAATTCGCCTTGCTCTCGTCCAATCACGACCGAGCCTACTCTAACACTCTCGCCAGTGTACAACCGAGAGTAGGAGCAAATTCTCGGTTGTACACCACCGACACCACATTACCTAACACTAATTCTAGCTCTCGTCATGTCTCGGCCGAGAGAACTAGAGTACTCTCGGCCATGCGTAACCGAGCCACTGTGAACTCTTTCGGCCTTTGTGGCCGAGACTTCGAGTTCCCAAAGCAAATGAGTTCGGGAAACATGATTTCGGGGATTCCTCTCACTGGTCGGTTCGAAGCAAATGAGTTCTTTCACAACAGTTCGGTGAAGGTGGTAGTGGGGGTGGTGGGGTGCTCAGGGATTTCCACGAGGGGTATTTTGGGTATTTCGGGTCTAATTTTTGGGTGCCCCAGGTAAATCGGTTTGTGCCCACATTAACTGGGTGCCTTCATTAAAAGGTGGGGTGCCCTTAGCGGCCCTATTTTCGTTTCCCCTCTATGCACTTGACCATACTTTTTTTTTTTTTTTAAAAGCGCGGGAACATTACCCACTTTAAAATTCTCTCGTAATTGAAACCCTAATGCACTATTCACCAAGCAAGCGTTTCCCCCCAATTTGGGCGCCAAATGAGAATCCAAAGAGATATTTCAATACAAAATCAGAGATAAGAAGATCAATGATCGATAGAAGAACTATTATCGAATTTCGCCGCGGATTGGTCAATTGGTTTGTGTTCTTTGCTTCTGTCTTTGCGCCAGTTGCTGTAAGTCTCTTTGTTATTTTGTGCCTTATTTTGTTGGCGCTAATTTTCGACATGAGATTTCGCTCTTGTTTTCGCTTGATTGATACAACATTGAGGATCTGGCTAATTTAACTGTAAAAATGTGTAATCTAGGGTTTCGATCGCGTACCATCTAGAGGTTTGATTTGATACATTGAATTAACAATTGATCAGCATGATTCCCTAATAATTGAACAATTCATAAATTAGTTGGCGCATGCTCCACTAGACATGCTCTCCTACTCTGCTCGATTTAATGCAGTTGATGTCGCAATTTTTTGATAATACTTGAAATCCTTCTTAATTATTAATGCATTCCAAATTATCTTAGTCACTCTCAGTGTCTAATTGGTTTGTGTTCTTTTGCTTCTTTCTTTGCTTCAATTGTTGTAAGTCTCCTTGTTGTTTTGTTGGCGCTAATTTTCGACATGAGATTTCGTTCTTGTTTTCCCTTTATTGATACAACATTGAGTATCTGGCTAATTTAACTGCAAAAACGCGTAATCTTGGGTTTCAATCGCGTACCATCTAGGGTTTTGAGGCATGCCACACTAGACTTGTTCTCCCGCTCTGCTCGATTTAATACAGTTGATGTCGTCATATTCCTTGAAATCCTTCTTAACTATTAATGCATCCCAAATTATCTTAGTCATGACCCTAATACTGTAGAACTTCAACAATTTCTAGTGCGTGAGTTTTCTGATTGGGGCATTTGCATTCTGCCTTTGGATGTGCCCAAACCACCGCAACTGCTAATAGCTAATTTCTGAATTAGGATTCAACCGTATAGTGATCATCTTGTTTAAGTTTAACGCAACCTACTTGAATACTAATTATATATTACATGTTCACACCCTGGTCCCATTAACACATCCGAAAAGCTAACATTAGGACTAATAGGAATGCCCTTTTCTTTTCCTTGATTTGCAAGACAATTCCTTGCTCGTTGATTAATCTCAGATATCTGAAGTACTTAACTTTGCTTGGAATTTTGAAATATAATACACTAGATTACTGGAAGATATGCAAAGCTTTCTATTTTTTTTTTTTTTTTTTTTTTTTTAAGATTGCACACTTATAGAGAGGCGATTTTTTAAAAACTATTTAACTAATTGGATTAAAAAGACTTTCTATCAAAGTAGGGTTCTAGGCATTTGTATTAATTTTTGTTTTATATTTTGTTAGACACATCATAATTTAAATGGAAATTAACTACCTTTCATATATAAAATTATAGTATCTTTTTAGTTTGAGGGGTGAGTACTCGTTCGAGCAGATCATGTAGTTTAGGAGGTGAAGTGCTAATTAAGCCTCCTAGCTAGTTTGGAAAAGTTTCCAAGGGTGCCTTCCTTCAGTTATAGGAACTGCAGAACTGTTGCTGCAGGGTTTATATTCATTCACTCATTGCTTATTAATTAAGTTAAGACGTTAAAGTGATCGGTGAGCAACGGTATTACCACCATGGATGATGCCAAGTTTTCTTCTCCAATGTCGGTGATTGGGCTGTACATCACGGGCGCAACTTTGGTATGTCTTCTGCTCATGTTATATGACATCTTCAATGCATTTCGTCAAAGAAAGCCTTGGATACCTTGTCAATTCTTCACGATCAATTCGTTCACTCTATCACTCCTTTCAGTTGCTACCAAACTTCCAGTAGACCTCACCACCTCAATGCCCAGTGCATACGACCAACTATCTAAGCTTTGTGGAATTTCTTTGATGTGCATCTCTTTTGGGTTTTTTTCAGGCCTTCAATTATAAACATGAATGAATCTGAACTTTCCGCAAACCTGGCCTCACTGACACTCATGGTGATTACTATTATAGTCAATGTGTCATTGCAAATGAGCACTGGTGCCTTATTTTTGTTCAAGGTAGAGCATATCATTGTCTGTGGTTTAATGTCTCTATTGCTTGCTATCACTGCATGTGTTAAGTCTGCATTCCCCGACTATTTCTCGGAGCACTTTAGAAAGTCGATAAGGTATATGCCCAGAAACATTCACTCACTGAAGAGATGTTATATCTATAGCTACATCACAATTAGCCCCCAATTGATGTTCTGTAGGTTCTCAAACAGTGCCACTGCTGGTGTGCTTTCCACAATCTGTTTTGTGGTTTTATCAGAAGCAACAATCCGAGCATATCGTCTGGAGGGGCTAAAGTCGTTTCATAAGGAATTGGTTTCTGATTATAAATGGTCAATCTGGGGCGTGGTTGGAATGCAGATTGTCACCTTAATAGTTGGCACTTTTGTCATTGTCTTTAGATGCCTTGCCTTGGCCAGCCAAATGCATTCTCTCAAGTTTGTCGCTATGAAACAAACCGGCTTTCTTAATTTCTACAAAATTTTCATGTTCATGCGACGCAATTGGAACCTCAATGCCAAGGCATCAAAATGCTCCAGAGTGGTTTTCCAAAGTTTTGAAGCATCGCAGTGTATTCTTGATTCCTCCTTGTTCCTAATCTCGTTTATTGCGAGTTGCATGGAAAAAATGACTCTTATCATATTGCATGCCGCAAGAAAAATCTGCTTTCCTTTTGGCATTTCGAGAAAAAATAAAGTAGATGTCGGAACAATAGTAATGCTAAGGAAAGAATTCGTTGATGAACTTAAAAATGCATCAGTTTTGGACTTATTTAACGATCGTCTACTTTGGAAAAGCAGCCATGACATGGAGATTTGCATTCAGAAGCATTTGATGAACCCTACAAATCCTCTTCTTGAATTTTTAGGAAAATCATTAACTCAAGAATCTCTAGGGCTGTCAGAGCAAATTTCTAGAAGTAGCGATGAGCTTCTTTCACTTGTTTGTTTGGTTAGGATGACATATCTTTTGGCACCATCAGTTAGAACTCCAAACACTGTGGGACATTGGAACTCCACGGTTGGTACCTCTTCAGCAACTCAGGTGTTGGCTTACTTTTTAATTATTTGTGAATGTTTCTGTTTACAATGTTCGAATGCAATAAGTGGATTTATTAAGTTCTATTATTCTTGGTGTTACCATATAGGAATTGGAAAGTCTTGCTTTCAAATATAACAAAACAAGAGTATTCTTGTATAAAATTGTGTGTCTTTCATTGAGTTATTCTCCCCATTATATAGCAATGGTAATATATCCCTTAATTACAACAAATCAACTCCCTAATCACAGCCTAAAATACAACAAAGGAAACTATCTAATTACATAAGGGAAGTATTTAATTACATTCTAAAATACATCAACCTATTATTAGGAAAGTATATATTAACAATACCTTTGACAATATTGACAATATAGCTGTCAAAGATATCTTTGACAACTATATTTGACATCCCCCCTCAAATTGATGCCGGTGAATCAAGCAGCATCAATTTGTGTACGAAGAAATTATGTCGAGCGCAAGGAAGAGGCTTGGTGAGGACATCGGCAATCTGTTGATCAGTAGAAATATGAGGAAGTGTGATAAGGCTATTATCTAATCATTCCCGAATGGAATGACAATCGACTTCAATATGTTTGGTACGCTCATGGAAGACGGGATTTGATGCAATCTAAATTGCACTAGTATTATCAACATGGAGAGGAGTAGGATCACTTTGTTGGTAACCCAGTTCAGAGAGCAAACCACGTAACCAAATAATTTTCGAGCATGTGGCAGACATGGCACGATACTCCGCTTTAGTTTAGGATTTGGAGACTCTATCTTGTTTCTTGCACTTCTAGGAAATTAGAGAATCACCCAAGTATACACACCATCTTGTTGTAGAGCGACGCGTATCAGGACACCCTGCCTAATCAGCATCACTATAAGCAACTAGATTAAGAGAAGAATGAGCTGGATAAAAAAGACCACGATGAGAGGTACCATACAGATAGCGAATAATTCGCTTCACTGCAGCCATATGTAAATGCTGTGGGGAACCCAAAAATTGACTCATCAAGTTAACAACAAAGGATATATCCGGTCTAGTAATTGTCAAATAAACTAGACTGCCAACTAGACGCCTATACAATGTTGGATCCTGGATGAGAGCATCTTCATCTTTACGATATTTAACATTCAATTCCATTGGGGTATCTACTGAAGTTGTATTTTCTAATCCGGCTAACTGAATTATATCCTTGAGATACTTATGTTGGTTAACAAAAATACCTTTCTTGTTGATGTGGATTTCCAAACCTAAAAAATAAGTAAGAGAACCAAGATCTTTCATGTTCAAAGAAGCATGTAGAGATAGTTTTAGTTCTTGAATTTTATCAATGTCAGAACCAGTAATTAAAATGTCATCTACGTATACAAGCAATAGAACAACCCCATGAGGAGTCTTGCATAAAAAAGTGAATAATCATACCGGCTTTGTACGAAGGACAAATCAAGTAGAGCCTTTCTGAATTTTCCAAACCAAGCACGAGGAGCTTGTTTAAGCCCATATAAGGAACTTTTCAAGTGACATACCTCATGTGCAGCAATTGTTGAACCAGGTGGAGAACGCATATAAATATTCTCTGTTAAATCTCCATGAAGGAATGCATTTTATCATGACAATTAATATATAAAACATATAGTCATGCATTTAACTCTGATACCTAGTGTGGAAAACCCATTGATCATCATAGACCAATAATATACCTCAATATATCAAAATATCAAAACTATAGAGTCCTGAGGTATCTCATAACCCAAAATCCAAAATAAAACAGATTATGTATATATAAATGTACAAGCCTGGCTATATGTCTCTGAGTCACAAGTAGTCCCGTAGCTTGCCCTTGCCCCGGCTTGTACAAGGATCTGCACTCAAGCCATCACAACAAGAGAGATGACGAGTCCAGAGTGAGTATTCACAAGGAAATTAAGTGAGCAATACTGAAAGTAAATTCTGGAATTTATAGAAAACTATTAAATAAACGTGCGAAATATAAACAGGCAACTGTGCTCATCGCATGCATAAGTAATAATGCAAGCTCAAATGTGTGTTCCTAGAGCCTAGGGTCAGACAAGCGCCATACTTCAGACTTTTCCACAGACTACTGCCGGCGAGTAGCACTCAAGCAAGGCCAGTATCTAGATCCGCTAGGTGGTCGGCGTGGAACCAACGACGCACCCACACGTGCCTCGACGCGACTCTCGGGTCGACCTATTCACCGAGATCCCTAACGTACGTGCTATGGCCTAGTGGACGTACACACATAAATGGCACGGAGGGAGAGCCTCAACGTCCGTCCATTTAACCACACCAGGAATAGAGTAATGAAAGACAGAATATGAATTCAAAAGCAAAAAAAAATACTGCTCAAGTAATTTCAGTTAGGATATTACACACCTCAAACCGCACTCCCCGTCCCGTCACCAACCTTCGGTCCGGCTCCGCCTAGTCCCAGATATCCCAAATTACCGCCCGAAATGACCTATTTCCAATTATAGTTGATTTTAGTCAATTGGATGTGTTTTAAGTCATTTAACAAAAATAATGTTAAAACTACAGGATCTAGCGCGCTAGGTCTGGGAATTAGCGCGCTAGGTCTGGGAATTAGCGCGCTAGATTCCCAGACAATTATACGTTCTTCGTCAGGAAAAACAGTAGCGCGCTAATTGTCATTTAGCGCGCTAGATGACCAAATTAGCGCGCTAATAGTGCTCTGGACAGCAGAACTGCTGAAACTTTTAGTTTCCTCCAACACCCACAACAACAACCATTACCACAACGCCAACCATTGAAATATATGTACTTAAACACCACCAAATCAACTACCTAACAACCATCAACACAATCCACCAAAAACATCACCAAAACCTCTATAAGTGAGATCAAAAGATTGAGAAAATGGAGATGTATGTGATTCTCACCTTGTCTTTGATGTTCTCACCCCTCTAAGCTCCTCGAATCACCAAGATGAATTACCAAACCCTTGTTTCCTCACTTCAATTCTAGGATAGAAAGGATAAGAGAGAGAAAAGGTGGTGGAAATAAGTCAATTTGACTTATTTATAGTTGAATTGGCATCACAACTCACTTGTGCATCTCTAGGCCATCCAAAGCTCCTCATTTGCTTCTTTTCTAACCTCTCATGACTCCAATTGGGACACCTTTGGCACACTCACCCTTGTATTTAACTCAAAAAATGGTGTTTCGAGTATTCGACGCCCGATTTCGCGTCTCGAACCGCGACATACATGTACTACCATGTCCTTAACCAACAAATGTATATTCCATATTATTATTTAACCCATTTTATTCATTTATGTGTGTATTATTTCCCCCGGCCTAGTGTTAAGTCGGTTAAATTACTCGGTACCCGCGTCGACACGCATATCGAGGCAAATACTTAACACGGTTTCGCACGTCAATGTCCTATAATTACACACATTACGATGCCGTTTAATCTATTTTAACATAAACATTGTAATTTAGACAAATCAGCATACAAAAATAACTATTTACCTAGCTCCAGGCGCGCACAAGCCTAGTTGCGGGTCCCACACGCGTTTGAGCTGTCAGCCACGTCTGCAACCACGTCATAAATAACGGCGAATTAAATTCAGGCCATTACAGAAAGTGTAGCGATCATAGATTTATGATGACCAAATTTTCAGGAGAATAACCATACCTGTTTGGCGGATGTGAGATGCGATAGGATTTCTTAAGTGGAGGCGGATCAATAGGGGCTGGTGGCAGGGAAGACATCGATGGTGACTGTGTCAAACTAGTTTCAAGGACTTGTTGATGTGAGAGTTCAAGAGGCGAGTCTATGTGATGGACATTATCCCTATTTCGACGTGTGTAAATAAGATGGGGTTGAAATCGGTTGATAGGAGGAGGAGAATGGGAATGAGGTTCACAAGACATATTGTAACGGCCCAAATTTTAATTACGCCGTTATTATTGATTATTTTCAGACTTGGACGACAGCTCCGCGTGGATGCCGCAGATAGGTCAGGGCACGCCTGACTAGGTAAATAGTGATTTTGTGTGATTGTTTGCCTATTTGCGATGTTGTATATCAAGTTATTTACCTAGCATCGCATGTATGTATTTATATCATTGAATCGAGTGAGATAGTGTAACGGGTGTTCGTCTCGAGAAACGTGTCGAGACGGGTACTGAGGAGCGAACTGTGGGTACACTAGGTCGGGGAAACTAAAACACACAAATTAAATAAAAAAGAAGAAGATTGCTCAAGTAACTACTATGGAATAGATATTGGGTGGCTAGTGATGCGGCGGTACGCGTATATCGCTATTCAGACGCGAAACCCGGGCGTCGAAACGCCCGAAAACACAGGCGAGTGTCCCAGCTTTGGAGTTAAGGACACAAAGTCAACAAGCTTACCCTTATCTATACTCCACCACACTCCATCATCACTTTTTCTCTCACTAACATCACTCTCTCACACCCACACACACACACCCGTCACGCACACAGTCCGGGAGGAAGAAGAAGGAACGCGGAGGGGGAGGAGAAGAAGAAGCCGGGAAGGAGAGAAGAGAGGGCGAGACGTCACGGTCGAGGTGAGTCCTCGTTGTTTGTTGTGATTTCGGTGGGTTTCGGTGGGGTGGCCGAGAGTGGGGTTCGGCCATGGAGGCCGAACCAGGCCGAGAGTGGAGATGGCAGGGGTGTTTTCCCCTGCCATCGAGTCCACCGGGGTTGGGGTGGAGAGCAACCCCAACCCAAACCACAGAGGAAAAAGAAAAAGAAAAAGAAAAAAAAACAGCAACAGCGACTTACGTCTCTGTAAAGAAGGAGATGGGGTGGGGGAGGGGTGCACCCGTGTGCGTGCATGCAACCCCTGACCGGGCCGGGCCGGACCTAACCCGACCTGGGTGGGCCCGATCCGGGTCAGGCCGACCAAGGTGGACCGGGTCAAACCCGGTCCAGGGACCCGCCCATTTATTTAAATAATATAATATTAAAATTTAATTTAAAAACAATTTTAAATTTAATAAATTACAGAAAAAAATAAGAAAAAATAGGTAGAAAATTTATGGAAAAAAATCCAGAAAATTAGGAAAAATATAAAAAAATGAGAAAAAAAGATAGAAAAATGGTATTCGAGAATTTTTCGGGCGTTGACACCCCAGTATAACTCGAAAAGTGTGTCAAACCAAACTTTTTGAAATAAAATTTTCATATTTTGGCCGCACATTATAAATTCACTTAATTTGACTCTAAACTAGTTAAAATGGTTTAATTGGACACCAGGAACTTAGGAGACTATAGTCGGGAGTCGAGCGCGTTTCTCGAAACGTGAGTGGGACTTCGGAGTGCCTTTTTGTGGTACGTAAGAATCCATCTGAAAGTCACTGAGGGTTTACTTTTCCATCGTTGATTTCCTATTCCTTGTTATTGTACTATATTCCGTGATACATTGGGTTGGTGGTCGAGTTACTCCCACCTGATATTCGTAGTGTACTTATGACGCACTAGGCTGTAGCACGTGTGATCAGGCATTCGGTGAATTGCAACCCGAGTTGCATTAAGGGTGCACGTGTCGGGCAAGTACCGCGAGGAACCAGGTGAAAGGAAGTAGAGACACCCACCGAAATGATCCTGGGGTCCGAAGTACAGTTTAGTTTGACCGGGACGAGTACACAATTTGTTTCTCTCGTGTTATTTATTCATGTGATGATCTTAGCACAGTTGCCTGTTTAGTTTCCGCATGATTATTTGACATGTTTATTGGTATCTATTTATTTTCTTATAAATGCTCGGTGTACTTCGTTTGGAATCTTACTAACGGTACTCTCCATCTGGCTTTTTGTGATGGTCGAGTGCAGATCCCAGTGCTAGTAGGGGTAAGAGGATTTTGGGCGACTTCATCTGACTGCTCGCGGTCGAGGACCCACTAGTACGTGCGATTTTGATATTTTGCTTTACTTTTGGGTAATGGGAGACTGGATAGACACTGTACTTGTATATATTACTACTTAGTATTGTCGCCTATATACGAGTACTTTCCCCGGGTTTTCCACAATACGAGTTGCTCTTATAAATGATGCTTTATATGATGATGAATTTAATTGTTTTACTTGCTTTAAATTTAAGACTTCAGCTGTTTTAATGCTAAAAGTGATTCAACTGACTAACTAAACTGATTAACGAAATAAGTTAACACGCATATCGAGTAGTCATGATGTAGCAAAGGACGTTAGTGGCGCGTGGGACCCAGTGGGTCAATGATCTGATAGGATCGCGGGGCCGCGCCTCACCATGTGGCGACCTCGGGATTGGGGTCGTCACACATATCCTCAAAAGTAGGAAGAAGAGAATGAGTGGAATCATTAAAATGAACATCAGTTAAAGGGTAAAGATACTCTTGGTCAAAGAAAATAACAATACGAGAAACACGAATCCGTCGAACGATAGGATCAAAGCACATATAACCTTTTTGATGTGAGGCATAGCCAAGAAATGCACATTTGACAGATTGTGGAGAAAGTTTAGTACGTTTATGAGAGGGAAGAAGAACAAAGCAAACACACCCAAATGGGTGAAGATGATGATATGTAGGCTGATCTTGATAAAGAAGGAAATATGGCATTTTATTTTGAAGTATAGGTGTAGGAAGACGATTTATTAAATGGACAGCCGTAGACAAAGCTTTAACCCAGAATTTTGATGGAACACAAGACTCATGAGTGAGGAACGAACCACATCAAGAATATGTCGATTTTTTCGTTTGGCAACGTCGTTTTGTTGGGGTGTATAGGGACAACTTCTTTGAGAAATAATGCCATTTTGTTGAAGAAAATCTTGAAAATGTCGAGAAATATATTCCCCACCCGAGTCTGACTGTAAAATTTTAATATTTTTGGAAAATTGATTTTTGATCATGGCTAGGAATTTTTGAACAGACTCAAAAACTTCAGATTTGCGTAGCAAAAAATAGACTCAAGTAAAACGACTATAATCATCGATAAATGTCACAAAATATTTATACTGATCATGAGAAATGATGAAATTTCCCAAACATCACTATGGATTAAATCAAAACAATGAGAGACATGAGAAGAGAAGAATCCATGGTCTGTAACAACCAGCTCTTGACACGAGCATCCTTTGTTGTCCACTCAGCGGCTTTGATCGGATCAGCAGGCTTGTTATCCGTCCCATCAATGATCCCCCATAATTCTTTTCCCCGAACATAAATTTGGAATTGAAATTCCCAAGCAAAATAATTCTTTCCTAAAAACTTGACACAAAATATCTCAGATTTCTCCATGAATACAATATCAAGAGAACTAAAAAAAATTTGCTTAACAGATAAGAAGCCTCAAGGGCTCTGATACCATAACAAAACAAGAGTATTCTTGTATAAAATTGTGTCTTTCATTGAGTTATTCTCCCCATTATATAGCAATGGTACAACATAATATATCCCTTAATTACAGCAAATCAACTCCCTAATCACAGCCTAAAATACAACAAAGGAAACTATCTAATTACATAAGGGAAGTATTTAATTACATTCTAAAATACATCGACCTATTATTAGGAAAGTATATATTTACAATACATTTGACAATATTGACAATATAGCTCTCAAAGATATCTTTGACAACTATGTTTGACAAAATAAAGCTCTTGTAGATTTCAATGGACAGTTGCTTTCTATATGTTGTGCCAGTTCATAAAAGATTTTTGGGTTGATCTTATCAGCGTTGCGAGTAAATCTATAATGTGGCTGTTACGTTGATCACGATCCATTAGTAGCTAGAGTTTTTGAAGTGCGCAAGCTGATTTGCGTTTGCCTAAAAATTATTGAAGAGAAAGCATGGGACATGTTGAATATTTCTTGAGGCAAAACTCCATGTTCATTACCCTTTTTGGAAGTAAATAGTCACTATATTGTTAATACTCTTCATGTTTAGAAGAACATAACATATTACTTGATGCTTCTACACTAATAGCTTAAGCAAATTAATTATGCATCCCATATTACATGCTTTTTATCCATACATACCTGCATTTTTTTTACTTTATGCATCACATACTACATGCTTTTTTCTTATTTGTTTAGTTAAATTCATTTTTGTAGTAGTTCTATTTGTTGAATTTTCATTGCTTCAATTTTTTGTGATTGTACCAAGTTTATGCATATATGATTTGGTATTATGTCAATTCACATAACTTGATTTACTTCTGCCCGCGTTAAGTAAACTGGATTGCATTAGAAAAATGAATTATTTGGACCGGACCGCATAGAGATTTTCCAATCCATGTAATTCAACTGAGTTGAATCAGATTTGATAGGATCAATGCACTCAAAAAGTAAATAATGCAAAATAGTAAACAAAATGAATGCGCCAAACCACAACACCAAAATCTTGTTTACGCAGTTCGGACCTCTCGTCATACGTCTGCAGGGCCACACCCAGGTGTAAGATCCACTAAGAGAAAGTGACGTACAGATTTACACAAAGTACCTAACTAATAATCCCTCGTCTAGCTAGTGATCCCTCATTGAACTTTGTTACACTACTCACTTTTCTTACAATGATCCTACACTAACCCAAGACTCCCTTGTTACTTGAGATCCCCTCGGGTTACAAGTCAAGTACCCTTGACAGGTTTGTAAAAAAAAAAAAAAAAAGATCGAACTAGTATTCATCTATCTCAAGATCGACTTTTGGTCTCCAAAGAACGGACAATTTGCGATTCTTGATTACGCAATTTATAAAGAAAACACAATACAAGATTTTAGAAACTTTCCATGTTATGTCTTCAATCACGATGTGACAAATATGTCCTTTCCTTATTTCTTCGTTGATTGAAGGAATCTTGTCTTAGTTTTCTTGCGAGTTGTCAATCAAATATTCTTGCCTTGGTGGACGTATATAGGTTGTCATTGTTATCTTGTCCAGCTGTCCCAAGTATTTGTTTGGAGAATATTTTTGAATCTGTCTGGGACGTGTTCTATAGGTACAGAATGAGCAGCTCTGCATAAACTTACTAGATTATATCATATCGTTTTCTTACCGAGTATTAATTGATCAAATAATGGCAATACATATTTTATCTTATCAAGATTGATGACCATAATTGGATCGGATCCAAATCATGCACACCCCTTATAAAGTTTGTTCAAAATTTTATAGAACCCAGGAACTGAAACACTGGGTAGGAAAACTTGGGGAGATAAAACTCGATCTCCTAACAAGAACTTCATTAGTAACAGAAAGATAAATACAAGACAAATGACTAACAAAATTTCCACAAGGACAACTTAATTCTAGATGTCTTATTCAATGACTTGATACAACATTTAGACATGTAAAACTCAACTTCCACAAAAAATGGCAAATGCCTAACAAAGATTCCACAAAGAAATTAATAAAAGGAAATTGTCTAGTTATCTATTGACTTGCTAGTCCTCCCGTGTTTAATGGGCAAGAAGAATATGGTTCCACAAGGTAACGAGTCAGTCTTTCTCTTGTTACTTGTGCACACATTGTCGTTTGGTCCATGCTTGAATTCAATTAAGAAATGCAGCATATATACAATCCATGAAGTCTAACTTGAAGTCAGCAACACTTTGCAAGAATTTTCTGAGAAGTTAACAATGGATGCACATGTAGCAAATGACAACAAGATATCTTCTCCAATGCCCGCAATCGGTCTCTACATGGCAGTAGCGACTTTGGTATGTCTCATCCTCATGCTTTGCGATATCTTTAATGCAATTCGTCAAAAGAAGCCATGGATTCCTTGTCGATTCTTTGTGCTCAATTCCTTTACACTCACACTACTTTCAATAGCCACCAAACTTCCAAGTGATCTCACCACTTCAATGCCTAGTGCATGTGACCAACTATCCAAGCTATGTGGAACTGCCTTCATGTGCATCTCAATTGGTTTCTTTTGGCCTTCTATTGTATACTTGAATGGATCCGAACTTTCTGCAAACCTGGCATCCTTGACTATCGTGGTAGTAACAGTTGTTGTTGATGTGTCCTTGCAAATAAGCACCGGTGCCATTTTCTTGTTCAAGGTAGAACACATCATCACCTTTCTTTTAATGTTGTTATTACTTGGTGTCATGGGTGGATCAAGAATGACTTCCTATGATTATTTCACTGTACCCTTTAGAAAATCTCTTCAACATATGCCTAGAAATGTTTACACACTCAAGAGGTGTTACATCCATAGTTACATCACAGACCCCCAACTGGCACTATGTAGGTTCTCAAGTAATGCCACTGTTGGAGTCCTTTGCACAATCTGTTTTGCGGTTTTATCGGAAACTGCTATTCGAGCATACAGTCTAGACAAGGGGTTGAAGGGAGATTCTGATTATAAATGGTCTATCTGGGTAGTGGTTGGACTGCAGATGATCACTTTACTTGTTGGCGCTTTAGCTATCGTCTGTCGATGCCTAGCCTTGGCTAGCCAGATGCATTGCTTACCGCTTATTGGTCTTAAAAGACTTACGTTTCTTGAAAGCCACAATGTATTCTTGTTGACTCACAGAAATTGGAATTTGTACTTGACAACCTTAAATCATTCGAGAATGATTTTCCAAATCTTTCGAATAATGGAAAATATTTTTGATTCTTCATTGTTCCTCACGAGAATTTGGGTAGATAGTGTCAACAAATTGACCCTTGTTGCAATTCGAATTGCGAGAGATTTCTTTGCCTTGACCATAGAAAAGACTGGCATTGTTGATGGTTTACGCCTTTCGAAACGTAGGGGAGTAATAGACGACCTGAATGATGATGATAAGATAATTCTGAAGTTAAAGAAAGAGTTTGATGATGATTGCCTTAACAAGTATATGTCTCAAATTCCCGATTTTTATAGTGAATTCTTATTAAGAAAAAGTTTCATGGACATGGAGATGTGCATTAAGAAACACTCAACATACCCTATGCATTCTCTCCTTGATTTTTTAGGCAAAGAAACTCATGATGATTCTATGAAGCTACTGAAGCAGATTAGTAAAAGTAGTGACAAGCTCCTCTTACTTGTATGTCTTGTTAGAATGGCAGATTCATTGGCACCATCGCTTCGCATTGTCTCTTTGGCTTCCGCACTTGATCAAGCGTTTGAGATCATTGTTTTCATCCATGAGAAAACACATGCCATAAATGCTTCAAAGGCCATGAATGTTAATCTTGCAAATGATATTTGGAGGAATAAACAAATCAGAAACCACTGGTTTCAAACATATTTCATCAAACACTTAAAAAGTGGAGGATGCAGCAGCCATATACGGGATCGTGTTGCTGAACTTCACGATAAATATCTATCGAATGTCTTGATCCAGGAATTGCATGATATCATTAATATTGTTGGTGATCCAAGAGTTGATGCAATTAGGAGTACTAATGGAAGCATAGAAGAGCTTTACGATCGCATAGAACGATTATTTGTTGAACTACTGCACAGTTTTTTCGATCAATTTCCTGATGCCATTTTCAATAGCTTGAATGAGAGTGTTCCAGCATTTGAATTTCAAGAAAATGCGAAGACTTCCATGAAACTCGTAGCTAGATTTAAAGATGTCGATCCTTTGCACTATGCCAACCACAACATCGGTAGCTTCATGACTACCGATTCACCAGTGGAAGAAAATGAAGCAGTTGCCGGCCATGCTGTTTCTCTAGGCAATGTGGTGATTGCTGATGGTAATAATGTAACCAAGGCTGGAGGAACACATGTGGCTCAATAGAAATTATTTAGTTGATGTTCGAAACTAGCGTATCTGATTGTAAGAGAGTTTACATGTTGACAAGAAGTAGAAATATTCTGTAATTTGGAGAGAAGCTGCAGATTTCTTGAATCCTATGCTACCTCTTGTATTTCCCTTTCCTATCATATTAATAAAATTTTGGTAGGAGATGAGTTTGATCCTCCCCATTTTCCATTGGAACTGAGTGTGGATAAAAAATTTGCACCTGGTGTTATATTTTCATATCAGTTGTTATTATGTTCTTGGCTTATAAGTCTACTTCTCCAAATTTTGTTCTTCTAGTTTGTGATTAAGTAATCATGACATTGCTGATTTCATGTAGGTTCATAGGTCTAGAGATGCGTGCGGCACGTAGTGTTATCCGCGCTACCATCAATGGTATGTCTGCAATTGTTTTTTAGACTGACATGGGATTCATAAGCAGCAGTTAAATGAAGGAATATGTGAAATGGCTATCTGCTTGCTTGGAACTAATTAGCTGAAATTGGTAATACAAGTTCAAGAAACATCTTTTTAGTGGACTTCAACATGTTTTAATGAGTTTAAGAGTATCTATCATATTTGCTTAATGAGTTTTCTATGTGACTTGGGCTTGATGAACTATTTTAAGGGGATATGAGTGAAGCAAAATGATTATGGAGTATGCCTGACAAATCCGACCTATTTAAAAATATGTCGCGGAAAGTTAGAAGATTCGAAGTCACGATGTTAAAATTTTCTCTCTTTAAACCTCACTATAGGGTCTCTTACTATTGGGTCTCTCTTACAATTGGGTCCATCCACACCTTTATCTGTGGGTTCGTGTATCTCACTACCACATATATATTCTCCCCATGCACCTTAACCACCTTAAACTCTCAAGTGTGTTTACTATATAAAAGGCCTTGGTAATGTATAGGGAGATGTCAAGACTAATGTATTTTTTTCTCAAGTCACACTTAACTGATGTGAGACTATCAGGGGTGTATTCAATTGATATTTTAATAAACTTTTGGTTACTTTTATAAGTGAACGACTTTTATAAAGTTTTAGATTTTGGTAGACTTTTAAAGACTTTGATAAACTTTTATGTAGATTTCATTATGATGACTTTTATCAACATTTAAGATTTTTAGTGACTTTTGTGAACTTCTTAAACATGATTTTGATGATAATAATAGATTATTGTGATTTTTAAAATGAAACAAATATTATTATAAAAAAGTAAATAATTATGTTTTTTTAAGAACTATTATTAATTTTTTAAAAAATATTTTTGTATTTTAGTAAAAATAACATATAGACATATTAATGAATTACTCTCAAGGTAATAGCATAACAAATAAGTAAATAAATATCAGCATAATAAATAGGTAAACAAATCATCCTTTAGTGGTAGAAAAGAATCAAGTAAGATCATTGGAAATATTTTTTTTTGAGAAAAGATCATTGGAAATATTAGTGTAAAAATTTTGCACTTTATTTTTTTGTTTGACTTAAGCAAAAAAAAGTATATTTTTTCCTTAATAATGATAGTTTAAATTCCAAAACATGTACTTCTTGCATTTCAAAATAATTATACAATTATTTTCTTCAAAAATAATAATACTACACTTTTTGAGATTATAATAATACACTAAATAAACGAAACTTCTTTGTCAAAAAAAAACTATAAAAAATGTATAGTGATGCGAGAATTAGATTTTGTTAATAATGACATCAATCCATTTTCATCAACATAGATATTAGAGTATAATTGGTGAGCAATGAAATCCAAGAGTTTTGGAGTGATTGGAGAAGTTGATAAAAACAATTGATAAGAAAAAGACCTCTTGTGAACAATGAAGTCCTTATTGAAAAATGTAACCAACAAAAATTAGAAGTCTCTAAAAGTTTCTAGGTTGATGTGAGGAGAAGTTGAAGACTTCTTTATATGTATTTTTATACAAAAAGTCTACAAAAGTCAAGATTTGTAACCAATCTACAAAAGTAACTAAAAAATTAAATACACATTACTTTTATGAACTCTCTAAAAGTTTAAATTGAATACCCCAAAACTTTTGTAGACTTTTTAAAAGTCTATAAAAATTCACATTGAATACACCTTACTTTTATAAAATATCTAAAAGTTGTAAATGAATATACCTAAACTTTTTTAGTCATTAAAAGTAATCAAAAGTTTATTAAAATCTAAATTGAATACACCTCTCTATATTACCGTCCCCACACACCAACAATTACAACTGATTCGTGTTGGATTAACGACCACGCAAAAGATCGCTTGTTTCTTTCATGAGAATACCACATAAAATAGCTTTAAGATTTGTGTAGGTAGAACAATTGTTTGTTGAATTACTTCATAGCTCTGCCAATCAACTACCTCAATGTCCTATTCAATAAATTGATTGATGCAACATTAATGCCGCCTCTACTAGTCCTCCCCATCTTTGATGAGCAAGACGAATAAGGGTCCACATCAGGGTCCTCCCCAACTTTGTTTCTTACACACCATAGACTTTTTGTCCATATACTTAAATTCAATGAACAAAAGCATATTATTCAGGCAGATTACATCAAGCCTCGTGCTCATAAAAATAATCAAGCTCGCTTAGATACTCACGGATATAACATAAAATAAAATAATGAACAAATGCATATGATCACTTATGTCTAACCTGAATTCAGCTACAGTACGTACTTGGAAGAAATTGTTGAGAAGTTGGAAGTGATCCACCAGTGAACGATGGATGTTGATATAGCAAATGACACCAAGTTCTCTTCTCCAATGCCCGCAATCGGTCTCTACATGGCGGTAGCAACTTTGGTATGTCTCATCCTCATGCTTTGCGATATCTTTAATGCAATTCTTCGAAAGAAGCCATGGATTCCTTGTCGATTCTTTGTGCTCAATTCGTTCACGCTCACACTACTTTCAATAGCTACCAAACTTCCAAGTGATCTCACTACTTCAATGCCTAGTGCCTGTGACCAACTATCCAAGCTATGTGGAACTTCCCTCATGTGCATCTCAATTGGTTTCTTTAGGCCTTCTACTGTAAACATGAGCCAATCCGAACTTTCCGCAAACCTGGCCTCATTGTCTATTATGGTTATCACCATTGTTGTTAATGTTTCCCTGCAAATAAGCACTGGTGCCATTTTCTTGTTTAAGTTGGAAAACGTTATCGTCTTGGTTTTGATGTTGCTATTGCTCTGTGTCATGGGTACTTATAGAATGATCTTCTCTGATTATTTCACTGAACCATTTAGAAAATCACTTCAACATATGCCAAGAAATGTATACACTCTCAAGAGGTGTTATATCCATAGTTACATCACAGACCCCCAATTGACACTATGCAGGTTCTCAAGCAGTGCCACTGTTGGAGTCCTCTGCACAATCTGTTTCGCGGTTTTATCAGAAGCCGCGGTTCGAGCATATATTCTAGACCAGGGATTGAAGGGAGATTCTGATTATAAATGGTCTATCTGGGTAGTGGTTGGATTGCAGTTGATCACTTTACTAGTCGGCACTTTAGCGAATGTTTGTCGAGGCCTGGCCTTGGCTAGCCAGATGCATTCCTTCATGCTTATTGCTCTAAAAAGGCATACTTTTCTTGAAAGCCACAGAGTATTCTTGTTGACTCACAGAAACTGGAATTTATACTTGAAAACATTAAATCATTCGAGAATGGTTTTCCAAATCTTTAGAACAATGGAAAATATTCTTGATTCTTTATTGTTCCTCATAAGGATTTGGGCAGAAAGTGTCAATAAATTGATCCTTGTTGCAATTAGGATGGTGAGAGAGTTCTTCGCATTGGTCATGGAAAAGGTTAACATTATCGATTGTTTTGGCCTACTCGAGGGATTTATAGACGACTCGAATGATGATAAAATGATTCTAAAGCTAAAGAGCGAGTTCAAGGATGATGGCCATGACAAATACTCATCGTCTATTCCCAGCTTTTACAGTGAATATTTATTAAGAAAAAGTGTTATGGATATGGAGACGTGCATAAAGAAACACTCAACACATCCTATGACTTCTCTCCTTGAATTCTTAAGCACAACAGCAGATGATGGTTCTGTGGAGCTACTTAAGCAAATTAGTAGTAGTAGTGATGAGCTTGTCTTACTTGTATGTCTGGTTAGAATGGCAGATTCATTGGCGTCATCCCTTCGCATTGTCCCTTTGGCTTCTGCACTTGATCAAGCCTTCGAGATCATTGTTTTCATCCATGCGAAAACAATTACCAAAAGTGGTTCGAACGCCATGAAGATTAATGTTGCTAAAGATATTTGGATGAATAAAAGCAACAGCAACCATTGGTTTCAAACCGATATCATCGATCCCTTGAAAAGAGGTTGCGCCAACCATATACGTGATTGTATTGCCGGACTCTTTGATAATTATCTACTGAATTTTGTGATCTGTGAATTGTATGATATCATTAATATTATCGGCGAACCAAGAGTTGAGGCAATTCGGAGTACTAATGGAAGCGTAGAAGAGCTTTACGATCGCATAGAACAGTTGTTTGCTGAGCTACTACTAAGTTTCTTTGATCAACTTCCTAATGCCATTTTCAATAGCTTGAATGAGAGAGTTGCAGCTGTTGAGTTTCAAAAAAATGCAAAGATTTGGATGAAACTCGTAGCTAGATTTACAGATGTTGACCCTAAGCAGTATGCCAACCGCAACATCGGTAGCTTCATGACTACCGATATGCCGGCAGAGCAAGAAAATCATGAAGCAGTTGGTAATTATGCTTCTCTTGGCAATGAGGGGACAGTTTCAGATGCTAATGTGATCAAGGCAAATGGAACAAATGTGACTGAGATTAAATGAAGTTTGAAACATGAGAAACTGATCTGCGTGTTGGCGGGAAATAGAGCTCTACCGAGCTTTCGAATCCTCTGCGACCTCTTGTATTGCTATTTTATGTTTTTAATAAAATTTTTGTTATATAGAGGTAATGCTGATCAATCCTTAATCAGTGAGGCTGCAGTTTGGCCTTTTAGAGAAATTAAACTTAACCTAAAACAACTTCAAAGAAGATTAATTTTGTTTGACATAACAATGATGTGGCTTACTTTGTGGTAAAAATATATGTAAAAATTTTTTGGGCCTAGAACCGACTACCAAGGCCTTTTAAGTTAAAATCTCACACCTATAAGAGTTGAAGGTGGTTAAGTTGGAGACAATATCGGTCTTTCAGGAAATCCACGGGCTTGCGCACGCTTGTGCGGCATGACCTGAAGAATTTTACAATATATTTACTGGAGCTTCGAAGGAAGCTCAAAGGGATCACATGAAGTTGTTTCATTAGTCATTTTTGTGTGATACATAGATGACACTCAGACATCAATATAAGAGAAGGGTGCACAAATATTCTCAAAAAAATAAAATAAAGATGATTTTACTATAATTTATCTAGTTCATTTGATTGGTCAACATCTGATAGATGAATTGAATGCACGTTTTCAAAATGCGCATTCAGTTCAAGTAAGTCATTGCTTAGAGGCAAAACGTTTCTTCCGATGATGTGTTTTCAAAACGTGTCCTCGGTTATTATGCTTGTCGTAATTTGTTTACGTGGTAAAAAAAGTGTCAATTGACCAGTCAAAGGATTATAAATGCAAATCTTTTTTATGTCAAAATTGCAAATCTTTTGCTACAAAGAGATAGATGTGCAAAAAAACCCACAATTTTATTAGGTATATCATTGATAGAGTTCATTGGATATGCATCGTGATGTGTGTGCACACATTCCAAAGTGTATCACGCCATCCATGATGTACACAAATGTCGTAACAAAATTATGTAAGTGCTATTTGAACCAGACTCAAAAGTTTTTTTTTTATTTCAAATTCATCCTCAAACAATTAATGAAGCAAACACAAACACTTGTAAAATTCCTTTGATGCCCGTTAAATATTTGTAAAAATTTAAAACACCTCCTTATGAGTCCGGACTAAATAGTTCAAGTAGATTATTGTTTATGATGATACAGAATGCAAATGTACAGTTAGAATTGGAAAAAAATGGTCGTTTTGACAAGGACAATAGCATTGATGGCAATTTGGGGTTGAGCTGCCTGTGAAGACATGATCATAGAAGCAGTAGTAGGAACAGAATACTTTGCCTTAATTTTGTTCTCACAATTTCCCATTTATGAGCTACCTGTTTTTAGAATGCCAGATTAATGGTGGAGTTTCTGTGGTGTCCATTTTATTACATTTTTTTTATTTATTTATTTCCATTTCATTTCAATAAATTTGGCCGGTTATACGTAGCAATTAATGCAACCGTGTAGATATTTTTGTTATGACAAACCTTACATAGCAAAAATTTCTCTAATTCTTACAGCGTAATTGAAACGAAACGTACAGCGAAAACAAGATCACAAGAATAACGTAAAAAACTCTAAAATTAAGAAAAAAAAATACTACGCGCAAAAAAAAATCTACTATAATATTATTTTTTTAAGTTAAATAGAAATTTCGTTAATCATTAATGGCTTGATATAGGATTAGCTGATATAGAATCAATTGTCCTAATAAAAATACATTGATTCGCTAATCTTACTTGTTCAAAAGAAAGATCTAACTGCCATGAATTTTGATGTAAATGCAATTGCAATATTGAAACAATAATTCGTTGGTATAGGAGAAATCTCCTTGTAACTAATTAAACCCAAATAACATGCACCCAAGGATCTTCACTACCACCGATATTATCATAACTCAACTACTAAAACTCATGAGTTTTACTTCGAAATCCTTTGATATTATTTGAAGCAGATCTACACTTGTATACTTCATTACGAAATCGCACGTAATCAATTTAGATTATATTTCAGTCTGCAAATCCCCAACAACAACCTCAACATATTCAAACACAAACATATTAATGCTCTTAAGTTTGTGGGCTGCAATTCATCACATGATGATAAACATTCCCGTATAAATATACCATACATGCATGTACTTGTTTATCATCACTAAATTAATGTACATCGTACATTAATCAGTTCACACGTTCTAATTAATATAATGTGTTGAATTCAAACACACGGTCCAGGCCAGTAACTAGTAGGAGCACTTGTTAGGATCACCATCACCTACAAGTGTATTTTGAATGCTAGTGCTATCTTTTATATATATATTCCTTGTGCCTTGTAGAGAAACCACCAAGGGGGGCCATGGCAAGCAATGGGAATGAAGCAAATGACTCAAACTTCTCTTCTCCAATGCCTGCGGTTGGGCTAGATATCGCGGGAGCTACATTGGTATGTCTTGTACTCATCCTTTCCGATATCTTTATTGCGCTTCGTCAAAGGAAGTCGTGGATACCTTGTCGCTTCTTCGGGCTTAATTCCTTTACACTAACAATCCTTTCAGTTGCCACCAAACTTCCAGTAGATCTCACCACTTCGATGCCTAGTGCTTACGACCAACTATCAAAGCTATGCGGAACTGCCTTAATTTGCATCTCTATTGGCATTTTCAGGACTTCCATAGTTAACATGAAGGAATCTGAATTTTCTGCAACCATGGCCTCTTTGACAGTCATGGTAGTCACTGTGGTTGTTAATGTTTCCTTGCAAATGAGCACTGGTGTCATTGTTTTGTTCAAATTACAACATATGATCAACTTGGTTTTAATGCTGCTATTGCTAGGCATCATGGGTTGCTGTAGATTTACATTCCCTGGTTACTTCTCTGAGCCCTTTAGAAAGTCTCTTAAACATATGCCAAGAAACATTCACACCCTAAAGAGATGTTATGCGTTTAGCTACGTCGCGAGCCCCCAGTTGATGTTTATTAGGTTCTCCCCAAGCGGTACTGCCGCCTTGCTTTGCACGGTTAGTTGTGTAGTTTTGTTAGAAGCTGCGTTTCGAACGTGTAGTCTAGATCAGGGCATGAAGGCAGGATCTGACTATAGATGGTCTGTTTGGGCAGTGGTTGGAATACAAATTCTCACAGTAATAGTTGGAGCTTTCGCGGTTGCTTTTCGTTGCCTAGCTGTTAGTAATCAGATGCATTCCCTCCTCTTGATTGCTTTAAAAAAGAATAGCATTCTTGAATGCCACAATGTATTCTTGTTGGCAATGAGAAATTGGAGTTTTTGTTCAGGGACATTGAATTGCAATTGGAGACTGGTTTTCAAATTTTTTCGAGCACTGGAGTATATTTTTGATTCGTTCATGTTCTTATTGAGACTCTCGGCAGACGTGATCAACGAATTCACTATAATCCTGATTCGGGTAGTAGGAGATTGCTTTACTTTCGCGGCGGAAAAAGCTAGCGGTATTGTCTTTGGCTTTTCAAGCCACAGGAAAGGATGTGATGATGAAATGATGGGGATGTTAAGGAAAGAGCTTGATCACAGCCTCGAATGTGTGATATCGTCGATTCCCAATTATTACAGTGACTATCTACTAAGGAAAAGCGTTGCGGACATGGAGATGTGCGTTAAGAAGCAATCAACATTTCCCATGGTTTCTCTTCTTAAAGCTTATTAGTAATAGAAGTGACGAGTTCCTTTTACTTGTATGTCTTGTAAGAATTGCACATTCATTAGTACCATCGCTTCGCACTTCGTCTATGATTTGTGCACTCGATCAAGCCTTTGAAATCATCGTCTTCATCCACGAGAAAATAAAGACTGTCAGTGCCTTGAATAACATGAAAATGAAGGTTGCAAAAGATATTTGGATTAATGGAGCCAAAACCAACCATTGGTTTCAGACCGAGGTAATCGACCATTTCAAAAATGGAGGATGCGTCGGTGATTTCTTGGATGGCGGTCATGGAATTGTTGATAAATATTTACTGAAGATTGTGTGCCATGAAGTCTATGAAATCATCAACATTATAGGGGAACAAAGAGTACTTGACAGTACCATTAGTAATGCTACCAATGCTCACGTCGAAAAGCTTTACAATGACATCGAAGAATTGTTTGTTGAACTATTGCATAGCGTTATGGATCAACTCCCCGACGTCATTTTCGAGAGCTTGAACGACAGTGTTCCTTTTGTCGAGTTTGAAGAAAATGTAAAGACTTCAATGGAACTTGTTGCTAGACTTAATCCACTAGAAGTTGAACCTTGGTGGTTTAACTGCAGCAACATCTATAGCTTCATGGCCCCGGATGTATTATTAGTACAAAAAGATGACAAGTCTTGTGATAATGCCTCTCTTGTAATAACTGGAGATCATGTTGATGTTAATTAATTTGGGGCTTTCTATGAATCACGAATGTAAGATATCAGAAGTTGTATGATCAAATAATAGAGTATGTACAATTGCTTTTCTTGTGGTAACATATAGTTGTATAGTAGATTTAATAGAAGTTGATCCAAGCGTAAGGGTCTATGTTTCTAGCTAGTCTTATGAATGGAGTGGCTTCCAGTATAAGAGCTTTGTCTCTGCTTTTTTGCAAATTGGTTTTTGTGCTTTGTGATTATCCATTTTAGATTAACAAAAGTTTTATTTTAGCATTCCATCTTAAATTAGTATAGACGTTTAGGGTTTGAGGTTTAGTTTTTTTGTTTTTTGTTTTTTAAGCACAAAAATTAGGGAAGAGTGGTTGCGGTGGTTTGACACCTTCACGCCTACAAATGCGACTCGATAGAAACTGAGAAAATTCGACGATGTATTGTTGTTGTTGTTGTTGTTGTTTTATTAAACCATGGTTTAAACACAAAAATTAGGAAAGGCAGTTACATGGTTTGGACACCTTCACAACATACGAAGTACATTCACTAGGGGTGAACACCGTAAGAATTGAACTGAAAGAAAAGAGAGGTACAGCTTAAAACGAGAGCACGAGTGACGAAAACTCGCACATTTGTTTGGAAGAAGATTAAGATGCAACAAAGAAGGTTAAGAGTTAAGAATCGGAATGAGACCTCATTGCGACGGGCCAATAACAAGGTTGCGAGAGAATAACAAGATGGACTTTATCCAGGATGGGGGTAATGGAAAGTTTGTTGATGTGACAAGAGCGACTACATACTATTATATTATCGACTTTTCAAATTATCGATTAGATTATCGATTACAATTAGATTATCAAATGGTGATATCAAACAGAGCCCTAATCTTTACAAACACTTTTTATTGATCAACTAACTTATCGGCTACCAGACTACGAACTACTATATTATCAATCATCAACTTTCGGTTAGATTATCGGTTATCGGTTCTATTATCGGCTAATTCTACCAAACAAAGACATATCTACCGAAAAAAGAGATATTTATTTTAAGCCCAAATAGAGTCAAAACAATATTGTTAGGGAGTTATTATTAGCACATCTATATGTTATATCAACCCCCTATTTAATTTAATGTTATTTCTAGCCCCCAATAAGTTTGCTCATACTCTAAGCACCCCCTTAATTATTAATAAACTCTTTATTGTACCCCTAACTTATTTTTGCCCCCCTCTCCCCAAAAAAAACTCTTTTCTCATCTTTTATCATTTTTTTTTCCACTTTAACTTAATTTGCTCTACATGCATCTCAAAATTGATTTTTTGATCCTTAAAAACTAAGATTGAACACAAATAAATGATTCTAACCATTCAAGAATATGAATCAAATCTCAACCAAATACTATTATTAAGATGATATATTTTATGGTTAATTATTGAGTGTATAAATAAAAGATGAGAAGGGGTGTAGAGATTAAAAATTAGAAGAGAAAATGAAATGAGTCTATAGTTTCATTTGGGTAAGATATAAAAAATGAAAATTAAGTAGAAGAAGAGAAAGTGAGTGTTACAAGTGAGATCAGAGCTGAAGATAAGTTTAATATTTCACTTAGAGAAGGATGTAGAGAGTGAAATGTAAAGATGAGGAGTCTATATAGTAGAAAGTAAAAGGGAAAAAAAAATGAAATATGTCATAATTTAAAATGGGGTTATTTATGTAATTTTGTCTAAAAATAGTTTAGTTTAAAAATGTATTAAATTAAATGGAGGGCTATTATAGAAAGTGGAGGGCTAATAGTCATTCCCAGGTTAATTGCATATTTTATTATTTTAAAAATATATAACTTCCCAAGTTAGTTAGTGTGAAGTTGAATTGAACAAAAAAAAATCAATATTCCAAAAAAAAACAAATTCAACTTTTAAGGAAGTTTGGTAAAACGAACAAACAAGACCAAGTCATGTTGAAGACATTCCTTAATGGCAATAGCAACAATAGCCCCATTACTTATTGGGTGAGACATACACCTCAACTTTTGTAGCACATAGATGCACACATCAAGAGATACCATCAACTCACAGCCTCACAAGTTGTGGTTTCTTTAAAAAAAAAACAAAAAAACAAAAAAACAAAAAAAAAAAAAAAAAAAAAAAAAAAAAACATAATCACCCAAAATTGGGCTCGGGCAAAGGAGGGAACGCACTCCTAGATTACAATGAAATGAACACAAGGTAAATAGCAAGGAGTATTAAATGGGTCCATACCCTACTTAAGAAAGCAATAGTAGGAAATGGTTTATTAGTAGCAGTAAGCTCAAAAATAAATCCAAACCCACTGAAACTAGTATCTTTTCAGGGTACAGCAAAATGTAATGTCTGAATATGGCACTTCCTTACATTGCTAGTCAAGTGGACGATTGAAAGCTTTTAGTATCGATGCGCCAACTTTTCCTGCTCGACATAGTATTGGGCATAGCTGCATGCAAACCAACCAAAGAATCAATAAGAGTGGTAACAATGTTAAAAATACTATAAGTATGAGAACTCATCTGGAAAATCTAAGGTCAGCATTTGGCGTTTACAGAGTTAGTAAGTTATTAATATTACACAGTATTTCACTGGAGGCTTTCTTTATCTTTTACTTCGTTTACTTTTTGAAGACTCACTTCACAAAAGGTTTTTGATATAAGAGTAAATGAACTGGAAACTTATTTCAATCTAACTGCCTTGAAGAGTTGCAATACATCCATCGATAACAAGTTCGAATAATCAAAGACTTTTTGAGGACAAGAAATGTACTGGGCATGTACTGAGCAACAAATATATACAAAAAAAATATAACATGGTATAAGGAAGGAAGGAATTTTCTTTGTTCAGAAAAAAAAGGCTCTCACACAGAACCCGATTTCAATAAGCATTCTAGAAAATTATTCAAAAGAGGAAAACGTAATAAAAACTTAAAAAGTCCTTTAGGAGATCAAGTACAAACGGAATAATATTAAAACATGAAGTGTTGCTGTCTTGCAATAGTAGGTAGATTTCATTCAAATAATTACCAACTAGTTAAAGTTGAGCAACTAAAATGAGGTCTCGGAATCTACGATGTCAGCTATTGGGAAGTTATGTTTTTGCCCCACAATCCATCTCATTTTGATAGAAAAGAATACTCAAGCTTTTGAAAGAAGTAGGTCAACAACAAATGAGGTAGCGAGAAGGGTCGCAGAGACATGGTCTTCGCCAAGATTATGGGAAGACAAACCAGCAAGTCAACCAACACCTTCACTATCTCACTGCTACATGTTGGAAAATTCCTATAATTGAGAAAGTGAAACCGATAATGGTACAGAAATGGAGGCCTCCACCATGGGGAATCCTCAAACTTACAGCTCATTCAAAGATGATTACATGAGGTATGGAGGGGCTGTCCAATTTTGGCTTATGGCAGCAAGCAAAAAGGAAAATCACCTTAGCAGCAGAGTTCATGGGTCTGTGTTCTCGCATATAATGGGATGCTCAATCAGGGGCTATGACAATGTTATGGTGGATTGTATAAAAGACAATGTTCGATGCTCATGGAAAATGATCCCTATGCTATATTCCATTGCAAGAAGAATTGAAAATTTTCAAACATCAGCTATACATCATGACAAATGGTAGTGAAATAGCGTGGCAGACGGATAGGCATCCAAGCTTCTTGTGGAAGGTGACAGATTGTGGGAATCCTGACAGTATTAAGGCCAATGTTTTGCAATTAAGCAATTCTGATATGGCTCAATTTACATGATTTTGTAAGGACCACAAAACTTTATTAAGTGATTAATAAAGAGTTTACTTGACTATCAAAAAAAGGTTCATCTTCTTCTACTTGCAATCCTTAAAATCAGCAATGATTTTGACAACTTCTAGAAACCAGCCTTGGGTTTGTAAAGTTTAAACTATTTATAAAGTTTAGAATGTTTAAAAAAGGGTTTTGGAAAATTTTAGGAACCAGCCTTCTTTTTTGAAAACTAGAAGCAGGCTTTAGTTTAATGAAAATTCAAAATCTTATTTAGAAAGTTTGGAACCAATGATCATTTCTACTTTCGAGAGTTATTACTGAAGGTAAAGAATATAGAGATGATGTGGCGGCCGTTGGGTCACATTGCATATGTCGGGTCAAGCATGGGTGCACACACAAGAAGCAGAATCTGGTATCATTTAGCTATTATTGTGTTTATTTGTGTTACCTAAAGTTGAGAGTATTTTATTGTTTTTATTGATATAAATATGTGATACGTTAGTAGTTTAGATATTAGATATATAGGAAGAAATGTATCTATCTAATTGGATATAGTACGTTATTATTATAAAAGGTAGGAAGTTGTTATTTTAGTTTACTTTTTGTTCAAGAAAGCCTAGCTATATATAGCTATATTTATGTTTTGAAGGAGATTAATTTGATAAATAAAGAATTGCGTTTCTTTTCTTTGAGAATTAGGGTTTTTAATTCTTTATGCCCTAGATTGATTTATTCGTGCGTTCGAATAATCGATTTAGAAGACTTCCGCCGTGTCGGTTATTGAGAGAAAAATCGATTAAATACAACTAGTTTTTCAATGTAGAAATCTTCTTCTTAAATGTTTCAAAAGGCTTGTGAGAAAAAAAAAAAAAAGTTCTTAAGAAAGAAGAAATAGCAGCAAGAACCAAGAGAAGAAACCAACTGAAGTAACAAGAAAATGGCTAAAAGAAATTAGGCGATTCACCAAAGAACGTTAGACTGTAAAACTCTCATAAGAAACTCATTTGATCCAACAAGTCGAGTTGACTTGTATGATTTAACTTGTGAATCATATGAGTTGAACAACAATATTCAAAGTCACAGTCGTGGATTTTAAATTGAGTTTTCTTTTAAGATTTTGACAAATCACCTAGGGACTAGGGAGTCAAATTGATAAATACAATATAAAGAATTGTATACAAAAATACAATAATAATATATTAATTATTCACAAACAAACATAATCTAGTTCACATTTTTCTTGGACATTTTAAATCCACATAACATATTTTCCAAAGGCTTTTTTTTCTATAGTTGTGGAGATCGAAGGACTAAAGGTTCAACAACAACAACAACATAGCCTCAGTCCCAAATCAATTGAGGTCAGCTACATGGATCAAACTCTTCCATTGTGCTCGATTTAGTGCAATTGATGGTGTGTTTTCCAAATAATTCAAATCCCTCTTGATCAATGCGACCCAAGTTAACTTCGGCATACCCCTACCTCGTCGAGTTTCTTCAATTTCTATTGAGTCAAATTTTCAAGTGGGGGCATTTGTAAGTCGTCTTTGCAGATGACCAAAAAAAACGAAGGAAAAACAAATCTCTCAAAAAGAAAAAAAGCCTTTAAATTCCAACACAAAATCTTACCAAATATAGAAATGCATCGAAAGGGAGAACGGGAAAAAATAACTTCTCAAAATGTTAGAAAAAAGGAGGGAAGGATTGATGAGAAGGGGAAACAACATCATCCAACAAAGTACTAGTGAGCCCAACCCAAGTCCATATTTAAACAACATCAATAACTGTTGAAAGTCGTCGCAAGTTTCTTGTTTGTATCAAGCTATAATCATTAATCCTACCGAAAACATATAATCATTCATTGTTGGGCTCTGCAGTAAATGCCTCCCATGATTGTTAGTCCTCACTTAATGGGAACGTTCAGTAATTTTTTAGCCCTTCTGTTTGTAAATGAAACCCGAAATTCGATTGGCCAAAATAAATAAAAAAAACCTAAGTCCCATTCTTATCCACCATCAATTCATTCGGAGATGAAGCATATCATTCATTTCTAATAAAAATCTAGTCTTGTCCAAACAAACCGGTTTGTTCTTATATAACACAAAATGAAATTAAACGAACAATATACAAACCCTAATTACACGATCGATAAATGAGAGAGAGAGAGAGAGAGAAAAACTTACGAGTATGTCCCAACAACAGGACCAACTAAGAGAAGAGCGCTGATCCAATTCTCAGAGATCTTGTGATGGATCTTGGAGGGCAGATCGTTCCAGAGACCGCTCATCACTTTCTGCTGATACGGCGACAAACTGTACACCACAGCCTTCACTCTCACAGGGATTTTCCCCATTTCTCAAGCTTTAGCTTTCTCTGTCGGTCGATCTACTGCACCAACGATATCCGATCGAATGCTTTCCTGCAACGCACCACACTTGAACCTCTGTGAGCATCCAACGATAACAGATACATAACATATGAAGAACATCTAATCCTAAAGATCGAAACCCAAACAATCTAAACACCAACCTCAACAACTTTAAACGAAAAAACCAAATAAAAAAATACTTTAGATCTACAACTTTTTTCAACAGATAAAAACATCAAGACCTCGAGGACGAAACATATCGAAAACCACAAAACCAAAAAGCAATCAAGCGCACAAACCACAACAACAATCTCAACCAGAAATCAACGACGAGAGCGACGACAGACAAAGCGAAAGAAAACCAACAGACAATGTGAATAACAGAAGGAAAAAAGAAGAAGTTAGATCTGGCGAAGAAAACGTAATTCACTCTCTCATTTTCAACGAAAACGCGAACCCTTAACGAGTGGTAGAGAAACTCAACATTTGGCAAGTCCAACTCCAATTCATATCTGAACCTTGCGTGTTGTCTAAATGGCGTATCTTCTTTTCCCCAGTCCGCTTAAAGTGCAATTGTGGAACCTTGCTGCATTTTTATGTGACCGGGGCAGTAATCTGATAAATTTTTACCTATTTTAATGGGGATATTCAAATTTTTTTTCTTCTTTTCTGCAACATGGCATATACTGGAGCATTTAGAAGGTTTATTACCTGGTAGATGCTTCTTTGTTGCGCTTAATATTAGCGAGATGCAGTTGGACCATGATTTTATATGTGTTTCTGCTGGAAATTTGGCTTGAAAGAAAATATTAAGTTGTTTGAAGGCCATTAAAAACTCTGGAGCTATGGTTTAGGAAACAAATAAGAGTCTGCAATTGAATGGGTGTCCATTTTCTTTTTGCTGCATATGGATTTTCAGATCGACTTATTGAGGCGACATGCAAAAACCCAATTTATTGCGAATGTTGTTTCCTGAAGTGAAGATCTTCAAGTTATTCTAACAAGGTTTTCAACTTTGCGGCAAATCATTTGAAAGCAACTGTCTCTAGCAAAGAAGAGGACTTGTCGACCCTCTTGAGGTATGCTACTGCTACTGTTGCGAGATTAGTCTTCCACTTTTCTATTTAATCTTTTAATAAATTGTCTTTTTTATTCGACAGTTGACTCTAATTCAAATATCTTTCATTGTATATGCAATAGGTAGCGAATGACTCCAACAAAAGTTCGTTTCAGGTACTTTGAAACAAACATATATTGTCATTCCACTAAGCTTTTCATTTCATTTTGCTGTTCTGTTAGTCCTATTGTTTGCTTTCTGCAGGGTATGCATAGCGTTGGCATTTCCATCAAAAAATGGATTTGTAAAGCATGCCTGATCAGTTTCCTAAAATTGGCAGCTCCAATAAAAAGAGTAGTTATTTACCTATAACTTCTTTTTACAATTGAATGTGCCCAACCAAAGTTGCAAATATTAATAGGATTTGATTAGGATTTAAGAATTAGTCCCCTCTCCTTATCATACAGCAGGTTGATGTGTTACATTACATAATCAAGACCGATAGCATGTAGTTGTGAGCTTGAATTTTGAAAAGAAATAGCTTTTCCATTAATGCTTATTTGGTTGATGTAATGAATCCCAAATCTGAATGATTTAGAAATGGAAATGACATGTTATGTTGTTTAAATTTGATGTTCAACAAGTGAACGAACACAAATCTCACAACCACTCGCAGATCTACAACCAACCAACACCAAACCCTAAAGATCAAAAACCAAATCATCTAACCCTAGAGATCTGAACATCAAACCCTCGACATCGGAAAACAAGTCATCAAACAACGATCACAAAATCCAGAACGAAACCTAAGAAATCGAACAACAAACAAAAGAAACAGGGATCTCACCTTCGGAGCCGGCGAAGCTCGTCCAATGGAGGAATCGAAGAATCTCTAGAACCGAAAACGAAACTAATCTAACTGCATTCGAGAGCGATTCGATATATATATATATAGTGGGCTTTGAAGCCCAAGACAAAATGTACTAATGCATGAATAATGGGCTTTTTAATTAGTTTAGGCCCATCAAAAGTTTTTTTTATGTTTTGATCCAAAACCCATTACTTCAATCCGCGATGCATACATCCTGCACAGGGTCACAGACTGTTTTGGCGGATGTTGAAAAAATTCGACATGTATGTAAATCTTAATTTTATATACTTTGGATTGATATTATCATTATTTGAAGTGAGTCTTATCGTACTCGACTTGTTTTTGTATGTAAACTAAAATTTAGATATCGGATCTACGCCGATCGATCATGTATACCCGAACAATTTTGTATATATATTTAGTCGGTGTCGTGTGACCGAACATATACTTGAACAGTTGATCTATTTGGTATGGTTGTTTGTGTCTGATCAATCAAGTTTGGTTTGGACGTGAAAGACCGAACAAAATATGTTCAATCGATCGTGCAGGGTCGAACCATATTGTTTATGTCGGTCTTGTACAATCAAAGCAATAATTTTCAGTAATAAACGACGAATGACAAACTCAAAATAAAATCACAATCCACAAAAAGTAAACTGTTGTAAAACTAACTAGGACTAAAGCAAGGAAAGTAATACAATGAACTAGATATTGAACAAGAGAATAAATTAGGGAAATGTGAGAGCTTTTTATTTCAACATGGTGTATCTCATTACATAGATGTGACCCCTTTATATAGGCCAATGGTAAGACCAAAGGACACAAGTTACATTTTCATACATAATTGTAATAATAACTTACATAAAGTAAGTGGGTGTTACGTGAAGTGAGTGGAATATAAAGATTTGGATAAGAAGAGTCATCCACATCTAATTACATTTACAACACTACCCTTGGATAACACTTGTTAAGAGAATATATATGTATGCCTCATTAAAACCACTACTAGAAAAAAACTTAGTGGGAAAAAACTAGCAAAGGAAAAAGAGTACATTGTTCTCATCAATCTTGATGTGGGGTATAATATTGATAGGACTGTCTCATTAAAAACCTTGTTATGAAAACCCAGTGGGATAAAACCATAACTAAGGGAAAAAAGGAATAAAATACACTAATCAATTTTGATAATGAAGTATTAATATTGTTAGGATCGCATCGTTAAAACCTTGCTAGGAAAACTCAGCAGCATAAAACTTTTGCTAAGAGAAAAGAGTGCACTGTACTAATCAATAACTCTTTTTGATTCTCTCCGTCATGTTCACATGGGTGAGACATGCATCTTATATTGTTTTGCAACAAATCTTTGCAAAATGTAATTTTACCCTTTTAAGTAATACAAACTCATGTCACTTATGATTAACTCAAAGATGACAAAATATGTAACGACCCGAATTTAATTTATCGTGGTTGCAGACGTGGCTGACAGCTCAGACGCTCGTGGGACCTGCAGCTAGGCTAGTGCGCGCCTGGAGCTAGGTAAATAGTGATTTTGTATGTTGATTTGTCTAATTTGTGATGTTTACGTTAAAATAGATTAAACGACATTGTAATGTGGGTAATTATATTATGTTTGACGTGCGAGATTGTGCGTTAAGCATTCGCCTTGATATGCGTGTCGATGTGGGTACCGAGTAGGCTAAAAGACGGAATACTAGGCCGGGGGAATGATACACACATGAAATGGATAAAATGAGTTAAATAACAATATGTAATATATATTTGGTGGTTAGGGTCATGGTAGTACGCGTATGTCGCGTTTCGGGATGAGAAATCGGGTGCCAGAACACCCAAAATACCACTTTTTGGGTTAAGAACAAGGGCAAGTGTGCCATTGGTGTCACATTTGGAGTCATTAGAGGTTGAAAAATGAAGCAAATGGTGCTCGTTGGATTGCATTGTGATGCACAAGTGAGGAGAGATCACATTTGACTATAAAAAGTCAATTGACTTTCATTTCCATCACATTTTCTCTCTCTTTATCTTCACATCTGAAAATAGAGCAGAAGAAACAAGGGTTTTGGAGTGTCAAATTGATCATTAGAGGAGCTTGGAGTGGTTGAATCATCAAAGCAAGGTGAGACTCACAATTACCTCAACTTTCTTCATCTTTTGGTATAAATATTTGAGGTGTTGGTGTGAATCCAATATGGATTGTTAAGTAGTTGTTTTGGTGGGTTTTAAGTGCTATGAAGTTAAGTAATATGTGTTGTGGTAGTTGTTGTTGTTGGTGGTGGTGTTGAGAACCCAAACTTTTCAACCAAACTGCTGTCCAGAACGCGATTAGCGCGCTAATGAGGTCATCTAGCGCGTTAGATGAAGATTAGCATGCTAGGTAAAAATATAACGCGCTAATGTTCTTCCTGACGAAGAACATTTAGCTGCAAAGAAATCTAGCACGCTAATCCCCAAACCTAGCACGTTAGATCTTGCAGAATTTAGACTATTATTGCTAAGTAATATAAAATACATCCAATTGGCTAAAAATTAATTATAAATGGAAATAGGTTATTTCGGGCGATAATTTGGATATCAGGGATTCGACGGAGCTGGACCGGGGTTATTTATCGGGACACAGAGTGCGGTTTGAGGTGTATGGTATCCCAACTGAAATTTCTTGAGCAGTATTTACTTTGGCTTTTGAATTCATATTATGTCTTTCAATACTTTATTCTTGGTTTTGGTTTAAATGAACGGACGTTGAGGCTCTCATTCCGTGTCATTCCTGTGTGTATGTTCATTAAGCCATAGCACGTGCGTCGGGGATCTCGGTGAATAGTTCGACGTGAGAGTCGCGTCGGGGCACCTGTAGGTGCGTCGTAGGTACAACACCGACCACCTAGTAGATCCAGATACTGGCCTTGCTTGAGTGCTACTCGCCGACAGTATTCTATGGGGAGTCCGAAGTATGACGGTAGTCTGACCCTAGGCTCTATGAACACACTTTGAGCTTTCACTATTACTTATGCATGCGATGATCACAGTTGCATGTATTTATTTCCGCATTTTATTTAATAGTTTTGTTTTAATTTCAATATTTACTTTCAGTATTGCTCACTTAATTTCCTTGAGAATACTCACTATGGACTCGTCATTTGTTCTTTTTGTGATGACTTGAGTGCAGATCTTAGTACAAGCCATGGCAAATGCAAGTTACTGGAATACCTGTGATTCAGAGATATTGAGCCAGGTTTTTACGTTTGTATTATACATATTTTGTCTTATTTGGGGAATTTGGGATTGTGAGACACTTCAAGACTCTATATTGTTGATATTTTGAAATCTTTGAGGTTTATATCTGATATATGGTCACTTATGGGTTTTTCACAATAGGTATCAGAGTTAAATGCATGACATTGTTGTTTCATATTTTAGTTTGTCATGATAAAAGACTTACGTTGTAGTTTATTTGGGGTTAAAACGATAGTAAAACTAGATGACTTGAGTTCATTAACAATTTAAATAGTAAATTGTTGTCTATTGAGGCTAATAATGATTAAATGGTGGATGAGATAGCATGTGGGACACAACTGGCGCTGGTAGGACAGGTTGTGGGCCCGCATTGGCATTTGTGGCGGTCCATTTGGAAAATGAGCCGCTACATTTTGGTATCAGAGCAAGGTTGGTGAACCTTGTGGAAATGAAATTTAACTCTGATACGGATACATTTGTGGTATAATTTGAGTATAAACCTGGTGAATAAACTTTATATGTGGAAACCCAAAGGAATTGCCAAGAGTCATAGTTGGGAAGTGAGGTGAGATGGGTAGAAATCAGGGATATACGTGTTATGTTCTGGTTGTATAATACATACGATACACGTATATTTGTATTGAGGCTGACTAGTCGCGCGTTCTTCGATGCAGATACTGATGGACGGACAACCTTCAGATACTACTCAGCCTGAGGTCGGGGATACCAATGATCCGACTAGACCGACTTTGACGTTGGACTCATTGGCACGAACTATGGATGATAGGTTCGCGTTACTGATAAACATGATGAGAGCTCGGGATGCTCGGGAGGCTACTACAGCTCCGACTATCGTTTTGGCTGCACCGATGATGACTACTCAAGCAGTTGTAGCTCCTATTACAGCTGAGACTCGGGTGTAGGCAGTAGTATATGAGACACTGGCCGAGAGAACTGCGCCAATAGTAGTACTAGCGGAGACTACAATGGTTATTACACCTACGACTACTGAGCAGCAAGTAGTGGCGTCGACTTCAGGGAGTTTGATGACAGTTGAGGCTAAGAAGATGAAGGACTTCATTAGGTTCTCGCTATGATACTTTTATGGAGCCGGGGACCCAGAGATAGCCGGAAGGTGGCTGTTATCTCACGAGCGACTACATGAGTTGTTTCGGGTTGAGGAGATTGATCGGTTGAGATTATCGAGTTTTTGTTTGAGAGCCGATGCAGCGGTATGGTAGACTACTTATATCGCGACTCATCCTGTTGTGAGTACTTGGGCAGAGTTCCGAGTGCTCTTTATGGACGAGTATATACCTATGGAGGTTAGAGTCCAATTGAGGGAAGAGTTTTTATCATTGGTTTAGGGTGATATGTCGGTCACGGTATACATGGAGAGGTAATGATATTTATTTTCGTACTCCATAGACATAGCAGGTACCGATCGATTACAGATATATTATTTTATCCGAGGTCTGGATAAGAGGATTGCGAGCACGGTTGAATCTAGTGGAGCTCGTGCACTGGCAGAGATTTATGACCGGTCCCTCGCACACGGGACATACTTGGTTCAGAGGGCTAGTCGATTAGCAGTTCAGGCTGCGCTGCAGAGTCAGCAGAGTCAGCTAGCTTTAAGTTCTCGGTCTGATCAGAGACCGAAGAGATAGAGGAGAGACTAGGACCGACAAAGACAGTGCCAGAAATCTCGTCGAGGTGATTGACAGTCTGATCAGGGTAGCAGAGGCGACAAAGATTGTCGTGATGACCGAGATCGACGTGATGATCGCTAAACGGCATATTCTACGGCTTTGGCACCAGTTGATCAGCCTAGACAACAGTATAGGCAGGATATAAGTCAGAGAGGTCAGAGTCGAGGTCAAAGTATGGCACATAATTAGAGGAGTTCTTGCAGATCAGAGACGTGTACGTGTTACCGATGCGGTCAGGTTGGCCATATTGTGGCAGATTGAACTAGACCAACACCACTACCACCACAGACAGAGCATGCCAGAGATAGGGCCCAGACTGCAGCTTTTAGAGTCGCGCAACCAGACATGGAGGCGATCAGACAACTTGTTGAGGGTACGTTATCTATTTGTGGTATTTCCATGCATGTTATGATGGATTCTGGTAGTACATTGTCTTTTATTTCTGGACGCATGGTAGGAGAATTAGGGTTATCTGCACAGACTTTAGATACACATCTTGTTCTCAGTACATCAGTTGAGGATAAGATTTACCCTAACCGGATATGTCATAATTGTGTTGTGGAGATTGAGGGACTTCAGCTACCTGCTGATTTGAGAGTGTTAGAGTACCTGGATTTCGATGTAATGTTCGGTATGGATTGGTTATCATCTTATCACGCACAAATCGACTGTTTTAGCAAGACTGTGACATTTGACATTGAGGGAATTCCAAAGTTTACATTTGTCGGAGTTGCGTCTGCATTACCTATCACTCGAGGTAGATTAGCTACGTCGTAAGAGATGGAGGCGCACACAACTATGGTGGAGCCAGAGCTTAGGACGGTGATTAAGATTGAGGATGTCATTATTGTCTGCGAGTTTCCAGATGTGATTCCTGATGATTTGCCATGATTGCCACCACCGAGATCTGTTAAGTTTATCATTGAGCTGATTACGGGGACTCAGCCGGTCTAAAGCAGGCCATATAGGATGTCAGCACCGGAGCACGAGGAGTTGAGGACCCAGTTAAAGGATTTATTACAATGCCACCTTGGGGAGCTCTAGTTATGTTTGTGAAGAAGAATGACGGTTCGATGCGGATGTGTGTGGACTACCGGAAGCTGAATCAGGTGACGATTCGAAATCGTTACCCACTTCCGAGGATTGATGCTTATTCGATCAATTGGCTGGGGACAAGTTCTTCTCGAAGATCGACTTACGATCAGGATACCAACAGTTGAGGATTCGAGAGGAGGATGTGGAGAAGACCGCGTTTAGTATGTGTTACGGCCTATTCGAGTTTACAGTCATGTCGTTTGGGCTGACTAACGCACCGACGATCTTCATGGATTTGATGCACAGGGTGTTAAGGCCATTTCTAGATCGATGCGTCATTGTGTTCATTAACGACATCCTGGTTTACAGTAAGACTCGTGAGGAGCACGAGAGGCATCTCAGAGATGTATTGTCAACGCTGAGAGAGCACAGACTTTATCCCAAATTTAGCAAGTGTGCATTCTGGCTGAGTGAGGTGAAGTTCTTGGGGCATGTCATCTGTGGTCAAGGCATATCAGTTGATGGTGACAAGATTCGAGCGATTATTGACTGAAGGACACCCGAGTCTGTATCTGACATCCGGAGTTTCCTGGGTTTGGCAAGATATTGCAGTTGTTTCGTGTAGGATTTTTCGATGATTGCAGCGCCGATGACGAGGTTGACCAAGAAGGATGTTAGATTTGATTGGTCACAAGAGTGTGAGGATGCTTTTTGAGAGCTGAAGAGGAAATTGACTTCGGCGCCAGTTTCGGCATTACCTATGGCAGGTAGAGGTTTTTCAGTTTATACTGACGCATCAGGCATTGGGTTGGGTTGCGTGTTGATGCAGGACGGACACCCAGTAGCCTATTTATCTCGACAGTTGATACTTCATGAGGTAAACTATCCAGTGCACGACTTGGAGCTTGCGACAGTCGTGTTTGTACTGAAGGCCTGAAGGTACTACTTGTATGGTGAGAGGTTTGTGTTATTCACTGATCACCAAAGTTTGAGGTACCTGTTCATTCAGAGGGAGTTGAACATGCGACGACGGAGATGGCTCTAGTTACTGAAGGACTATGACTTCGCCATTGAGTATCATCCGGGTAAGGCGAATGTCGTAGTTAATGCACTGAGCAGGAGCGACATCGGGAGCTTGACAGTACTGCGGCATATGATACATGAATACGGGTTGCTCGAGGTAGCGTCGGTGTTGTGTGTGACATAGACTATTGCTGAGCTACATATTTGTTGTCAGATGCGAGTTCCCACGGCGTCTCTTGAGCGGTTGCTGAGTTGCAGAGAGCTGATAATCGGTATTTGCGGATCAGTGGCTTGGCTCAGGATCCAGGGTGCACTGAGTGGTCTGAGGGTTCAGACGGGTGCTTGAGACACATGGATTGTTTATGGATACCACTTGTATCGGAGCTCAGGGATAGCATTCTCGAGAACGCACACCGGTCGCGATATACAGTTCATTTTGGTCGGACCAAGATGTATCACGATCTGCAGAGATTGTTTTGGTGGCCTGGGATGAAGGCTGACGTGGGTAGATACGTCCGGAGTTGTCATATTTGCCAGCAGGTGAAGGCTGAGCACTTGAGACCAGCTGGGCTGCTATAGCCGCTGCCCATTCCTCAGTGGAAGTGAGAGCACATGACCACGGACTTCGTTAGTCGCCTACCGCAGACTACGATGAGACACGATGCGATTTGGGTAGTTATCGACAGGTTGACGAATTCGGCACATTTTATATCGATCGCCGTGAGATATTCAATTACACAACTGAGCACTATCTTCGAGAGAGAAATTGTCTGATTGCATGCTGTACCGGTCTCCATTATTTCTGACAGAGATCCGAGATTTAATTCGAGGCTTTGGGTGCTTATGCAAGAGCAATTTGGCACTCGTTTACGGTTCAACACTGCATATCTGCCTGCGATCGCAAGTGTACGGCAAACGTCAAAGTAATAATGGCACCAACTCGTGTTGGTGTCGGATATATCGTATCCACAAGGACGGTTATGTGATAATATTTAGTCTAATTAAGAAATAGAGTTAGGCACTTAAAAGTTGGGTTTTGTAAAAACAAACTGTTAATTAATTTAAACTAACTAATTGCAAGTAATTAAAGTAGTTCTTAAGCAATGGAGATAATATCTTAGGAAATCTAATTCACCCAAATTGTATCATTCGAATCCAATTTAATTATAAAGTATCCAAATTCATGCAATGATAGGCGAATTTCCTACAATTCACTCCACCCCGAAGTCTCAGTGATTTAGATTCTAACATCTCACTCGACTCCGCCGGTCGGCGTGAATAGCATAAGTGAGATACCGCATTAAAAACCAAATTCAATTGCCTCCCTAGTCAATGACCATCAGTCGATGTGCCATATATTCTAGGGTTGAGTTTCCCTTAATCCGGGTTCAAAAGTCCCAATGGTCATGGTGACCCTCAAACCCTAAGTTCTACACCTACTTGATCAAGGTAAGTATGGCATAACACACAAGAACACACAAATCAAAACATTAAATTGAAAGGACAAATATAATCACATTGGAATCAAAAGAATCCAATTTAGGATCCAAAGATCCCTAGAACAAAAGAGATTACCCCATAAGTGGGTTCAATTCATCACAATTCATGATTATAAAGCAAGAAAACATGAAATCAAACCTACAATGAATATAGAATCTAAGATTTTTGATCACTCTTCTTCAATCTTCATACGTTCTTCTTGGTTCTCCAAAGCAAAATATCTTCATCCTTATCTCTCTTAACTATATATAGAGAGGTATTATGGTCCAACTAAAATACGTTTAAAACCCTAAAAATATGCAAAATCGGGTTTTCTGGCTTTGGCGCTATGGCGCCCACACAACGACGGTAATGTGCAATGAAACTCGACTTGACGCTGTGGCGCCAGGATTTTTTACACTCTCTGGATTCGGCGTTGTGGCGGCGCCATGGCGCCCGTGCAGCGCCAAGTCCAGCAGCTTCATTTTTCTTCTTTATTTCTTCACTTCATCCGCTTGCCGCCTATTCTCGTTGTCCCTTGAGCCTAATACACCCAAAAATACACTAAATAAGCCTCAAATCATCAATTACTTTATTAAATAATTAACTAAATCCTACTTAACACACTTAAAATCATGTTTCGCATCACACCCCCAAACTTAAGATTTTCCTAGTCTCTAGGAAAGAATTACACAACAAGAGATGCAATTTACTTTAAACCAACAAAATAAACATCAAAAGAGTGTAGGAGGAAAGTATAGAATATTGTGTAAAACATTCAAACATGGCCTAACTCCTCTCCTCAATCCTTTAAGTTCGAAATTTATCGCCTTAAGTGGCTTTAGAATAAGTTCTAGAATCCCTGAATCCTCATAAAAGCTCGCATACTTTAAGTTTATCCTATTTTGCATTGGCATAAGTCCTTCCCTACACCGGACATCTCCGAAGAAACCCCGATCTAGCCAAGCTAAACACTTAGGTATGTACCATTTACTCTTCCTCATGTATATTGTCTCATTGGTTTGATAAAAGTATATCATAGATTGTCAGCCACATAAGAAAAGAAAATTAAAATAATATCTCGAAGTGACATGTACATACTTACAGAACAAACATGAAACACCCCCAAACTTAAGATGTTCAGTGCCCTCAATGAACTCTAAATACTCCTAAAATGAAACATGATAGTGGGCATGCATGAAAAAGGACACACTAACAAAAGCTAATAGTTATTAAGAAAAATAGCAAAAAGAAGAAAAATAAAACAAAAACAATTATAGGATGTGAAAGCAAAAACTCCCCTGATTTAAAAAGTAGTGCACCAATGAAGAGTGAGATCAATCCTCAGATAAAGACGGGAAATTGTCTCTCGCATTATGCTCGCCAGCGTCATCAAAGTAAATGGCCGAAGGTAGGGGTGGGCAACGCGGTTTGGTCGATTTGGTTTCGCGATTTTCATGCGACCCATTTTTAGAAAAAAAAAAAAAACAACCATACATATTACAATTACATACCATAAAGTCCATACATGTTTAATGTTCAATTGTTCATCAAAAATTCAACATAAGATACAACAAAACATATATAATATAAGTATATAACCAATAACCATTAACCAATCATTCATAAAAAAGAACCCAATCAAAGTTAAAAATCCAAGTTCATATCAAAAGTTACAACAAAAACAAATAGATTAGAAATTTAGAACAAATAAATTCAACAAGTAGGAAAATGCTTCAACTCCATTCCAAGTTCCAATTTCATTCTTTGTTCCTAAAATAAAACAACAATTGAAAATAAAAAGTTAGCAACATAATAAGAGTTTTATAACAACAAAAAGTTTCGATAAGATTTACTTAACAAGTCAATGATTCCATGCATTTTGCTATTACAACAACAAAAACAAATATATTCAACAAGGAAAGACTTCAACTCGATTCAAAGTTCCAATTTCATTTGTTATTCCTAAAATAAAACGACAATTGAATATAGAAAATTAACAATATGATAAGAGTTTAATAACATTTAAAAGTTCAAATAAGATTTACTTACCAAGTCAATGACTCAATGCATTTTGCTAATCATCTCAACTAATCATCTAAAACAAGTTGGTCCAAAATGCCTAAACAACATTTCAAAATGTAATATGATTAGATGATGATCGTAAAAGAAAGAATAAATGTAGTTAATAATTAACAAAATTAAAAGAAAAGTATAACATGTTTCAAGCTCTTCAAGTTCCTCTAAATTTTATTCGACTTCTAAATTTATTGTACCATGTGACCAATCCCGAGTACAAATAAGAGCTTCAACAATTTTTGGAGTCAATGAGGTACGAAACTGATCAAGCACGCGTCCACCGACACTAAAAGCGGACTCTAAAGCAACAGTAGAAACTGGAATGGCCAGTACATCACGTGTCATCATTGAAAGTGTTTTGTACTTAGAGACATTATTTTTCCACTTTCAAACTCCATTGGTGTAGAACTTGCATCTGTCGATAATGTTTCGGCTGTTACGTGGTGTGAATCCATCTAGAAAAAAAAAACACACGATCAATGTTAGAATGAGAATGAACATTAAATAACTATTATTGGTGATCAATGCTAGAAGAATGCACCTTAAAAAAATAGGAAACATTTATTCAAGGGAACAATGTTGATACTACAATTCATCAGGTTATATTACAATAGAATTTCATGTGTCAACATCATTTTGATTAAAATATGTTCAATCACTATACACGAATGGGTAGCAAAGAATGCACATGATTATTGTTGAACCTGGAATCGAACATCAATGACAACTAAGGACTTCAAATTCAATATTTCCTCTACAAGATATGGACTTCACTAAGATGGACAGATCTAGAAACATCAATAAAACTTTTAATTAATACTTATATTAAGAATTGATTTGGAAAAATCTAGTTCAATATTACGATTTCAATACTTTTTCATGATAAGGAATATTAATCTAAACTTTAGGGACATCATTAGATATGCTCAAAACCTCGAACAAATATAGTTTGACAAAAAGGGTATACCTTTACTGCCTGTTATCTGCTTCAGCAGTTGAGGTACCGCAATCCCGACAATGGCGACGACGATAGGTGGTGCTCGGAGGCGACGGCGACGGGTGTTGGTCGCCCCCAAACCGCAACAGCGAGTCGGCGACAGTGGAGGTAGTGGAGGCGGGACTGGTGGGAGGAAGCGGTGGACGCAACAGTGGCGAGTTGGTGACAGTGGAGGCGGCGAAGGCGGGACCGGTGAATGATGCGTCGCACCGCGGCGGTGTGAGGCGGCGAGTGAGCAGAAGAGAGGAGACAGCGAGTGAGCAGAGACGGTGAGTGAGCAGCGAAACGAAGAAAGAGAGAGAGAGACGGCGAGTGAGCGAGAGGCGCGAGTGAAAGAAGAGAGAGGAGACGGCGAGTGAGCAGAGACGGCAAATGAGCAGAGACGGCGAGTGAGCAGAAGTAAGAGGAGACGGCGAGTGAGCAGAGACGGCGAGTGAGCATAAGAGAGAGGAGACGGCGAGTGAGCAGAGGCGGCGAGTGAGCGGAAGAGAGAGGAGCAGAGATCGCGAGTGATCAGAAGAGAGAGGAGACGATGAGTGACCAGTAGAGAGAGGAGACGGGAGTGACGAGTGTGAGAAGAGAGACGGTTTTTTTTTTTGGTTGTGTTTTAGGGTTTTGGACTTGTATTTACCAAAATGCCCTTGGTTTGGTGAAACCGCGGTTTTCCCAAAATGAAAACCGCGACCAAACCGCGATTCTGCGGTTTTTACGTTTTTTAAACCGCGAGTTTTAAAAACCAGACCAAACCATGCGGTTTACACGGTTTGGGCGGTTTTTCGAAAACCGCTGCCCACCCCTAGCCGAAGGTGGAAGCGGGTAATTACGATCAGTGGGATGGCGAAACATGTGCCGCTGGTATCGTGTCATTCCCTCCAAATGCATAGCAGTTGCCCGCTGAAATGAACGTTGTTGTTGATGCATAAGACGTTGATCACGTTGCATTTCCTCCAATATGCGAAAGTAACGATCCTCCGGAGTGTGATGCTGCTGTTGGTTGTCGTGTGGAATCAATGCCAATGGTTGAGGGTCGTCGCCGCCCTGTTCAGTATGTGGAGCGTCAGATTGTGGTGCCGGTGATAGTGCTTGCCTACCCGAATGTCATTGTGGTCGACTCGAAGGTCCAGGCTATTGCTCTTGAGGGTCATCATGTGAATCAACGTAACCCGGAGGTGACCCACATTGTCGTAATGTAGCATCAGATATGGGGTTCAACCTCAATGTGTACTCATTACTGTGAAAATGGACAGTCTGTTGCTTGCACAAGCGAGTTATAATCCAAGGATGATACATCACCTCTAAAGGCAGCTCACAAAGAAAACTCGTCAAAGAACGTGAGATTACCTCACCAAAGTCGACATCATCACCAGCTAAGATATGTGCTAATAGAGTAGCGCGCTCCAATGTGATCTCACTAGTATTCCCCATCGGCATTAAGGTAGAACAAATAAAGTGGAGCCAACCTCTGGTGGACCGCCTCAAATATTCGGTAGCCAATTGTTGATAATGAAGGTCGTCCTTACTCCTTTTCCACACAGCGCGCCCCAGAGCACAAATAATATCAGCTATTTGTTGATGGGTGTAATCTTTAGGGGACCATGGAAAGTAAGATTTTGTCGGGTCCCATGTTAAACCCAGAGCTCTGTTGACAGATGCACCAGTAATATTGACTTCGACACCCCTCACCCATACCTTCTTGTTAGGACATTGGTGGTATTCGTTTGCATAAAATTCCATGGTGAGTTCACGAGATATCATGGCATTATCAATGTTTCGCCCAATAGCTGCAGTACGCCAACCATGATGTTCCACAATGTCCAAAATATGGTTTTTGTACTTATTAAACACCGTAAATATGCGCTCAGGTTTTATTGTTAATGAGGCGTACTTTTTGTAACAAGCCTCCGCCTCTTTATCCTGGTAATACTTAATGGCGGCTTCATCAGAGTCAGAGTCAGAAGCAGAAGCAACCACAGGACGATTAGAGAGTGGGGGTTGGACAATCAGAAGTTTAGACCGAGAAGCACGAGAAATACTCATCCTGAAAAGAAAATAAAATAAGTAAGTCCAACTATGATTGTGATAGAAAAACACACTATGCTTGTAAACGACATGCACATAAAGTAGGGAACAAAAATATCAAACAAATCACAACGACCCCCCAAACTTAAGTGAAAATGCATGGTGCAAAGTCGTAACAAACAAAATTTTTTAATTCATGGACATACTACCCATGCAAATACCAGTGCAAAATGACTAGTGGTAAAGAACTATTAAATAAACATAAACATGATCATGAAAAATTAACACACAACCACAATAATGAACAATATGCAACAAGGAAACCAATCAATTTAAAGACAATGGGCATACCCACACAAAGATATAAAATTCCAATGAGAAACAATGTAGATGGATTGATCCATAAAAATTCATTAAGGCATTTATTCAAACACCTTGAACGCAAGGGTAGAACACAACTAAATATCCCAAATTATTGCACAAAAAACAACTCCAACACAAGGGCACATGGTAAGCCAACTAAACTTTAATAAATCATGTAACAATTGAATCAAAAGAAAGTGTAAAAATAGTTGGAATGCATACCTTGTAGAGGTTGAAACAACAACTCAAAAACACCCACAATGGAAGACCAAAAGGAGTAGAAATCAAATAGATCTAACACCTATTAGTATGGGTTGATTTGGAGAAGTGTAGGAGAGATTAGTGATGGTGGAGATAGGTTAAGTGTATGGGGAGGGAGTTAGGGTCGGCTAGGAGAGGGTTGTGATGTGGGTGGGGGTGAAAAAAGGCAAAAGCCTTTATAAGGGCACTGGGCACTGGGCCTGGCGCCAGTCCAGCGCCCAGTTGGTAACGTTCTGGTTGTGGCGCTGGCATGACGCCCAGTTTTTTTTAGAACAAATATACAAATATATAGGCACTGAGATGGCGCTAGCACAGCGCCACCTCCAAGAATTGAGAAAGAAGGGCGTTGTGTCGGCGTCGTGGCACCAACACAGCGCCAGGTCCAGGAACATAACTATTTGGGCCGCTGAGCTGGTGCTGTGGTGCCCAGCTCAGTGCCAAGGTCAAGGAGACACTATTTCGACAAAATCAAACAATTTTTAACCCCCAACGGACGCATAAACCCCATGCAATCATTACGGAATCACACAAACACCAATTAACAATTGTTTGAAACACAATTCATCAATCGAAAAGAATCAAACTAAATAACGAACTGCATTCAATGCACGAGCTAACGACGACACACTCGCCACTTCCTCTATTGATTGTTTCGAAATTGTCCACTTCGATGAAAAATCACTCAGCAAATGGAGAACAACCTGAAATCATGTAAATACACCCAATTAGTCTTGCAAACAAATCCAATCGTATGACAACTAAAATTCTAAAAAAAATAAAATAAAAATATAACTCTAGGGTGCCTCATAGTAGCGCTAAATTTTATGTCGTTAGCTAGACGCCTATCTCATGAGCACTATTTGCCGGTAGCGGCAAGCTCGCTTTGTCGCACGTTCGAACCGTAATAAAGCTTCACTCGTTGAGCGTTGACTTTAAATGTCTTCCCATCATCACTCCGAATCTCCACCACTCCATATGGCCAAGTTTGCACGACCTTGTACGGTCCATACCACCATGACTTCAGCTTACCCGGAAATAGCTTGAGCGAGGAATTGCAGAGTAATACCAATTGTCCCGGCTCGAAAGTTCTGTGCTCTATCATTTGATCATGCCACATCTTCGTTCGCTCTTTATACAACTTGGCGTTCTCATATGCATGGAAGCGAAATTCATCCAACTCCATCAATTCAAGTAATCGTGCATCGTCGGCGGCATTGATATCAAAATTTAACTTCTTCAATGCCCAATACGCCATGTGCTCCATCTCAACCAGTAGATGATATGCCTTCCCATAAACTAATCTATATGGAGACGTCCCAATTGGCATTTTGAACGCCGTTCGATATGCCCATAGTGCTTCATCAAGGTGTAATGCCCAATTCTTATGACAAGAATTTATGCACTTTTCCAAAATTTGTTTCACCTCCCGATTACTCACTTCAGCTTGGCCATTAGTTTGAGGATGGTAGGCCAATGATGTCTCTTGTCACACGCCATACTTGGGAGCACCGTATCCAATGCTCTATTGCAAAAATGCGTCCCTTCATCACTCACCAAAGCCCGAGGTGTGCCAAATCGACAAAAGATGCTCTTTTTCAGGAAATCAATAACAACTTTTGCATCATTCTTTGTCGTCACCACGACCTCGACCCACTTCGAAACATAATCAACGGCAACAAAGATGTATTGCTTCCCATGAGACATTGGGAAAAGACCCATAAAATCAATCCGTCATACATCAAACAATTATACCTCTTGAAAAGTAGTTTGAGGAAATTCTTGTCGTCGCGAAATATTTTCGGTCCGTTGACATTCGTTGCAAGTCTTCACATAGATGTATGTGTCTTTCAAAAGACTCGGCCAATAGAAGCCATTTTGAAGCACCTTTGCCGCTGTACGTTGAACGCCAAAATGACCACCGAACGGAGAAGAGTGGCAGCCCTCTAAAATTCCAATAAACTCATCTTCGGGAACACATCGTCGTACCAACCCGTCATTGCACTGCCGAAACAAATAAGGTTCATCCCATAAGTAATATTTCACATCACTCAAAAATTTATTTTGTGCGGAGGGACTCAAATCGAGAGGCAAAACTTGACAAGCCAAATAGTGTACGAAATCCGCGAACCATGGTATATCTCATTAAACGTTTACTCTAGAAAGTTGCTCATAAGGAAAAGTGTCGTGGATCGAATTCTTAGTATCCGCCTCTTGATGCAGTAGACGTGAGAGGTGATCAGCCACCACATTCTCACTACCTTTCTTATCCTTGATTTCGAGGTCAAATTCTTGCAACAAAAGAACCATCGAATCAATCGCGGCTTTGCATCTTTCTTGGCAAACAAGTAACGAATGGCCGAGTGATCTGTGGACATTGTTACTTTAGAACTCACAATGTACGGCCGAAATTTGTCGCATGCGAACACTACGACCACATCTCTTTCTCAGTGATACTGTAGTTCTGCTGAGCCGGATCCAAAGTTTTGCTCGCATAATAAATAGCACGGAAGAGCTTCTCTCTCATTTGACCCAAAACAGCCCCCAGAGCGAAATCACTTGCATCGCACATTATTTCAAAATTGGACTCCCAATCGGGGACAACCATAATAGGGGCCGAAATCAATGTCGTTTTCAAAATGTGAAAAGCCTTCACACACTCATCAGTCATCACAAAAAGAACATCTTTTTCAAGCAACCCACACAAAGGTTTCGTGATTTTCGAGAAATCTCGAATAAAATGACGGTAGAACCCGACATACCCCAAGAAGCTACAAATATTTTTGACAGTCCGAGGCACTGGAAGTTTCTCAATTGCAACTATCTTTGGGCGATCCACCTCCAACCCCTTAGATGATACCCGATGACCATGAACAATCCCTTCACGGACCATAAAGTGGCATTTTTCCCAATTCAACACCAAGTTAGTGTCTTGACATCTTTTCAGGACTAAAGAAAGATTTTGCAAACACAAGTCAAAAGATGCCCCAAAAATCGAGAAATCATCAATGAAAACTTCAATTATGTCTTCCACCATATCTGAGAAAATTGTCATCATACACCGTTGAAATGTCGCAGGTGCATTGCAAAGACCAGAAGACATTCTCTGAAATGCGAAAGTACCATATGGACAAGTGAAAGTAGTCTTCTCCTGATCCTCCGGTGCTTTGGCAATCTGATTATAACCAGAGTACCCATCAAGGAAACAATAATAATCAAATCCAGCTAGCCTGTCAAACATCTTGTTCAACTTTCGGTAGTCGATGCAAACACGCCATCCTGTCACCGTTCTCGTCTGCAATGTCTCTCCTTCCTCATTCTGAACTACAGTCGTACCTCCTTTTTTAGGGACAACATGCACTGGCGCGAACTATCGAAAATGGCATATATGATTCCTGCATTTAACCACTTTAAAATCTCTTTCTTTACAACTTCTTTCATTACTAGATTCAAGCGACGCAGAGGTTCCATGGATTGCTTATGCTCTTCCTCCATCAAAATCTTATGCATACAAATTGATGGGCTAATTCCTTTAATGTCCTTGATAGTCCACCCCAAAGTCGATTTATGCTCACGTAAAATATGAAGAAGCTTCTCTTCCTCCAACTTGGTCAACAAAAAAGATATAATCACTGGATATGTAGACTCGTCCCCCAAGTATGAGTAACGCAAATGCTCAGGCAGAGGCTTCAATCTAAGACTTGGTTCAATGACTGCACTTTCATGCTCAAGTTCTAACTGCTCAAATGGTTGGTGGGATTTCACTGACTTCAAAGCTGCCAACTCTTCCACTGTCTCATGAAGTATACAGTCAAAAGTGGGGGTCACGATGATGCTTTGCACTAAACATCTCTCCAAAGGATCCTCCGGTGCTAGCTCTCGAGATAGCTCAGTTACATACTCTGAAACTCTATCCACCATTTCTATGATCTTGCATTGTTCAATTGCATTAGGGAACTTCTTAGTATTGTAGATATTGAACAACACTACTTCATCATTCACTCGTAGTTTCAATTCAATGAGAGCTCTAGCAGTTGCCAAAAATGGTTTCCCTCAAATCAAGGGAACTTCATCATCCTCATCCATGTCTAATACGACAAAGTCGACCGGGAAGATAAATTTATCCACTTTCACTAATACATCCTCAATTACACCTTTAGGATAAGATAAGGAGCGATCCGCCAATTGTAATGTCATGTTCACATGCTTGACCCCCCCCAAACCTAACTTTTTGAAGACAGTTAAGGGCATCGAATTAATACTAGCTCCAAGATCACGCAACACCCTATCAAATAGACAAACTCCAATGGTACACAGTATGGTGAAGCTTTCGGGATCCTTTAATTTCTGTGGGAGCTTTCTTTGAAGAATGGCACTGCACTCCTTAGTCAAGTTCACTGTCTCAAAATCTTAATCTTCCTTTTTCAAGCAATGATGTCTTTCAAAAACTTAGTGTAGTGTGGCATTTTCTCGAGAGCATCATCAAAAGGAATATTCACTTGCAACTTCTTGAACATATCAAGAAAATTTTTGAATTTTTCTTGATTTTTCTATTTCTTGAACCTCCGAGGATAAGGTAGTGGTGGAATAATAACGGGAGGGTTATCTGGGAATGTAATCCAGCCTTGCACTACATCCCGCTTTGTTGAACTACCATTCTCAATATTGTTGTCCTTTTTGTCTGCCTTAGATCTCTCAGCTATATCACCATTATGAAAACCACGTTGCTCAGTTTCATCACCTATCTTAGTTCCTGCATATTCATCACGCTCAGACTCATTATGCTCATCACCCCGCTCAATTGTAATCACCTCAGTCTGTTTCTTTTCCGCTGGTTTCTTCTGAACTGGCTCAGGTAGTGTCTTACCACTTCTCAAATGCATTGCGTTGACGTTCTCCCTCGAATTCACAACCGTATTACTTGGGAATTAGCCCTCCTAACGAGAATTCAAAGTTATCACTAACTGCCTAATTTGTCGCTCTATATTCTTCATTGATTGAGTTCTCTCATCTTCCATTTTTTTCAAAGTTTGTTTCATTCCATCCACTGTGTGCTTTAATCCCTCCATATTTTTCTCATTCTTCTCAAGCCTTTGGGTATGATTAATATCCATAGCCTTCAAATATTGTTCAATGGCCTTGAAAGAGGCTTGCTCTTCTGGTGGAATTTGTCGTTGTTGCATTTGGTTCCCAAAACCCGGTGGAGTTACTTGCAATGCATTATTTGGATTTCCATACGACAAATTTGAGTTGTAATTGATTCCCTGATAATATCGCTGTGGAGCTGGAGCCCTTGGCCTAAAGTTGTTCCCGTAATTTTGATTGTTCAGGTAATTCACTTCTTCATATTCCTCAATTTGAGGTGTTTGATGCAATGGGTTAGCCTGTCCTTGTTGAAGCTTAGCCATCTGATTGGACAAATTTGATAATTGAGCCATTATCGCAGTTTGCGTATCAACCTCAAATCTTCTCGGTGCCTTCTTTGCTGATGTTTGTGCTCTTGGTTGCGCAAAGGAATTCATAGACTTCATCTCAAGTAACTCACATGCATCGTCCTCGCTTTTAGAGAGCAAGGTACCTCCAAACGCCGCATCAACTAAAGTCATTGTGTTCGGAGTCATGCCATCGTAGAAAATTTGCAATTGAGCCTATTTCTCTAATCCGCGTCCCGAACACTTCCTCAACAACTCTTTCAATCTTTCCTGAGCTTCTCCCAATGATTTTATTTCATCATGCCTGAAAGAGTTGATTTCCTGCTTCCGTTCTGCCACCTTCACTCGAGGGAAAAACTTTTAAAGGAATTTTTCATTAATATCATCCCAAGAAGTAAAGCTTCCCTGATTAAGCCCGTGAAACCATGCCTTTGCTTTCCCCACTAGCATAAAAGGAAAAAGTCGCATCCTAATGTTTTCTTTTGGGACATGACTTATGTGAACAGTGTCGCATTTCTCCAAGAACATTTCCACATGTGCTACTGGATTTTCGTTAGGCAAACCATTGAAAAGACTATTTTGCACCAAATTAATCAATCCCGGTTTGAGCTCGAATGGAGGATTGTTCACCGGAATCCTCATCACACCATTATAAGTTACTTGAACGTCCGACTTGAAGTAATTCCGAAGAGGCTGTTGCCTCTCCTCTTGTCCTTGGTTCGCAACACCATTATAAGTTACTTGAACGTCCGACTTGAAGTAATTCCGAAGAGGCTGTTGCCTCTCCTCTTGTCCTTGGTTCGCATCCATATTATTAGACTCTTATTGTTACTCCTGCATATCCTCGGTATAATTTAGGAAAAGTAAATCAAGCTCGGAGTCATTATCTTCCACTTCGATCTCATCTTCGTTTTGCATAGACACAAAACTTGAAACAAAAGTGAAGAGAATATCAAGTGCAGTTTGTTATTGAAATTAAACAAAAAGCATAAACAAATATTGCTAAAAATAAAAATAAAAATAAAAAAATCCTAAACAAACTATCATATTCAAACTAAAATTAGCTACCGTCCCCGGCAACGACGCCAAAAACTTGACAGCGATTACAAGTGTACGACAAACGTCAAAGTAATAGTGACACCAACTCGTGTCGATATCGGGTATATCGTATCCACAATGACGGTTATGTGCTAATATTTAGTCTAATTAAGAAATAGAGTTAGGCACTTAAAAGTTGGGTTTTGTAAAAATAACCTATTAATTCATTTAAACTAACTAATTGCAAGGAATTAAAGTATGTATTAAGTAATAAAGAGAATATCCTAGGAAATCTAATTCACCCAAATTGTATCATTCGAATCCAATTTAATTATAAAGTCTCCAAATTCATGCAATGATAGGCGAGTTTCCTACAATTCACTCCATCCCGAGGTCTCAGTGATGGAGATTCTAACATCTCACTCGGACTCCGCTGGTCGGCGTGAATAACGTAAGTGAGATACCACATTAAAAGCCAAATTCAATTGCCTCCCTAGTCAATGACCATCGGTCGATGGGCCATATATTCTAGGGTTGTGTTTCCCCTAATCCGGGTTCAAAAGTCCTAATGGTCATGGTGACCCTCAAACCCTAAGCTCTACACCTACTTGATCAAGGTAAGTATAAAATGGCACACAAGAACACACAAATCAAAACGTTAAATTGAAAGGACAAATATAATCACATTGAAATCAAAAGAATCCAATTTAGGATCCAAAGATCCCTAGAACAAAAGAGACTACCCCATAAGTGGGTTCAATTCATTACAATTCATGATTAGAAAACAAGAAAACATGAAATCAAACCTATAATGAATATAGAATCCAAGATTTTTTATCACTCTTCTTCAATCTTCACACATTCTTCTTAGTTCTCCAAAGCAAAAGATCCTCCTCCTTATATCTCTTATGTATATAGAGAGGTATTATGGTCCAACTAAATACGTTTAAAACCCTAAAAATATGCAAAACCCGGGTTTTTTGGCTTTGGCGTTGTGGCGGCGCTATGACGCCCACACAGCACCAGTAATGTGCAACGAAACTCGACCTGGAGCTGTGGTGGCGCTGTGGCGCCCGCACAACGCCAGGATTTCTTACACTCTCTGGATTCGGTGCTGTGGTGGCGCCATGGCGCTAGTGCAACGCCAAGTCCAGTAGCTTCATTTTTCTTCTACATTTCTTCATGTCATCCGCTTGCCGCCTAGTCTCGTTGTCCCTTGAACCTAATACACCAAACAATACACTAAATAAGCCTGAAATCATCAATTACTTTATTAAATAATTAACTAAATCCTACTTAGCACACTCAAAATCATGCTTCACATCAATATCATCCTTAGACTGACGGGCAATCAGAGCGTTTGATTCAGATTTTTGAGGATATGCTCAGGGCGTGTATTTTAAGTTTGGTGGATCGTGAGAGGAGTACTTACCTTTGTGCGAGTTTACTTACAATAACCGTTATTAGGCATGTGACGACCCTAGTTCCCATAAAACTGGGCCCCGCCCGGCCTAAACCCACGTGGACCCCCGAGTCAATTCTCGTAAGATCTACGAAGGCCTAATCAGCCTCAAATAATTACATTCTCGGTAAATTTATATTCTTAACATTGAGTTATTAAGTTATGTCTTTTACAGAATAATTTGCAATGGAACTAAACTTATGACAAGATTAAATAACTCAGATTTCATTAAAAATGAAACAACCTACAGTTTGGAAACCCTGAAAACCATCATATAAACACGTTTATCCTATATCACTCAGTCCCATTATATCCCAGTGTATTTCAAAAATGATAATATACAATAAATACAATAAAAATGGCAAAACATACCGTCGTGCAAGGAAGGAACCGCTCCAAAAGTCCTCAAAGAAAATCACCGATCACTGGTCCTTTCCCTTTGCTCGTCTTTGTACGCTCTGCACCCACCGTCACAAACTAGATGGTGAGTACAGTAAAGTAGAAAGTAATAACCAGAAAGATATAAACAATAATTCATGAATCATGTAAAAACAGTCTAAATATCATGCGGGCATTAAAAAACTGATAAAAACAAAGAAAGTGCATGATAAATAGACTGACATATATTCACAACGAAATATGAGTGCCTGGGAATCAAAAGAGGCAACTAAGTGGTCTTAAATCCATAACAAACCACAATAATCTAGTACTTGGGGAAAACTCACGTTTGGTTGGGTAGCTGCACCCCCGCAGGTAGTGTTCACGTTAGCTCAACTAGTTATAATCCCAGGAGTACCTTCCCGACACACTCAAGCCATAGACACTCAACCAAGGAAATAAACAATAGACTCCAAACAAAGGCATTTATGAAGTAAAACAATAAATAAGAAATATGAATTACTATGCATTCCCTTAACCGATTTACTCACTTACTTCGGACCCGCGCTATTCCGCTCTCGCGGCTCAGACACGCTCCCAAAGCGAATAACCAAACTTCCGAGACCTTCCCTTAGGTTCGCAAGGTCCTAAAACATGTTTTAGACCAAATTATAGTGTTTTGGAGATTTTGGAATATTTCAATTTTAGGTATTGCCAGGGGAATTAGCGCGCTACTTTATACCCTTAGCGTGCTAATTTTTGACATTAGTGCGCTAATCCGCAATTAGTGCGCTACCATACAAATCTAACGCGCTAATCAATATTAGCGCGCTAGGTGAGAAATCTAACGCGCTATGTGCAGCAGAACCCATAATTCTGCAGTTTGAATTCTAAGTGTGCATTACACATAGGCCTTGTTTATTATTTGGGAACCCTCCTACACACTAGTAGGGGTCCCCAACATCAACCACAATACAAAAACAACAACAACAACAAATACATGAATTGAATGAATTGACCAAGCTATGTTAATGGAGTACCTAGCTTGATGTTCTTCACTTCAATAATTTCATGAGCTTTTCCTCTACCTCTTGAGCACTCTAGAAGTCATTCCTCTTCTCTTCTTGCTTGCAAAATCGTTTAGGATGGAAGTGAAGTGATAAGTTTGATTAACCAAAATGGCATATATGGTTGAATTTGATTAAACCTTAGCCACTCATCAATTTGCACTCTCACATCTCAAGGCTTATCTTAAGGACCATTTTCACACACTTGTCCCACAAGTCATGCATGGATGACTCCAAACATTGACTCACTTGGTCTCTAGATGGTTCAATACGTGTCTCAATGCACATCCTAAAGCCTTTATTTTAATTTCACTACTTTAGGCTTGCTAATTGAATTTTTAATGTGGCCACATTAAAGCTATATGTACCGCTATAATAATTCAACTTACACTTATCCCATAAGCCACCACCTAGGTCTCGCGTCGCCACGTAACTCGAGGTATGTCCATGCTCAATGTCTCGGCTCACCGAATGCCCCACGTATACCTTACTCGCAATTTCGGCACAATAAAATAAACATACACTTGGACGTTAGAAATTCACATTTTGGGTATAAATAAATAATACATACACCACGAAAAAATAATATTTACCTCGGTGTCAATTTCAAAGGTTTCAACAAGTACATCAAGTCACGACGGTCCAGTCCACGGTCTTGAAACGTGACACGTGGCATGCATAAATTTGAAGGTTGTTACAAGGCAAGTATCGGGATGCCACCGTTTGAGGCACTTTATGGTAGGCCCTGCAGGTCACCAACATGTTGGATGGCACCGAAAGATACAGCGGCTATAGGACCTGAGATTGTTGTTGACCATACTGAGAAGGTAAGACAGATCAGGCAGAGGCTTCAGGCAGCGCAGGATAGTCATAAGAAATATGCAGACAAATACCTTGAGAGTCTGAGCTACGAGGTTGGGGACTTGGTGTATTTGAAGGTTTCGCCCTGGACAGAGGTTCGACATTAAGGGGAAGCTGACACCAAGGTTTATTGGACGGTTTAGAGTTGAGGAACGCGTCGGCAGAGTGGCATACCGTCTGGTGTTGTCACCGGAGTTAGCAGGGGTACATCCAGTATTTCACATTTTCATGTCGAGGCTGGCTAGGTCGGGACCGAGACATATGGTTGATATACGTCAGATTGAGGTGCGACCTGATGTGTCATATGAGGAGCTGAATATGGAAATTATGGATAAGAGGACTCGAGTTTTGAGGAATAAGGAGATCCCGAAGGTTTTGGTACGATGGCAGCACCACGGGAACGAGGGACTCACTTGGGAGCATGAGTCTGCTATGCGACAACAGTATCCCCACTTATTTGACTATAAGTATTTAAGTTTAATTTAAATTTCAGGACGAAATCTCACCTAGTTGGGAAGAACTGTAACGGCCCGAACTCAATTTACCGTTATTAATGACGTGGTTGCAGACGTGGCTGACAGCCCAGACGCTCGTAGGACCCGCAACTAGGCTAGTGCGCGCCTGAAGCTAGGTAAATAGTAATTTCGTATGCTGATTTGTCTAATTTGCGATGTTTACATTGAAATAGATTAAACGACATCGTAATGTGGTAATTATATTACATTTGACGTTCGAGATTGTGTGTTAAGTATTTGTCTCGATATGCGTGTCGACGCGGGTACCGGGTAGGCTAAAAGATAGAATACTAGGCCGGGGGAAATAATACACACATGAAATGAATAAAATGAGTTAAATAACAATATGTAATATATATTTGGTGGTTAGGGTTATGGAAGTACGCGTATGTCGCGTTTTGGGACGCGAAACCGGGCGTCGGAACACCCGAAATACCACTTTTTGGCTTTCGAACAAGGGAAAGTGTGCCATTGGTGTCACATTTGGAGTCATTAGAGGTTGAGAAATGAAGCAAATGGTGCTCATTGGATTGCATTGTGATGCACAAGTGAAGAGATATCACATTTGACTATAAAAAGTCAATCGACTTTCATTTCCACCACATTTTCTCTCTCCTTATCTTCACATCCGAAAATAGAGCAGAAGAAACAAGGGTTTTGGAGTGTCAAATTGATCATTAGAGGAGCTTGAAGTGGTTGAATCATCAAAGCAATGTGAGATTCACAATTACCTCAACTTTATTCATCTTTTGGTATAAATATTTGAGGTGTTGATGTGAATCCAATATGGATTGTTAAGTGGTTGTTAAGTAGTTGCTTTGGTGGGTTTTAAGTGCTATGAAGTTAAGTAATATGTGTTGTGGTAGTTGTAGTTGTTGGTGGTGTTGAGAACCCAAACTTTTCAGCCAAATTGTTGTCCAGAACACGATTAGCGCGCTAGATGATGATTAGCGTGCTAGGTAAAAATTATAGCGCGCTAATATTATTCCTGATGAAGAATATAGCTGCCCAGAAATCTAGCGTGCTAATCCCCAAACCTAGCGCACTAAATCTTGCAGAATTTAGACTATTTTTGCTAAGTAACATAAAATACATCCAATTGACTAAAAGTCAATTATAAATGGAAATAGGTTATTTCGGGCGATAATTTGGATATCGGGGATGCGGCGGAGCCGAACCGGGGGTTATTTACCGGGACACGAAGTGCGGTTTGAGGTGTGCAGTATCCCAACTGAAACTTCTTGAGCAATTTTTACTTTGGCTTTTGAATTCATATTCTGTCTTTCAATACTCTATTCTTGGTTTTGGTTTAAATGGATGGACGTTGAGGCTCTCCCTCCGTGCCATTCATGTGTGTATGTCCACTAGGTCATACCACGTGTGTCAGGGATCTCGATGAATAGTTCGACTCGAGAGTCGCATCGGGGCACGTGTTGGTGCGTCGTAGGTACTACGCCGACCACTTAGCAGATCCAGATACTGGCCTTGTTGAGTGCTACTCGCTGGCAGTATTCTGTAGGGAGTCCGAAGTATGGCGCCAGTCTGACCCTAGGCTCTAGGAACACACTTTGAGCTTTCACTATTACTTATGCATGCGGTGATCACAGTTGCCTGTATTTATTTCCACATGTTTATTTAATAGTTTTGTTTTAATTCCGGTATTTACTTTCAGTATTGCTCACTTAATTTCCTTGGGAATACTCACCCTGGACTCGTCATCTGTTCTTATTTGTGATGGCTTAAGTGCACATCTTAATACAAGCCATGGCAAGAACAAGCTACCTGAATACCTGTGATTCAGAGATATTGAGCCAGGCTTGTACGTTTGTATTATACATATTTTGTCTTATTTTGGGGATTTTGGATTGTTAGACACTTCAGGACTCCATATTGTTGATATTTTGAAATCTTTGAGGTTTATATCTGATATATGGTCACTTATGGGTTTTCCACACTAGTTATCAAAGTTAAATGCATGACATTGTTATTTCATATTTTAGTTTGTCATGATAAAAGACTTCCGCTGTGGTTTATTTGGGATTAAAACGATAGTAAAACCAGATGACTTGAGTTCATTAACAATTTAAACAGTAAATTGTTGTATATTAAAGTTAATAATGATTAAATGATGGATGAGATAGCATGTGGGACACAGTTGGCGCTGGTAGGCCAGGTTGTGGGCCCGCATTGGCCCCCATGGCGGTCCATTTGGAAAATGAGCCGCTACAATATATATATATATATATATATATATATATATATATAACACCATTTCAATTTCTTCAAGTAGGTGAAGACTTGCATCTGGCAAGTAAGTGTGACGACCCCTCTCATAATCTAGGGCACCGCCCGACCTAATCCCGTAATTAAGCCCTAATCATATCCACGCAGGATTTAACTATGTATTAGTCAGCCTTTACAACCTAGACGCCTCTTTTCTCGTGTTCAAGATAAGTAATACACTAGTCATACCAGTTTATAAAATTTAGAGTTAATTAAAACTTTTTATTAAATTAATTAATTAGCGAAAGTCTTATTGATTAGCAGAATCAATTAGTAACTTATGCGGAAGCCATTTATAAAATCCTAAGTGTGGAAAACCAGGAAATGACATCACATATATAAAGTCCTCAAAATGCAGTGAAACAGTAAAATAGTCTAAGTCAAGTCAGTGGAAACTAACGCTCAACCCAATAATAACCCCAAATAGTATATGAAAGACATATATAACATATACAATCAAAATACCAAAAAAGACCTACAATCGATGCAAAGACGCACCGCGCGCTCAGGGATAATCGTCGATCTTCTCCTTGCCAGGCCTGCTGGTAGACGGCTCTGCACTCACCGTCATAAAAAGAACGGTGAGTACAGGAATAAAACAGTAATCCCCGATGGCAAATTTAATTTGCATTTCCAAATATTCAAATGGTATTTAAAAGCATATAAATGGGAAAACTAGAAAATAAACCATATGCTAGTAAATACCACAGTTAAACAAGTGATACTGACACTAGGCTAAGTAGTGGTGATTTAGATTCGGTCGGCAGTGAAACATGTCACTCCGACTCAATAATCATATAACACAAGGGAATCTAACCCAAGTGTTACCAGGGACTCTAACCTCGGTGTGTAGACCACCTCAGGGACTCTAACCCCGAGTGTCATACAGTGTCAGGTAGCATGTGCCGACATCCCTTAGGACTCTAACCCCGTGAGTCGCGCACACCTCGATCGAGTATGATACCTAAATGCGAAAACTACTTTTTAAATTTCAAGAAATACCAAGTATGGATCATCAAGGCATAGGCACATCTACACACTTAAACAAATAAGGAATAAAAGTCCTCTTAAACATTTATAAGATATTCACTAGCCTAATAGCATGCTATTTATCATTCAATTCACATTTAAAACAACAAGAATAGACATAGCATGGGATAGAATCAATGAATCAAATCAAATGAATGGATATCATGCAAACTAGACTCATCAAATGAGAATAGACACAAAGAACACATGATATAAGAATACAAAGGCAAAATAGTCAAAGGACTATGCAAGGAGAACAATTCATTGAAATGAAATGTCAAGTAAAGTTGCCATTGGGTATACTCACAACAACAAAGTAAAGTCCTAGCTTTACTGGCCTCCCGATACTCCAAATCTTGTATTCGCTCTCCCGTACCCTTTTCCTAGGTTCCTGAGTTTGGTGTCTCATTAGTTCAAATATAGTGATTTTAAGCTCAATTTAGTGGTGTTTAATGTGTATTCAAATTGGTTCAATATACTTTAAATCAATATTCTTAAATCAGCCCCTAAAGACTAAATTAAGTTTCAATTTCGGTCATACATTTTAATGCACTTTTAGGCATGAAATGGTCCAAATATTGAAATCCTCCATCAATAAAATTATTGTTGGTCTCTCTCTTAGCTTTCTGGAAAGGTTTAGTTTGCAAAATTCTGATTTAAAATGAAAGAGATGTCATGATTTTACTAAACATAGGTCTAATTGGAATTTAATCCGACTAGCGAATTTAGAAAATCTATTTCTCCTAATCTATAGTTCCTAAAAATGTAATTTTTGGTCACAAGGTATAAAATATACCCAAATACAACATACTAAAATATCAGCTCATTTGAATAAGTGGTTAGGGAGTTATGCCCTTAACAAGTTTAGTTTCAAAAGTTTCCTTTTCAATTCCAGTACCTATTTGTAGAGCATGTTTGGACATAAAAACATTTGAATAAAAATACCTTCAGTTAAGAAAAGCTATTTACCTTTAAATTAGCTTTCAAATGCCACTAGTTTGGATCAATTTGGATCTCAAATGGGCAGATTATGACCAAATTACCCAGGTTGATTCCTAATACAACATGCAGAATTCTAGTTTTGGTGTTGCAACTTCAAAAACTCATATCTTTATGATTTCAAAACCAAATTAAGAACTTCAATATAGCTGGATTATCAGCTTGAAATGAGGAATCCAAATATATAAATCAATTGCAAATACTCAATCATCTACCATCTTAAATTAGCCTAAAACCAGAACTTGTTCTAATTTCAACTAAAAAGATGTGTACCTAGTTGATGTAGCACCCTAGCTTGAGAATTTCTCACCAACTCCCATGGATTCCTTCAACACCTTGATGATTCACTCATCTCCAGCAATTCTTTCTTCTTCTCCAGCAAAAATGAATGAGTGATTTGGTTTGCATGTTGTTTGATCACTAATGTTATATATTAAGGTAATGTTCCTTCCCAGACCTTGATCTCCATGGATTTATGTATCCCGATGAATATCTAATGGTCCACCTCTTGCCATATATCCGACTAACTCCCACTAACTCAGCTTAAAGTGACACCATTTCATTACTCACCTAGTTCCTAGATGTGCCAATTTGTATCTCTAGACCAATCCTATGTTTTCCATTTGATTTACTCAACTATAGGCCTTTAATTTGATTTACTTTAACAAACACAACCATAGGTTTATAAGTAATTCCTTATTTCATATTAGTATTAAATAAGACTTACCAAAATGCTAACTACCCAGTTCCCCGGCTCGCACGCTACTCGAGGCGCGTCCCCGCTCTCGTCTTGACGCCTACAACTGTACAAACCAACTTAGTAAGTCTACACTATACATAACACTAGACATACATCAATACAAAAATACAATATACCTCGGCCACGTGTCTCGGGCGGTTCACGTATTACGGTGTAGGTCCCACGTCAAGGGTCGATGATCCTGATTAAGAAATTAAAACGGGGGTTAGAGATTTGGGCCGTGACATTAAGTTAATTAAAAATGCAATATCCGGTCTTTTACGCTTAAGCGTTTTGTTGGTGTATGCATTTTGTTGCACAAGGACATCATTTCGTATATGAACCTTTAATGTTGAAACAATGATTTTGTCACTCTTTTTTATTAGCAATTGCATCAAGTAATTGATTCATAACTTGTTGCTAATGAATGATCGTTTGAACTTTCAAGTTCATATTAATTTATACATGAATCATAATGCAACAAATTTGATGCATTTCATGTAATTTCACATTATTCCTTTTAAATTGACTTTATATCTCCACCCTAATGGTGGGTAAATTGTTTTATCATAATGAAATCAACAAAAGTTGCTAGAAAAATCTCCTATCAGGGGCTTAAGGCATCTTATAAGATAATGAATTGAGAGTTAAATCAATATAAATCTTTCATTGATTTGCCTTGTTGTACCAGATATTGTCTGAACATTAACCTCAGCTAAGTTCAAGTTTGAGAAATACTCTCTTTTATATCAAAACATAAATTCATCGCCTTTCTTTACCTCATGATTTAAACACATCTCAATGTGTCAATTTTATTGAGCAATTTTCAATGATAAAACTCATAACTTTGCCTTTGATTTTGAAGGCATGGTAAAAGTCACCAAAATATTTCGGCATATGACAATATATAATCAATATGACTTAATAGCCTTTTATACGTTACGTTGTTTGTCACAATTTAGAGCATGTTCATTGTCAATAACTTTACTCATTTATATTTCATTTGATGCACCATTTTTATTCCACTTTTAATGGAATTACTAATGCGACCTTTACTAGATCCTTTCCCCTTTTCTACGTCCATAATTTTATCATTGCGACCATTGTCATTTTATAATGCAACACATGCTTCATGAAGTTAGACTAGGTAGACGGGAATGGTATTATATGTATAATATCTTATTATTTTGCTCAGCTACTGTGAGACAAGAAGTCAATTCATAATATTCATATTAAATTGATACACGCACTCGATATTTCGTTGCAATAATATATCGAGGCGTACCACGTGGATTTTCCTCATTGCCTCATCAGTCACATTGCGGCATAGCCTCAAACGAGAGGTAATTAAAATTGCGGAATTATAATTCGTATTCGACTGATATAAATATTGTAGCTTGAGACTCGACCACTCATTTTGAGCTTTATGAGCATTACCAATTTTGGTTTTTTATATTCATAGCTCCATAAGGTGAAAGGAAATTATGAAGTGAAATATTCACTTTTCAAATCTCTATAGAGATCTTGGCGAATAAATACTAGCGGTGTGCGCACAACATTGCGTAGATTCTTTATTCATAATTTTAGCATCTTGTTGCCTTGACAAATAATCTTTGTCAATAATATTATGACAACGAATTCAATCAAGTATTTTCAAAAATAGAGATGATGTAAATAAGTTTTTTTATTTTTTTATGTAAAAAGAACATAATATATGATCAAATAAATGTTCAAAACTTGATTATTTTATACATAAAATATATTACTTGAATGAGTTGGTGGGACAACCTCCAGGTTGAGTGGCGAGATGAAAGTCTACCTAAAAATCATGCCTCCTCGAATGGGATAACCCGTATCTCTTTCAATGTTTAGCTTTACCGGGAATAATGTTTACCCACTATCAACTCAAACTTATAGTATTATTTGTATTATGAAAAACAAGAATAAAAAATTGTTAATCATTAATAATTTATGAGAAAAACTATGTGTCGCTTATTGATTATTGATTTATGATGCAGAAGATTGTATAAAGACGCAACTACAGAGCTTACTTTCGCAATTAGCGTGATGTATAAATAATATATACTTGATATTTTATTAAATATTCATCAAAGAAGATATTTGGATGCATAAGTTTAAAACATTCTGAAACAGTTAATTTTATGAAACAAGCCAACGAAAAAATCTATCCTGTTTCATGGGCAATCAACACTGTAAATTAAAGTGGTAAAGGCTAGTGAAAGTCTCCAATCTTTTAATTTTCACTTAGTAAAGAGTTAAAAACAACTCACTGAATGCAAAAACTTGACCTCTTTAGACTTTACAAAATCAAGCAAGTTATACAACAACAACAACGTAGCCTCAGTCCCAAATTAACTGGGGTCGGCTAAAATCAAGCAAGTTATGAGCCCAAAAAATTAATTAATCCATGAACGAGTTTAGACTTTTCACGAATAATGAACCCAATAAAAACATGCATAGCAAAGTCTAAGCAATTAAAATATAAACCGCATCTGTGCTTAGTCTTCCTATATTTCAATGGTCATAGTTGATTTTCCAACTTAACACAAAAAAAAAAAAAAAAAAAAAAAAAAAAAAAAAAACAAACAAACAATTCAAAATTTTAAAGAGAGAATATATGTCTAGAGAAAGCACAAATATATAAAAAGAATATTTCAAAACTTTAAATATCATATCCATCTAAGTAAATTGTTTCATCAATCCCCAAGTTTCCCATCAACAACAAATCCAAGAACAAATTCCGATTAACATCCATCGAGTTATCATCACTCCACACCATTTTCATAATACAACACAGTAGACTTTCTTGCTACTTTTTCCCCTACGTTGGGAAGTTGACTTTGTCTTGCGCTTTGACGAACCGCCTTTTGTCACATTGCCTTCAAGCTGGGAAGGAATGCCACTGCTGCCGAGCTGGGAGTTCATAATTGGAGGACATCTTGCTGATGTGGCATAGACGTGGGATCAAAACCAATTACCGCGAGGTGCTTTACCACATCCTCCGTCATCTTCTCTGCGGACGCCATATCTGCTTCATCCGACGCCCACCGCACCTGCCCCTCACTAGCATGGCGCCGCTCTCCTCCAGTGTCACAAGCTTCTTAGAACGAGTCATACCTAATACAAAGTGATGGAATTAGTAAGAATGTGGAATCAATCATTCGACAAATATAGATGAATACGCAATAAAGGACCCTCACATATAACATTAAGATTTAAGGTTTAAAGTAGGATTATGGATTAAGGTTTCGGGTCCTCCTATCGTAACCCTCTATTTTTCAAGAATGGAAAATGGGCTTGAGGTCTCCCTCGATCCCCTATTTTTAATATCGAAAAATGGGATTCAGAATCCTCCTTTATTCGGAATTGGGATCGGCTATGTAGTGCACATAGTGTTCTACATAAATGGAGTTAATCTAAGCAATTTATAACATATCAATAGAAAACAGAAATGCTAGGGTGACCCAAAAACTAAACATCCCCAAGCGCGTGTCTGAATTAGAACATCTTACTTGAATTGGTAAAAATCAAGGATGCTTTAGCAACAACACATAAAGTCGAAGTACATGCATAACTGAAAAAGAACACTTTGTACTCGGAATCAATTGGAACATTTCTTCCTGTTGGTAGCTGAGGATCTTAATTTGGAAATATTTAATATTTCACATGCCTGTTAAATGTGAGCCTTCGGATTCATCACTTTCAGCTGTTGTTTGATCACAGTTCTGAGTGAGGCAACTTGAGATGAAGATTACCATGTTATAGAGTTCAGCTTCTGCAGCTTATTATGTGATCGCTGAATGAAAAAAAAAAAAAAAGTACAACTTCATCAAAATCCAAGCAGATTACTGCTGACTAAACTTGCAACAAAAAAATAAGATAGAAAAAAGCCTTTTGCAAATAAGATACGTACCTGCGAATGAATGTAGTTCAACACGTGAAGAAGGAAAATTTGGACATATCAAACATAATCTACATCGGATCGAGATCTTGAATCAAGATTCTACATAGAGGATGCAAGAGAATATACAGAGATGTAGTATTAGGAAGGATTATATACAAAACATTCAAGTCACAGGGTTGAGATCTTGAATCACTAGGATGAACTGAAAGGATTGGGATAGTAACAAAGTAAATAGTTAGTGTCGTAATCTATACGGGTTGCGAGTAACTTTGATCAGTTCCTGGCATCTTGCCAATAAAAAAATAATTGGCAGGTCATATTAAAGCTATTTGGATCAAACCTTGTGAAAAAAAAAAAAAAAAAAAAAAACGAAAGAACCATCATCACAACAGAAACTTATGAATTAAAAGCTAGCCTTAGTTTAAGGAATTTCAATCTCACTCTCAATTCTTATTCACTGATTTCATAAAACAGAAGCATATGAAATTTGATGCATTCATGTTGAAATTCAAAAAGAATACAACTCTCAATTAATCTAGCTAGTCAAAAATTACGATGATAATCAAACAAAATGAATAGCAGTCTTGGGTATCAAAACTTCTTAGGTTCTTCGAACATTGGCTCCTAGCTTTAGTAGGTGTTTCCACATGCACGGTTCTTCCAAGTAATTAATCTAGTCATTCATAATAAGAAAATTTTCAGGATATGCCCTAGGAAATCCTGTCAAGTACAAGCCTTACTTGGAATTTTGGATATTGATCATCGTTTTTTCATATGGTTTTTGATCCATCAAAACCTTTGTTTAATTATTTTCATTGAAAATAGATGATCGGGACATGTGATCCAAAGCAGAAGAATATTAGTATGGAATTCTTTTGACCCATATATAGGTCCCAACTAAACACATATATACCAAGCGACAAATCTAGAATCAGTAGAATTAAGTCATAGGATCAAATCTTGATTTGTAGGATAGATGAATAGGAAGGACTGGAATTGCAGCGAAGACCATAGCTCATGACATGATCCATACAGGTGGTAAATGTGATCCACTATTGCCAATAAGAAATGGGATGAAGAAATTTAATAAATTCAGAGATTGTAAAGCTGGTGCAATGAATAGAAACTAAAAAAGAGCTGAAGCAATAGAAAACAACATGAAGATGATCTCGACTTAGAATTTTGACTCATTCATGCTCGTGTTTGTTGAAATTCCAATAGAATACAAGTCTCAAATTTAACTAGTTTCTCCAAATTGGACAAATGAAACCTTTGTAGGTTCTATTACTAGAATATTCTAACCAATTGTTATTACCAAACAATCAAATGAGAAAGAAATTATATTTTACATATGATGTGGCCTGTTACTTCTCTTCATACTTAAAAAAGAGTTTGTCAAGCGCTTAGACATTTTGAGTTCGAAAGGGAATCGATTCAATTTTTTTTTTCTGATATGACGACTTAATTCATTTATTATAGAAAAGAAAAAAAAAATACAAAGAAAACAAGAACTCATACTTGGAGCAGAGAGACAAATAGCAAATCGATTGTTGACTTGCCATACAACTTTTCATTTCTCTCGTGAAAGCAAACAAACTGAACCTGGAACCATAAAGCAAATTAGTATGGAATTCTTTTTATCCAAGTTTAACTTAATCACTTGCTTAGTGCCATTGGAACGCCAAAGCACCTCTAGTCCTTTTATTTGCAGAGGTTAAGTTAGGGTTCGGCTACATACTAATTTGGAATTGCGGCTATGTTGTAGTCCAACAACCATATCAAAGGGAAATTTAAGGGTACCAATACTTAAGTTCATATAAGTTCCAACCTTTTATTTTCTCATTTTGGATTTTTATATTGGCTTCAATCTAAGAGTAAAAGAGATAGATTGGGTAGGATTATATTATCTTTCTCATCACCTTTTGGATTTGCTGTCTCCCTGATGCTAATATGCCACAGTTTCTTCTCAAAAAAGGAAAAAAAAAAAGAGAACTGGGGTAAACAAACATTGATATCTTATTTTAATGAAGAAAGGCTAATGAATATTATATTTAATTTACCTCATGTTATAGGTTTCTTGTTGGTACTTTCTGAGAATTTTAAGCTTTCTCTTCTATAAACATATTCCCTGCCAAAGGTTTATGCACTAATTTCAAACAATCTATAAATTATACTTTGTTATCCATGCAGATTCGCAGTGGTATTGAATGGAAGGACAGATAAAAACTGCACGGCAATGCAGGTCTTACACATCCTCTTTCAAAGTCTATTTATAACCAAATACCAGAATTCAAGGACAAATCATAATGCTAAATTTACTTCTTAATTAGAAAGCATCATGCACGAAGAATTAAAATGTTAAGGTAAACAGACAGATTGATAAAGCACAAATGAGACAGGAAGGGGCGTACCTTGCATTCATTGCCTTCCTTGCAATGTAGAGCCCCCTTGGAACTAAAACACCTAACCTGACGTGACCTGTTCACCACGATATACATGAACCTGTTGATCAACGAAGTCACAGAGCCTGATCAGGGTTGAATTAGAACACAAAGTCAAAACATAAAAGGGTTCAAGAAATTGAGTACAGCTTCAATTCCAAATTAGTTGGCATCGGCAATCACTTAGCTTACAAAACGAATAATTACAGTAAAGTGTATTATATTAGAAGGCCCATTAAACAGTAATATGTAATGCAAACAATTCTCCAACAAGACGAACACTCATGCCTCTCGCCACATATTAGAAGAATGAGAGAAATCATTATGGAACCATCAAAATGTCAAATTCAGTTTAACTTGGTTTGCATAAAAATCACCAACAAAAACCATTTCCTGAATAACATTTCTTCCGACAAAAAGAGCAATTTGAGCAATAAAAAATTAACAATGAACTACGCCTTAGGAAAATAAAGGAAATATAAGTATTATATACAATATCCAAACAAACAGAAAAAGAACCTTGTCTTTCTGCTTTTCCTTTCATTCATGGTTGTTTTTTGCCGTTAGGAGTTGTGGTGGAGTTGGACATATGCATGCGTGCATGATTTCACTTTTAAATGCACAGTTCGTAAGCCAAGTGATAAGAAAGCACATGCTTGGCGTTTTTCTTGATCCCATTTCACTCATTATAGTCCTCACATTCTCCACATCCTCCCACCTTCCTGCAGCAGCATAAATTTTAGACAATAAAACATAATTCCCAGTATTATTCGGCTCTAACTCAAAAAGTTCATTCGGAGCAAACTCCCCTAGTTCAACATCCCCGTGTATCACACATCCACCTAACAATGCACCCCACACTGCATGACTGGGTTGAAAAAGCATTGTCACAATAAACTCATACGCTTCTTTGAGTCTACCTGCAAACCAAGAATTGATGCTGCAAGTAAAGTGATGATCTCCATATGATGTCCTTAGGCCACCTTGTGATAACATAGTTTCGAACAGGCAAAGACCCTCATCAACAAGTGGTGTGCTTGGGATGCGCCACAGCATGTTTTGATGGCAGATAGGAATGAATGGAAGCTCATCAATCCAACAATCACAAACTCTAACTAGGATTCTGAATAATGATATGTTCAACCATCTGCAAAGGCCATAACAACATAACACATTTAAATGTGTTTTTCGTCCATTTTATACAGAGCAAAACAAAAACATTTTTAGTCTCAACAAAATGTACACCCACAATTGTATATATAATAGTATAAGTGATCAATGATTTATCTAAGATGAATAAATAAATAATTCATAAACATTAAACAGTTTAAAATATTTCTCAATCATCTCCTATTTTGTATGTCATAGCTACAACTTTTACATCGAGTATGGTATTAGAGCTATTATTCTAGAGCTCAAGTGTTCCAACTTACTCTAAGCAAAAGCACATGTACAACTTCATAAAAATTATATAGCTACATCTTTTACATCTTTTCTTTTTAATCTCTACAATCTAGATTCACTATTAATTTGACCAAAACATCCTAACTAAGGAAAATGTATAAATGATTGATAAATGACTACCTTGATGCACTAGCAAACATGTTGAACGTCTGGTTGAAACATGAGCTGTTTTCAATATAGCTTTCTTGAATTCCTTGTTCTTCCTTTGAATACGTTAGGGTAATCTGTTTCATTCCATTCAGTTCAAATGATAATACATATCAGTACCACACAACAATACTAAATGAGAAAAGTGCCAGAAGTTCAGAATCTAAACTGAATCAACATCAAGTTACAATAGTTAAATAGACAATACAACAACAACAACAACATAGCCTCAGTCCCAAATTAACTGGGGTCGGCTACATGGATCAAACTTTTCCATTGTGCTCGATTAATTTAAATAGACAATAAAAAGTAAAAAATGTAACACACGTCTTCATCTGTTTACCTTTGTATCAACTATCATCAGGGACTGAGGCACCGCAAAGTGCAATCAATTTTCTTATTAAGATCAGACCTATGTTGGATATTATCCTTCCATATCGTAGACCTCATTTCGATGCCCTGGCAAGCTCCTAGTCTTTGATAAACAGAACTTGGTCGGGTTCATCAGTGCCCTCCATACAGCCGCTTGTAACGACCAATGTCGTGAACTTGCTAGGATGCCAACAAGATATAGATTTCAAATCAAGCACCAATGAAGTCAAACCTCAAAAACTGATCATGTTGAGAAAAAGTTTTGGTTAAGAATTTAAAAAGAGTAAATTGTCAAAAGCAACTAGCATAGGTATCAAACATTGATAAAAACTTGAGAATTTACATATGTAAATGACACAAGCGATTGTAACATTTAGCAACCATGAGTTAAGGCACCAGAAGGAAAAATAAGGGCTTCTTTGGACAACCACCACCAGCAGAAACTTGGTAGGAAATGGCCAGGAAGGAATTTCTACTAAATGTATACTTTGTTTGTGTTAGTCAAATTATGATGACATTTTGGCATGTAACATAACATGGCAATAAAATATGCTGATGGAGTAGTAAAAGGCTACCTACCTCCAATTCTTGTAGGCTTGAAAACATGTGACGTCGTTAAACATTTAATGAAGCAGATAAAATAGAGTATCCACGACGTGCTGCACAAAGTTTAAGTGAAAAGACATGAGGATTGAACATAGAAAAATAAAACATTTGATTAATTAAGAGCAAGTCAAGTAAATGAAATCTTGAATAACCATTACCACCAAAAACTTTATTTATTAATGAGAGTGTGATCATACATAAACCAGCTTGTTGGTCTGAAACAGAGAGATTCAATGAATAAAGTGCCATTGAAACACAATCCACAAAATTTACCGACCAAATAACATGACAAGCTTGGCATGGGTGCAGAAGAGAGTCACATTAGAGCGATTAAGGCACTATCAAAATGATTAAAGAAGATCATGTAGAGATGGTGCTGAGAGTTGAATTAACAGATTTTCTGCCACATAAGAACCAGCAAGCACACGAATGGCTAATGAAGAACAAATTGGTGATACCTGCAGCATCAAATGCAGATAATTACATACATGATTATTAATTCAAAGAAATGAAACTGATAAAAAAAAAAGGAAGATTGGGAATGAAACGAACCTCTAAATCACATGGAAATCATTCAAGCACAAGGTTTAGACCACCCATAGACAGTAGTCCCAAATTCTTGATATTTCAAATGAAGTAAGCTTTCCAGGCCAGTTGGGCAACTCCATCACGCCAGTGAAAGTGTGATCTCAAAGGATTTCAATTTGCAAAGGTGCTAAGAGTTGCAGGAGCCAAGAGTTAAGGCAAGACCACCCATAAATGAGGCGGACCTTCCCCATAGCAGATACATTAGCAAGATCTATTGCTCCAAGAGAAGCCAATTGTCAAGTTTTTCCAACATGATAAGCACGCATGAGCTTCATTAATACATATAGAAACCTTTAAAGTAACTTGAGCATAGGCTTATAGCTTCAATTGGTGCTTTCACACGCAAGGTCCTTCATTTGTGACCCCAGGAAGGAACTTCCAACAAAATTCAGTCATTCATAATAAGAAATTTTTGAAAGAAATCCAGTCCAGCACTAGCAAAACTTTGGAGCGCATTTTGTTGACAAGTCTTGAGAGACGAGAGCTGTCATCGACGTCCCACACAAAATGCGACAAGAAACAATTAGCTCTCTTAAAGAGTATAATTAAAGCATAATCTACACATGGCTAAACCCAATTCATCAGTGCCCTCCGTTGCATCTCGAGATAAACTTTTGTTGTAAATTAGATGTGTGGATAAAGCATAAAAAGCAATATAACATGCCCATCATGTACAGTTCTAGTCAAATCTTGATAGGATTTTGTTGCAGCATATTAGCATTTAGATCATATAATAATATATCATATTTAACAAAGAAGAAAAAAATAATTACTCCGTCACAAATGGCTACCAAGCTCTGATACTGATTTTGATAAGCCATTGCCCTACAAGTCGAAAACTATAATAAAAAAGAATCTCTAAAAATAATCTTAATTTTTACATACAAATATACAATGACTTGCTGCATCAAATTTACAATACAAAAATATGATATTGTGTCAGAGAATTAAAAATAGGGCCAAATAGTCACAATGATCACAAACTTTCACATTTGTGTCTAAATAATCCCAAAAAATAATTGTGTTTAAATAATCCCAAACTTTGTGTTTTGAGTCAACTTTGGTCCAATTACTTCTTTTTAGGCAAATTGATGTAGACGTGACATGAAATAAGTAAAGTTGTTTTTTAATTGGGGTGGTTAAAATTTTAAGAAGTAAAGGGGTTGATTGTAAATTTAAAAAGTTACAACTCACACAAAGACACAAACAATTAGTTTATGTGGATAAAACCCAAAGTTTGAAATTATTTTGATGTAAAAATTTAAACCACCTCATTTAGCTAGCAACTTAATTACCAATTTCTTATGTCACACTTCAATTTGTCTAAAAAAAGTAATTGGGTCAAAATTGACTCAAAAAACAAAGTTCGAGATTAGTTAGACACAATAAGTAGTTTGGAATTATTTAAACACAAAAGTAAAAGTTAGGGATTATTGTGACTATTTGCCCTTAAAAATACTAACAAGAACAAGGAACTAATTCAAAATTAGATATGGTAGACAATAGACAGGAATAAATAAGATTTTGAACAGGCAATACATCCCTTAAATTGCTTTGAGAGATGTCGCAGTGTTTGTGGTTAATCTTAAACAGAAACGTAGACCAAACATAGAACAAACAAAATGCAATCAGAACACATTCTAAGAAGTGAAGTACCAACTCAAACAAAACACAATTAGAAAAAGCCTAACATGGGTTTAGAGGAGAATGCATACTACAGTGATTTTGGCACTCCCAAATAATTGAGGAGGAGACTGTGGTGAGTGTTGAAAGCAGATTCCCCTCGATCGACATCAGAATCGACAATCTATGAGAAGCCAAATGTTGGCATTGAAGAAGAAATTTATAAATTTTAGCTACAAAAACAATTGCAAAAAATTGTAATTTGAAGAAATGAATAGAATTAGTCAAAGCTAATATAAAGAAGAGGAGGGAACAAACCTTAAATCACATGGAATAGAATTGAACTTGTGGAATGTGAGAGATCTTATGCCACTCTGAACTACCTGAACCTAAACCGCATACCTTCTTGGGGGGTTTGCATCTTTTTTTGAGGAAGGGGCAACACTTAATCTCCAATGTCCTCAATAAGGCGAGCTTTTGCATTTCATTTGCAGAGGGAAGGTGCATTAGGTTTTTGCAATGCATAATCGCCAAAGTCTCAAGGGATGTAAGTTTCCCAAGCCACTCGGGCAAGTCTGTCATGCCATCAAATTGATATATCCCAAGGGCTTCCAACCTGCTAAGGTATTGAATTTGTTCAGGTAAAGACTTGAGGCGAGACCACCCATAAATATACAAGCGACGAAGTGAAGAGATAAGATGGTCGCCCATCTCTATAGCATCTAAGAATGGAAAGTCATTCAGCTCTTCTAAATATTGGCCAATCGACAAGCTTTGAATGTTGCGGAGGAATTGCAGACCTTCCAATGACTGGAGCCCCATGCAATCCACGACTGTCAAATCTCGAAGTTGAGTAAGCCCCTGTAATTGCAAACCCAAAATGCTCGGGCAATTTTCCAACCATAAACTCTCGACACACCATGATGATGATGGTGGTGGTGCTGGTAACCCAATTTGTTCTTCGTTAGATGAAAGAAAACCTCGAAATTGTGGGCAACTTCGAATACTTATAGTACGAAGATGCACATTATTTTGAAGAAAGTCCACGGGCAGTTGCGCAAACTCTGGAACGCCATAAATAGAGAAAACGGACAATTTGTTGGAAAACGGTGGAGTGTCGTCAACAACCAAAGCCTTGATTTCCCCAATCCACAATGACTCAACACAAGGAAGTCGAGCTACTTCTATTTTAAGCGCACAACAATTTTCAAATTCCAGATTCTTCAGAGATGGAGAGAGAGGTGGACACGTCTCCAAGCCTTCACAATCAGAAATATTTAGCTCTTGAAGAAACTGCAAGCCACTCAAATCTGGCATACTCCTCATCAAAGACAATTTACTCACTCTCAAGCTCTCAAGAAGCTTATTCTTACCAAGCATCTGCCCCACTACTTCTTCCTCTATTTCAGAAAATAATGATGATGATGATGATGATGATGATGATGATGATTCAAAGTCCAAAGGTCCTTCAAAGAACAAAGAGGTTAGAGAAGTGATGTTCTCTGTTATTGGCCTTACAGTGTCTATATAGTTCACCTCTTCAATAGCCAACCTTTTAAGAGAAGGAAAATGATTTGGCATACTTCTCAACTTGGGACAGTGACACAACTCCAATTCTTGTAATTTAGGAAAAATATTAGCACTATTCTCAAACCACTCTTCTAAGTTTGGCACAAAAAAAACCGATAGTTTTTCTAAACAAGGGTATAGGATTGCAGATGCTTCAGAGCTTCTTCTTGTTGTTGTTGTCGTTGATTCAACTACTTGGTGGTTATGATGATCTTCTCCGATACGACGCAAACTATCCATAATCTCTATTACAAGTTCCTTCAAAGAAGACAACTGTCCCAAGCTCCTTATTTCTTCACATTTATTGCAATTTTTGAGTTGGAGCTTGACCAAATTAGGAAGGGCAAAATCATTTGTCATCCACCCTGGAAGTTCCAATCCTTGAAAGTTCTGAATTGTCAACTCTTTCAAATTAGAATTTGGTTGAAGTGCTTCCAACAATTCGGCATGATCAGAAACATTGTCATTGTCTCCTTGTTCAACACCTTCCCAATCCATATCTAATGTGTGCAGATTTTTCTTCCCCAAGAAATTAGCTTTCTTCACAGCCTCTACATCATTCATGACTCCAAGGTTTTGGAGTCTAAGAGTACCCCCAAGGTAGTTCAAGTGTTCCAACTCTGCGATATGTTCTGAAGCGCTCTCAGCACACAACTTTAAAATATCGAGCGTTTGAAGAAAAGTAAGTTCATTCAAACCCCTAGGACTTTCACAATTAAGGTTAAAACGGTATGTATAAAAATGTCTTAGCTGGGTAAATGTTACCACACTTTTAGGAAGCTCAGAAAGCTTTACACAATATGAAAGATTGAAGGTCTGTAGATTATAAAGATTAAAGATAGTAGATGGTAGCCTTTCAATCTTTGACCACGAAAGATCTAGATATTTTAGAAGCTTCAACCCACCAATTGAAGAAGGCAATTCTTTAAGAGGAAGTCTACTCAAATTCAGCACGCGTAGAAACCTCAACTGAAGTAGCTTGGGAAGTCTAGTCGTCACCTTTAAACGATCATAAGAAACACCATATGAAGAAAACGAATAAAAGGAGCGCAACTTCTTCACTTTATTTATGCCATTTGGAATCTCAAGTGTTTGGTTATTAGAAATCAAAGAAAGATGACGAATATTTTCATTTATTTTTTCATCTTTAGCGTCCACCAGATCTTTGCACTCAAATCTAGAAAGATGTTGGGCAACATCATGTACCAAGTCATGCATCTTGTAGAATAATTCTGTTCCTTCGTTCGTCTCCCTTTCAGCTGCAAATTGGAAGAAAGATATCCTACACAATATCCTAATAAACTCTTCGCCTATATCCTCCATCGATTCACCTTCTTTAGATATTTGAAGAAATCCTTGTGCCATCCATAGCCGGATGACTTCGTACTTTCGGATTTTATAATCTTTCGGAAATATGGAACAATACGAAAAACATTGCCTAACTTTTGGTGGCAAGTTGTTGTAGCTCAACTTTAGGATCTCGATCACTTGTTTTTGCACATCACCCCCCAATTCCCAAAACTCACCGTCCCGAATACCTAACCACTCTTGTTCTGTTCTTTTGGATCTCATTAACCCCCCTAAAACTTTTACAGCCAAAGGTACACCCCTGCACTTTTTCACAATTTCTTTTCCAATTTCTACTAAATTAGAATTCTTCGTCTCTCCCTTCACGAATGCTTTACTTTCAAATAGCCTCAAGCATTGATCATCCGATAACAACTGCAAATCATGCGTATAACTTGATCCTATAGTTGATGCAACAATTTCTTCACGCGTGGTGACGACAACTTTGCTTCCCACAGCACCATATACTTTTAATGGAAGGATTAGTTCCTCCCATTTATCAAGATCTTTGTGCCAACAGTCATCCAATACAACCAAGAACTTCTTTCCACTCAATTCTTTCTCAAGTTTCTTCTGCAACTCCTGCTTGCTCGAAGATTCAGATTGAGTAAAACTTGAATCGATCTCTTTCAAGATCTTAAACCAGATTGTCGTAACTGCAAAATCCTCAGAGACGCATACCCATATCATCATGGAACCAAAGTGTTCCTTGACGCTCTGATCATTGAATACTAGCTGCGCAAGGGTCGTCTTCCCAAGGCCACCAAGACCAAGTATGGTGACAATGGAAAGAGTAGTAGTAGTAGTAGCACCAGCACTGCTACTCCTTAGATCATTGATCAACATATCTACCATCTTTACTTTGTCAGTCTCCCTCCCAAACACATCCGACTCATTCACCAAAGAGGAGGTTTCTCGAGCAGCATCAACATTTTCAGCAGTGTTGCCAATATTGAAGCGAAAACTGTCCTTTTTCTCATCAATATCTTTCAGCCTCTTAGTAATGTTTTGAATGGAATGGGCAGTTTTGAATTTCAATGGAAGACTAGCGAAGCAAGAGAAGAAATTGAGTACCTTGGTCTTGGCAAGGACTTGGCGGCGCAGGCCATCGAATGCAAACTCAGCCAGTATGTCCTCAGCATCATATGCAGCTTCTTTGAGCTTCTGCAGCCAAAGCTTGACTCTTTCATCCCCAACTTGCCTTTTGTCAGCATCTTGAAGCACAAGTTGAATATGGGTGAAGATGGTTTGAAGCTTCTCCACCTCTTCTTTCACTCCTCCAAGAAGCCCGATCTCATCAATCCCAAGGGAAACCAGCCTCTTCACGATCTCCTCCACGCCACCAACAACAATTTCTTCAGCCATGTCTTCTCTGTGTGTGTTTCAGCAAATGAAAGCAGAGCAAAGCAAACAAGGGTCTTCTCTGTTTGTGAAAGCACAAAACAAATTGGACCAAAAGTCAATGCAGGGTTGTTGGGTTGTTGCTTCAATGAAGATGGCCAGATGGGTATGGGGCTGACCAGGGGGCAATTTGGTAAACATGTACCCAGGGGGCAATTTGGTATCAGAAGAGTTTTACCATTTCCACGAGGGCCTGTTGCAATAGGCCTGAGCTTACCCAGGGCCTTGAACAATCTTGACACAGCGAGGAATCAAACATGGGACCATGTGCCTAACCCACCACCAATAGGTATGGGACGCGACGCGACGGGGATGGAAAATTTAAATGGGGATGGGGAAAATTGTTCATCAGACCAGTTCTGGTTGAATTTTGATGAAGAGATGCTGAACCTGCAAGCAACATCAATGCATTATTAGGCACTCAAACACAAACCAACAGAAACATAGTACCATTAACAATATGATCATTGAGCACTCTTGTGTTCAAAAAATTCAGATGAATCCACTAGAAGCAGCTGAGAATCTATAGAAAAAAAAATCAAGCCCAAAAAAATAAGATCAGATACATCCAGTAGAGACTTTCAAACTTCAGCATTGTTAATCTTGATAACAATACATCTTTGAATCAAATGTATATTTCATACATATAGAGTAAAATTATGGAAGATTTAGTACAAATATCAAGAAAATAAAAATTAACAAGTCAGTGCAGGGCTTTAAAGCCAATTTCAGAACCACCAAATCACAATACACGATTATGCAATAAACATCATCAACCCCAAGAATTCAGCTCCTTAAGCTGAACGACCATTGCAACCACCAGCAAATAGACAAAGAGTGAAGTCCTCCTGGTTATGAATCACTCCTCCATAGTGACTCTTGCCATAGCAAATCCCCAAGAATTGAACCATCAGTGTTGAGAACAACATTGGAGCTTTTCTTCTATTCAATAGCAAAGTCTCTTTGACAACAAGTTTTTGATATTGTAACTAGCGATTAAATGCCATGTATTTCCAACTCTTGTTCAACTTCTGCAGACAATCACCCGGTCATAATAGTCTCATAGAGTTCAACGTCTGCAAATGGCCGATACCATGGTTACATGTATAGAGGACGCAGGAAATAAGATCGCAGAATAGCAAATTATTAAATTTTTTTGAATCTAACCTTGCGAAGAACAAGAGAGCTGATGCAATAGAAGCAACCAGAAAATGCTCTAATCAATTCATGTGCTTGTCGAAGTTCCATGAAAATACAACTCTCAAGTTTAGATAGTTGAAACTTATGCTATTGATCGGATTGACAACCTTGTATGGATATGATTACCAATCAGGAGTATCAATGACAGCAGCTTCTTAAGATCATAGCTAGCTCCGATTGGTGCTTCCACATAGAGGGTCTGCCATTTGACAAACCAAAATGGTAGATCACAGAAATTTAGCAGGACACGTAATAGAAGATCCAGCTAAGTAGTAAGTACCAACTTCACACCTGACCACTTTTGCTCGCCTGTTTTTAGTTTTTCTAAATTGCGAATGTCGTGAAGAAAACAGAAGCAATGGTATTACAAGAATTTACTCACACAATAGTTATCGCCAAAATCAAATCACACAAAGACTATATGTGTATTATACAAAAAAAAAAAAAAAATGCTAGTATATTTTAGAAAATCGATTAAATTAATCATACAAACAGAAACAGTGTGCAAAGAGAACAAGGCGACACCTGAAATCCATTGCCAATGAAAATATAACAACGTAATTGTTGTTTCTCCATACCGTTTGTTGGTTCTAGTTATAACAACAAAAAGCTAAAGCCTCGATCCAAATTTATTAGTTTTAAAGATCAACTTTAAAAACATTACCTAATTTCTTCAGTGAAGGTTAACAAAGGTAAACAACTAGAAACCTGCAATGATATCCTAGAATATCCTACCATGGCACATGAATCTCTATGCGCATTCAGACTTTGAGATGAATTTGATTATATTTCATCAACTGGCCATATAGAAAGAGAGAGAGGAGTCATCATTCTTACCCACGAAAATTCACAGATCCCATAGTTTCATCAGCTGGAACAACACGTGCCATTAGCACTCTAATTGAGAGTAGCAAGCAGGATCCATACATAGCTAGACTTGATTTATCAGCTTGCGACAAACCTTGAGAAAAGATTGGATCTTTGGATGGTTGGAGCAACAAATTAAAAACAACTTTAGGATGTACTTCAACCTTTGGTCCTGATCAATCACATGTTGAAACAAATTCTAATTAAGAATCTAAAAGACCAGTACTAACTGGTGAAGGCTTCAAATATTAACAAAAACTGAGTAACCGTACCATGAGTAACGATGCTTGAAGATGGGCATCTTTGAGGAAAGGCTTGTAGCAACAATTACAGTTTCCATGTGCCAAACCAACCGTATGATGGTCTCCAAGAAAATCTAGCAGATTATCGTGATCAATGCAAAGACAACATTTTAGGTTCTATAATAAAAGGCCAAAGAATACTTCACTCACATTTGTAGGTTCTATTACTAAAATATTCTAACCAACTAGAAAATACTCTAGCTAGCCTTTGTTCCTTTTCATATAAAATAAGACAATAGAAAATTTTAACCATTCACGTTCTTGTTGAAATTCCAAGAATATGCAACTCCTAAATTTAATTAGATGAATATTCAACATGTTGAGAAAGATTACAGCAGATTCAAGGACATGGTTGAGATCTTGAATCATTAGGATGATATGAAGGGATTTGAATTGTAGCAAAGTAAATAGTTTGTGTCATGATTCCTACGGGTCATATCAAAGCTATTGGAATTAAACCTTGTGAATAAAAAGAAAAAAAATGGCGGTGATGGAATAGAAAACAAAATTTAAGGAATCTGAATCGCTTTCTCAGTTCTTATTCACTGATTTTATAAAGCAGAAAACATCAGGATATTTGATTCATTCATGTTCTTTTTGGAATTCAAAGAAAAAAAAAAAAACTTCATATTAATCTGGCTAGTTGAGAATTTTGATGTTGAGAAGTAATAACACCGTACCGAAATGATTAGCAGTCCAGTGTAATGTGTATGACAGAAACTTCTGAGCTGGTTTGAGCATAAACTTCTGCATGCCAGGTGCACCATTTGACATCTCAGAAAAGTCTTTTTCGGTGCGTCGAAGAGAGAGAGAGAGCTAATTAGTTTTAAGGAAACAAATTGCCAAGCGAACAAGAACTTTAAATTGAAGCCAAGAAAATGAAAACAGAAGAAAAAGAAGGAAAGTTAGAAAGCAAACAATTTTAAATACTCAACAAGCCCACACCTGAAAATAAGATTCCAAATCCAATTGTACTTTTCCTGTTCAGTTGTCAGTCGATCAGAATTTCAGTCATGAAGAATTACATCTAGTTTCACCATTCATTCGACTAAAACATCCTAACCAAAAAAAAATATCTAAATTATTGAAAAATGGCTACCTTGATGCACAAAGTTCAAGTGAAGAAACATCCAGAGTATATTAGAGGATTAAACATAGAAAAATAAGAACATTTGATTAATTAAGAGCAGAGTCAAGTAAATAAAATCTAGAACAGCCATACAAAACCAGCTTGGTGGTCTGAAACAAAAAGATGCAATGAATAAAGTGCCATTGAAACACAATCCACAAAATGAACTGACCAAATATAACATGACAAGCAATGAGATGGTGCTGAAAGTTGAAAAACTGATTCCCTTCCACGCACACACTAGAATGGCCCAATACAACCAATGAGAAGCCGAAATCAAAGTGGACAGAAATGAAGATGAATAAATTGGTGATACCTGCAGCAGCAATTGCAGATAATTACATACATGATTATTAGTTCACAGAAATGAAACTGATAAAAAAAAGGAAGATTGGCAATAAAAGGAACCTCTAAATCACGTGGTAATTATTCCAACGAAGTCCAGTCATTCATAATAAGAAACTTTTGAAAGAAATCCAGTTAGCAAACTTTTGAGCACATCTTATTCACAAATCTTGAGAGAGAGTAGCTGTCACTCATCCTCATCCTACACATACATACAACGAGAAACAATTAGCTCTTTAGAAGAGTATAATTAAAGCATAATCTACACATAGCTCAACCTGATTCATTAGTGCCATCCGATGCATCTCAAGACAAACTTATGTTGTAAATTAGATGTGCGAGTTAAGCATAAAAAAGCAATATAACATGCCCATCATGTACAGTTCAAGTCAAATCTTGATAGGATTTTGTTGAAGCATATTAGCATATAGATCATATAATAATGCATCATATATAATACAGTAGAAAGCATATTATGCCGTAACAAATGGCTACCAAACACATATACTGATATTGATAAGTCCTTGCCCTACAAGTGGAAAATTGTAATAAAATAGAATCTCTAAAAAATTATGTTAATTTAGTACATTCAAATATACAACATGCTAGTATGTCACAGAATTAAAAATGTAAAACAAGAGCAGGGAATTAATTTAGAATTAGATATGTTACGTAGACACTAGAGAGGATATAAATAAGATTTGTGGTTAATCTTATAAGAAACATACATCAAACATATATAGATGCAATTGCAGAGAATTACATGTATGATTATTCATTAATATGAAGAAATGAATTGAACAAGTCAAAGCTAATATAAAGCATTAAAGCACTAGGAAGAGGAGAAGGGGAGACAAGCACGCTAGATTGGGAATGGAACAAACCTCTTAAGGAACGTAAACATGGGAAATGTGGGAGATCTTATCCCACTCTGAACTTTCGGATCTCTTCTTGGGAGGTTTGCATCGCTCTTTGAGGAGGGGGCAGTTCAAAATCTGCAATGTCCTCAATGAGGTGAGCTTTCGCATTTCATTTGCAGAGGGCAGGTGCGTCAGGTTTTCGCAACCAAAAATCGCCAAAATCTCAAGCGATATAAGTTTCCCAAACCACTCGGGCAAGTCTGCAATTCCATCAAAATCTTTTATATAAAAGGATTTCAATCGACTGAGATACTGAATCTGCTCAGGCAAAGACTTGAGGCGACACCACCCATAAATATCCAAGTGATGGAGTGAAGAGATAAGATGGTCGCCCATCCCTTCAGCATCTAAGAATGGGAAGTCGTTCAATTCTTCCGAAAATGGGCCAATCGACAAGCTTTCAATGTTGCGGAGGGATTGCAGACCTTCCAATGACTGGAGCCCCGTGCAACCCTTAACTCTCAAATCTCGAAGTTGAGTAAACCCATGTAATTGCAAACGCAATATGCTCGGGCAATTTACCAACCGTAACTCCTCGACACGCCATGATGATGATGATGATGATGATGATGAAAGAAAACCTTGAAATTGTGGGCAATCTATAATATGCAGTATCTCTAGAGAAGGGGAGAGAAGTAGACACCTCTCAAGGGCTTCACAATCAGAGATCTCAAGAGAGCGAAGAAACTGCAAGCCACTGAAATCTGGGAAACACCTCATCAAAGACAACCCAACCACTGTCAAGCTCTCAAGAAGCTCATTCTTACCCAGCATCCGGGCCACTTCTTCTTCCTCCTTTTCAGAAGATGATGATGATGATGATGATCTCATAAGAGACAAAGAGGTCAGAGAAGTGATGTTCTTTGTTATTGACATTACCGTGTCTGCATTGTTCACCTTTCCAATAGTCAACTTACGAAGAGAAGGAAAATGATTTGGCATACTTCTCAACTCGGGACACCCACGCAACTCCAATTCTTGTAATTTAGGAAAAATATTAGCACTATCCTCAAACCACTCTACTAAGTTTGGCACATCACGAACCAATAGTTTTTCTAAGCAAGGGTATAGGACGAGAGCTGCTTCAGTTGATTCAACTACTTCTTCTCCAATACGACTCAAACCATCCATGCTCGATATTACAAGTTCCTTCAAAGAAGACAACTTTCCCAAGCTCTTAATTTCTTTACATTTACAACAACCATCGAGTAAAAGCTTTACCAAATTAGGAAGTGCACTACCATTTGTTATCCACCCTGCGAGTTTCAATCCTAGAAAGTTATAAATCGTCAACTCTTTCAAATTAGAATGTGGCTCAAGTGCTTCCAACAATTCAACGTGATGAGAAACATTGTCCCCCTGCGTGCCACTTTCCCAATCCATATCTAGTGCTTGCAAATTTTTCTTCCCCATTAAATTAGCTTTCTTCATAGCCTCTACATCATTCACGTACCCAAGATTTTGGAGTCTAAGAGTCCCCTCGAGGTAGTTCAAGTGCTCCAATTCTGAGATATGTTTTGAAGCGCTCCCAACACGCAACTTTAAAATATCCAGCGTTTGAAGGAAAGTAAGTTCATTCAACCCCCTTGGACTTTCACAATTTGTAAGAAAATTATCGCGGTAAGCATAAAAATACCTTAGCTGTGTAAATGTTACCACACTTTTAGGAAGCTCAGAAAGATAATGACAATTTGAAAGATTGAAGGTCTGTAAATTGTAAAGATTGGATATAGTTGATGGCAGCCTTTTAATCTTTGACCATGAAAGATCTAGATATTTTAGAAGCTTCAACCCACCGATTGAAGAAGGCAACTCCTTAAGAGGAAGTTTACTTAAATCCAGCACACGTAGAAATCTCAACTGAAGTAGCTTGGGAAGGCTAGTCGTCACCTTTAAACGATCATAAGAATCACCATATGTAGAAAATGAATAAAAAGAGCGCAACTTGTTCAATTTATTTATGCCTTTTGGAATCTCGGGTGTTCTGTCATTGTAAATCAAGGAAAGATGACGGAGATTTTCATTTAATTTGTCATGTTCAACATCAAATAGACCTTTACATTCAAATCGAGAAAGATATTGGGCAAGATCATGAACCAAGTCATGCATCTTGTAGGTTAATTGTGCGCCATTGGATGTTTTCGTTTCAGCTGCAATTTCAAAGAAAGATATTGTACACAATATCCTGATAAATTCTTCTCCTATATCCTCCATCAAGTCACCTTCTTTAGATGTTTGAAGGAATCCTTGTGCCATCCATAGTTGGATGAGTAGGTGCTTTTGCATCGCATAATCTTTTGGAAATATCGAACAATACGAAAAACATCGCCTCACGCTTGGTGGCAAGTTGTTGTAGCTCAACTTTAGGATTTCCATAACTTGCTTTTGCACATCAATACTGGACTCCCAAACCTCACCATCGCGAATGGCTAACCACTCGTTTTCTGTTTTCTTGGAGAACATCAAACCTCCAAGCACTTTCAATGCCAAAGGTAAGCCCCCACACTTTTCAACAATTTCTCTTCCAATTTTTACTAAATTATCAGTTTTTTCAGGTCCTCCCGGCATAAATGCTCGACTTTCAAATAGACTCCAACATTGATCATTCGGTAAGAACCCCAAATCATATATATGTTGTGCTCCTACAGTTGATGCAACAACTTGTTGGCGTGTAGTGACAATAATTTTGCTTCCCTTGCCACCGTATCGCTTTAAGGGGAGGATTAATTCCTCCCACTTTGTAACATCTTTTTGCCAAAAATCATCCAACACGAGTAAAAATTTCTTCTCATTCATTTCTTTCTCAAGATTCTTCTGCAACTCTTGGTTACTAGAAGATTGATCAGATTGAGTAGTACTACTTGAGCCCATCTCTTTCAAAATCTTCAACCAGATTGTGGAGATTGCAAAATCCTCGGAGACGCATACCCATATCATCATGGAACCAAAGTGTTCTTTGACAGTAGCATCATTGAATACTAGCTGCGCAAGAGTTGTTTTCCCAAGACCACCAATACCAACTATGGCTATGATTGAAAGAGTAGCATCATGAGTGCTGTCTGAGTCTGAGTCTGACCCATGAATTAGCATGTCGACTATCTTTAATTTGTCAACCTCCCTTCCAATCACACCAGACTCATCCACCAAAGAGGTGGAATCTCGAGCACACATAATGGAAGATGGAACATTCTCTTTCAACTGAAAACTGTCCTTTTCTCTGTCGATGTCTTGCATGGTCTTGCATATGTTTTGGATGGAATGAGCAGTCTTGGAATGCGATGCAATTGTAGTTAAGCATGAGAAAAAGTTGTGTACCTTGACTTCACGTCGCAAGCCGTCGTAGGCAAACTCTTCCAGTATGTCTTCAGCATTAAGTGCAGCTTCTTTGAGTTTCTCCAGCCACAGCCTCACGCGTTCTTCCTCCACTTGTCTTTTCTCTGCATCTTGGAGCACCAGTTGAATGTGGGTGAGGCTGCTCTGAAGCTTCTCCACCTCTTTTTTCACTCCATGAATCAGACCAATCTCATCAATGCCAAGAGATATAAGTCTCTTGACGATCTCCTCCGCACCAGCAACAAGAAGGTCTTCAGCCATCTCTCTACAACAACTTCTCTCTCTCTCTCTTTCAACTAAGAAATTAAGACTTGCTTGTGGAGATATGTATTTGAACAATTATTCATTTTAGCAAGCAATTGTTGACGGAAGAAAAAGCAACAGCTGTGACTGCTAGGTAGCATCAATTGTTAAAATATTGGTGTAGTCTGGCAATGAACAGATTGATTCATGAGTCAGCCAACTACGAACCTTCTTACAATTTTATATTTGTTGAGGAGTATAGAGACCATGCATGTACACCATTTCCAATGTACACCGAGTCGAGTGAAAAATTTCTCATTCCAACTATTTCATTTCTTCTCTTCTCCTTTGTAGTAGTAGTTTGTAGTAGTATAAGTTCTTAGTCTTCTATTTTCCTTCTCTAGTTCTTAGCAACTTCCAACTTAGTTTACAACACGTTATCAACACGAGCTTGCTCAGCATTTAGGAGATCTTGAAGTTCAAGAAGGCTTGTTAAGGAGACAAAGCTATGAAGATATAACTTTTGTTATTTAAATAAATTCAATTTATTTCTATATTATCATGGTTGCTTCCTTTTATTACATGCATCACTTCTATATGCATATTTTATTCATATATTATAATGTCACCGATTGCGAATGTATGCTCAGTAGTTGCGTATTGTACGATCTTCTACATCGAAATCAAAATTCAATATGTGAAATAACTAGTTTTCTCGCTACACTACAAACGATTAATTATGCTCTAATATATTGCAAATAGTGTTATGAGTTTGGGTTAATAGTGGGTAAGTCTTGTCCCCGATAAAGCTAAACATTGAAAGGGAAACGAGTTATCCCGTTCGAGGAGGCATGGTTTGAAGTAGACTTCATCTCGCCACCTAACCTGGAGATTGTCCCACCAACTCATACGAGTAGTACATTTTGCATATTAATAATCAAGTTGTGAACATATATTTAATCATATATTATTTATTTTATATAAAAGAGAAAAACTATTTACTCAATTTCTTGACATATTTTCGTATTATGGCAAACCTTCAAAAACTTGAATTTGTTGCTTTTGATATCACTTGGAAATAATTATTTGTCATGGCAACTGGATGCCGAGAGATACACCTCCAAGCTAAAGACTTAAGAGAAACTATTATAGAAGGAAATGAAACATCAATGCAAGACCGTTCGAAAGCACTTCGATATTCCTTTGTCATCATCTCCATGAATGTCCAAAAGTGAGTATCTCACTATAAAAGATCCTCTCACCTTGTGGTTAAGCTTGAAAGAGCGATATGATCACCAAAAGACAATGATATTTCCAAAAGCTCAAAACGATCGGTTGAATCTTAGGCTACAAGATTTCAAAACGCACAAAGTATAACTCCACCATGTTTAATATTATCTCTCGTTTGAGGTCATGTGGAGAAAATATATTTGATGAGCTTTATTACTTTATCACTTGGATTCCTCGCTTATATGTTTGCTTTCTAAGAGTTACGCCTATCGATCGATCACATATATTTCATCCAATCACATATGCATCTATTGAGTTATGTATGAGCTAAAACTAAATTAATCATATTTTTATTATATGTGCTCTTAGTCTTTGATTATTTTTCAAGTGCTTTTCCACTTTAATTCAATGTAGAATTTTGATGGCAAAATGTGAGTTTTACTTCATAAGGCGTATTTGTAATTTATTTGAACAATGTTCTTTGAATCGGTGCTCACAAGCTTTATCTCGATTTTGCAAATCCTACGTGTCCAATGTATATTAAAAGGACTTGATCATTAGTACATATCATGTATGTACAATCCTTGCAAAAGATTCTCTAGGTTTTCTATTTAATTAGTATTTGTTTTTAATTTCTCTCATATGATATATATATAGGTATACTTCATATATTTGAATTCATGACCTCACATCTAGCTTACCTAACAATATATTATATATAAATTAAGTTATTGTAGATAGTGACCATGATTCAAATTAATTAATTTGGGTGTCAACTTGAGATTATTTTTATAATCCATTATTGTAATATGCACTTGTTTATGTTTTGTGACTTTTGTGCACAATACTATTTTTGTGATTGTGTATTACAATCAATTAGGAGTTGAGAAATGTTGCAAAAATTCAGCCTCTATGTATTAGGCGATTAGGCTTTTTATAGCACCTAATTCATAGAGGTTTTTAAGTAACTACTATGTATTAGGCGATTAGGCTTCTTAAAATTCAGCCTCGCGCAATAACTTGTGTGGATGACAAATAACGATAATTCATTCTTGAATTGGTTTAGTGGGCGAGTTTAAACAAAAAAAGAGGTATTAAATATTACCGTTCTTCAACTTTAACAGAGCAAAGATTACAATATCAAGATGAATAAAGGTTGAGCCAGACATTCGAGGTTAATATTACCATATTATCTTTTTATAGTGATAGAAGCATTCATATTTTTTGTAAGGTTGAAACTTACTATTCAATATTTTTTTTTTTGTTATTAGAGTTTCAAAAGAATATTGTAAATGAACAAATGCATTCGTTCTTCAAGCTCAAGCTAGAGAAGGACATCCAGAAGGAATTAGGTGTCCTTGTCAAAATCGTCAAAACGTGTCTCGTGTGAAGTGCGATATTGCTTACAACCATCTAATCATATATGGATTGGATCCTATGTATACAATTTGGTTCCATCATGGGGAGAGTAGCCTCATTGTAAGGTATGAAGTCGCAAAGGATGAAGGGGATGGAGTTGCTACGGATGAAGGGGATGAAATTACTACGAATGAAGGGGATGAAGGGGATGGAGTTGCTACGGATGAAGGGGATGATGAGGATGGAGTTGCTAGGGATAAAGGGGATGAAGTTGCTAGGGATGAAGGGGATGATGGGGATGGAGTTGCTAGAGATGAAATGGATGATGGGGATGGAGTTGATAGGGATGAAGGAGATGGGGTTGCTAGGGATGAAGGGGATGGAGGGGATGGAGGGGATGAAGATCTAGAAGATGTCAATATCCAAGTTGACGACGAAAGGTTATTTGAAGAGGCCAGAACTCCACCTCTCTATTCAGGTTGCACAAAGTACACCAGATTTTCTGTCGCCGTGATTTTTAATAAGCATAAAGCTATTTATGGTCTATCTAATAATGGTTTTAATGAACTATTGAAGATTGTGGTAGACATGTTGCCACAAGAAAATATTCTCCCTAAGTCGTTGCAAGAGGTGAAGAAGTTGCTAAAGGAGTATGAGCTTCATTATGAAAAGATTCATGCTTGTGTGAATGATTGTTGCTTATTTAGGAAGGAAAATGAAGTTTTAGATGCATGTCCTAAATGCAAGTCATCTAAATAGAAAGTAAGTAAATCCAACAAATAGACCAAAAAAAGAATTTCTGCTAAGATCTTGATATATTTTCCTATCATACCGAGATTCAAGGGAGATAATAAGAAAAGAATATGGAAGTTTATTGAGGTTAGACTTCTATTTTTTTATATAAAAGTATAAAAAGTACTCTATTTGATTGTCTTAAACCACATTCTACCGACTCCAAGTGGGAAATTGTAGTCAAAACTTCAAATGTATAGAATATTTTTTATGGTTGGCAAAGGTATCTCACAAATCCCTTCTATTGTAATTGAGTTGTTTGTTATTTTCATGGTGATTTAACAAAGTTGCTTTGGTGTTCTTTATAATTTTCCAGGGTATGTACCACCAACGAGATAGTTCCAACTATAGAAGTGCTAAGGTACCTCTTGAAACCTTTGTTCGAATTCGTCTACTTGCTTTGACCTTGCGAGTGAAATCTTCATTTATTTTTATAGGTACTAGGCTTTTAACCCCATTTTCGCTAAAACTTTTTTCTTCTTCGGATCGTATTTCCTTGTCTAATATTTTTCTCTTGGCCGGTTGTAGATTCCACACTACATTACTTTGTATACAGTGCAATCGTACATTTCATATATATTTTAAAATTCTCGATTATGTAGGTTTTGTCTATAAACAAAACTGATATCTAAAATTTTTTTGTATCTTGCAATTTGTAGGTAATGACATTACTTGATGCAAGCCCGATGTCTATCGCTAGATGTGCGAACTTTTGGTTTTAAGGTTAGCAATTTGCTATAATTTAATAGGGAACGACCCCATCCAAGTTGGGAAGTTTTGCCATAAACTGATTGAGTTTCAACTTGTACAAAGTTTCGCAACTTCTCTCGATTCAATACGAATAATGTTGTTTTAGTTTGTACTATAATATAATAATCATGCATAAGGGAACTATCTTTTTTTGTGATGATTTGCATATTAATAAATGGGGACTTTAGTGAATCATATGGAACCCCGACTTATAATTTAACAGTCATGCGGTGAATGAAGCTCACTATGCGGAGGAGAATTGTTTGGAGCAGATTTTTTAAAGCGATACGACTATTTTGGCTTATCAAAAGAGCTCTTCAAATACTAGTGAGTTCATATTGTCACATTTTTGTTGATGATCACCGATGAATAAATGCGAATAGCGCAATCTTTCAAATTCGAAAGGTAGTATTATGCTTCTTATTTGATCAAGTTTGTTGTAACTTTCAAAATTTACTTTTACCATGTGCACTAGGAATTGGTGAAGTAAAGACGGATTGGCCTCAGAGACTCAAAATGGCTCTTGGAGTGGCAAGGGGCCTTGCCTATTTGCATTTTGGTTATGCTGTTGGTATTCCAATTGTACATAGAGATTTCAAGTCAACCAACATACTTCTAGGAGAGAATTTTGAAGCAAAGGTAGGCGTATATTTGAGAGTTTATTCGTGTTGACTGTCGATTGAGAAATTCATTTCAACTCCTTCGATGATTAATTATGTTTTCGCAGATTTCTGATTTTGGCCTTGCTAAGATGATGCCTGAAACCCAAGAAATGTATGTCACAACAAAAGTTCTTGGCACTTTCGGATATTTTGATCCGGAGTACACATTGGTATGTGATTACGCCATATTTATATAGTTTCTTCAATTGAAACCATTAATGTCTTGTGCTGAAATTCAAGTACTATTGTTGACACTGCCTTGTTGTTTTAGGGACTAAATTTGGGACATCCACCTCCTAGGTTTGAGGGCCGCTAAGGGCACCCCACCATTTAATGAGGGCACCCAGCTTATTTGTAAAAATTCCAGCAAAAATGGAAAAGACCATTTTGCCCCTGTATATATATAATGGTTCAAACCCCACAAACCATTTCGACAAGGAGTTAGGGCACCCCACCAAAGCGTCAACCACAAAGCCACGCCCACATTGCGTTTGGCGAAGAGTCGATCGATTCTTGCTCGTCCAACAATGAGGTAACAATGTTTGACAACCATTTTCGGGTTTTTTTGAATCTGTTTAGTTGCGTATAACAAAGTGAAAATGATGATTTGTTTGTCAACGTAGGGTTTGGTAATTTCTTCAAATCCGAAGTTGCTTCAACCGTATAATGGAGGATCGTAATGCTTCGGTGCCGAGAGGAGGTCGTCCTTGAGGTAATGTTGCAAATGTTTTTGTGTTTTTTTTGCGGTTATCCGAAGTATCTCGTCTGGGTGCGCGATTGTTTCGGCCTCGCAGACCGAGATGTATGGTAATGTCTCGGTCGCAGAGGACCGAGAGGTTTCACGTAGGTCACGATGCCGGAACGACCGAGGGTAATGGTAACTCTCGGTCTCACGTAAACGAGACTATGAAGAAAGTTTCAGAACTGTACAACCGAGAACCTATTTTTTTGGGTTTTTTTGTGATTGTGCTGTACATTTTGGTTGATTATAATGTTACACTGTTTGTATTGCAGGTAATGCCGTTATCTTGTAATTTTCCAGACTACAAGGACACTTTTACACCTTCTAAGCCATTCCCCTCTCGAGAAGCGGCAATTTCATGGCTTCAACTGATTGGTGGCGAGAACAAGTTTGTGTTAGTAACGAAGCGCTCGGATGCCGGGGGCATTAAGCGCAGGGGAAGGGTGAAAATTGCCTGTGACAGGTCTGGGACATATAGGGGACTGGCTCAGAGAGTTGGGAAGGGAAAGCGGCAAAAATTTTAAAGAAATCAAGGAATGATGAAAAGGCGATGACTCACACTAGTACGAAGAAATGTGGATGCCCTTTCCAAATTAACGTCAAGGAGAATGCTGACTCCTTATGGTATGTCACTGTGATTTGTGGGAGGCACAATCACGACACCGCAGGAAGATTGGATAAGGGGGGAGGAGGAAGTTGAGGATGCGGGGGAGGACCGAAAGTGAGCGGCTCGGGGAGATTAGTCCACCTTCGTCTTTTGTGGAGTGCGAGCGGGAAGTTGAGGATGCGGGTGTGAGGACACCGGGGTCTCCAACCGGAGGCACCCCAAGTCGGAGGCACCCCAATCTCCAATCGGATTTGAGTCCTCCCACTCCACAAAAGCTTCTAGGCAGAAGAAATGCAAGGTTCCACAAATGCGTTGTGCCAGTCGACGCACGCAAAGTGGATCTAACATGGCTTATAGTCATTGCTTAGAACCGGATTGGTTGCCACATGTTGATGCCATTATCGATGTGGTTTCCGATGGGAATTGTGGATATAGGTGTATAGCCTCTGGGCTTGGACTTGCCGACGTAGACGGGTGGAGGATTGTGCGTAGACGGATGTACGATGAGATTATCGGGTATGAATACCTATGGCGGGAAGTGTTTGGCTCGAGTTTCGAGCCTGTCAAGAATGCGGTGCATTGCCCAGAGAAGCAAGAGGGGGCATCTTTCAAAGAATGGTTGACACTTCCAGACATGGGATTGTTAGTATCCACCGCGTTCAATGTCATTCTCGTCAACCTCTCGCATGGGAGTGCCTCCACATTCCTACCTCTACGTAGCACTCCAACGTCGTCATTGCACAACAGACTTATCATTGCAATGGCGAATGAAAGGAATATCCATTGGGTTAGGGTAATTTCTATGATTTTTTTGTGCATTGGTTTGTTTCCCCTTAATCGGGTTTGTGACAATATCTTCTATGTTCTACTGTTCACTTTGACAGGTGCAGTTGCGTGTGAATGCACCGCCGCCATCCTTATATCCATCGTGGGAACGGTACGTTGAGGAACTGCGCCAAAGGTTGGCGAGATGGATTTGTTTTTCGAGACATCGCGCACATTGCAAGCTGCGATCATGAAGCCACCATACACATTGTAGATTTAGATACACCGTAGGTTAAAGCTTGTACCTAGACGGCTAAACATTTAGAAATTTTGCCAATTCGTCCAATGTTCTATGTATATGCAAATGTTGTGTTGTGTTTTAATTGTTGTTTACTTATGGATGGACCCTTTTAGAGTCGGTTTGAATGTTACGGAGATTTATAATTAATTAAGGTTCTAAGGTGCAAATTGTCGTCTTTGGATTTTCAATCTTGCATTGTTAGTTTGACGACTACGGAGATTTTTTTGAAACTGTAATGTTCAAATTCATCCATTCCTGATATCGCGGTCAAGCAGGTTCGTGAAACAACCCATATTTTCGGTCACCAATGACCGACAAGTATTCCAATATATCGTTCTTGTATAACCGAGTCATATTTCAATTTCTCGGTTGTACACCACCGAGATGGATTGACCATTTCAATTCGCCTGACTCTCGTCCTATGACGACCGAGCCTACTGAGACCCTATCGGAAGTGGACAACCGATACGCAGTTAACTCTTCCGGTCTTCGTGGCCGAGACTGCGACTTCCCAAAAATATTAGCTTATGTCTCGGCCAAGGCCGAGACGGTGACACGCTCTCGGCTGTGTGGCCGAGAACCACGATTTCCCAATTTTTTTACATTTTAAAAACCGCCACACACACATTACATCTACTCTACCAAATGTAACTTAATTCGTCGATCTTCAACCGAGCCCTAATTTGGAGACGAAATCGGCTCACACACCGGACCCTACAAAATGCAGAAACCTAGAACAACGAAGGAGAAACACACTACGGCGAGGGACGGAGAACACGATTTCGGGATTCCTCTCACCGGTGCGGTTCAAAACAAATGAATTCTTCCACCAGAATTCGGTGAACGAGGGTGGTGGTGGTGGTGGGGGTGGTGGGGTGCCCGTGGGGTTTGCACGAGGGTGGGTGAGAGGGTTTTTTGCACGAGGGGCATTTTCGGTATTTTGGGTTTAATTTTTGGGTGCCCTGTGTAAATCGATTTGTGCCCACATTAATCTGGGTGCCCTCATTAAATGGTGGGGTGCCCTTAGCGCCCTCCTAGGTTTTAGGCATGTTAAATTCTTTTGGTATATATAATTACTATGCTTGTATTGTTCTTTTCGACTTTCGAAGTTGAATTTTCATTTGTGCTAACCTCGATCGAGATGGGGAAGCTAACGATACAAAGTGATGTCTACGCATTTGGAGTAGTACTTCTTGAGCTACTTGATGGGAGAAGAGCGGTGGACTTGAGTCAAGGTCCTAATGACCAGAATCTTGTATTACAGTGCGCTTCAACATTTTATCTTAAGTTGCTACATTTAAGGTATTGTCACAAGTATAGATACTATAGGGCGACAATTTGGGTCATGAAACGTTTAACACGACACGACACGACACGACACGACACGTCATAAACATGTCGTGGGTTTGGCATAAGTGGGTCTGGGTCATAAACAGGTTAACCTGTTTATACACGATTAATAAACGAGTCATTAACATGTTAACCTGTGTGACTCGTTTATGACTCGCTTAATTATATACATATATAACTTATACTTTACATATAATTAATCACTCATATAAATACAACTTTTTTGCTCATTAAACTTGAATATATCTTTTATTTCTATGTTAACTTCATATAACCTTGTAGTTGGGTTATTAAACTTGAACTTGACTATTTGAGAACTTGTATTTTTCCTTGTTAAACTTAGATTTTGTTTATTTCTATGTGATAACATTGATATAACTTGGTAAGTGGGTTTATATTTTATGTTGTTTGTATTGATTTTGTAGTGAGATATCATTAATCTAGTAGCATGTTTAACAGGTTGATAAACAGGTACATAAACGAGTCGAGTTAAACAGGTTAAACATGACATGTTTAATAAACGTGTCATATACAGGTTACATGTTTATTAAACGTGTCGTGTGTCGTGTTTGCAAATAGTGACTCGTTTAATAAACGTGTCGTGTCCGTGTTTAGGATAATTGGGTCGTGACTCGTTTACGACACGACACGACACGTTTACGACTTACTTGCGACACGAATTGCCACCTAAGATATTATCATACTAGCTTAGACTAGTCCTCATGATATTTTTTTTTTCAGGTTAGGCATATACTAACAGATCGAAAGAAGCTTAGGAAGGTGATCGACTCGACATGTATCGAAGCTCATATAACATAGAGTCGATTGCCATGTTCGCTAACCTTGCATCTCATTGCGTCCGTGCTGAAAGCACCGAGAGACCTTCAATGACCGACTGCGTCAAGGAACTGCAGATGACATTCCATCTTTACTTCACCAATTCCTAGTGCACATGGTAAAAGTAAGTTTTGAGTCTCTGAGGCCAATCCATCTTTACTTCACCAATTCCTAGTGCACATGGTAAAAGTAAATTAATTTTTAGCGGGTTTCGTGAAATGTGTGGCTATCGATTTGTTGTTTTGTGGATTGGTTGTAGAACACTGCGAATTTCTTGATGGAATAATAATATTGCGAGTGGAATGTAGATTTGTTATATTTTCAATTGAAAATGGAAATGGAAATTAATTCTGGACATTTTCAGCTATTATTTTTTTTAAAATTACATTTGATAGGGGTTTGAAACCCCTATATAAGCATTTGACGATAATATAGAGGTTTGAAACCCCTATGTAAGCCTATGAAGATATTATAGAGGTTTCAAACCCCTATGAAATAGTCGATTTGATAGATGTTTGAAACCCCTATGTAAGCTTTGAGGATACGATAACGCCTTAAAAGATAACGCTTTTCATAGAGGTCAAAACCTCTATGAAAAGTCTTTCATAGAGGTTCAAAACATCTATTAAAAACTGAATTTGTTCTAGTGAAACATCCGTCTTTATACAATAAGACCACACTAGTAACAATTCAATTGGTTCGCCTTTTGAGACCTAAGGTCAAGTACCTTAGAAATATATGTTAAATCGACACATTAGTGATCTCGGTTGTCTAAGTGTAATGCCTTCACAAAACTCATTTGCGGTTATTGTGTTAATCCGAATGCGCTTGAGTATGAGGTTATACGATTTGCTAAGGAAATAGTCACCGTTGTACCTTGGCTATCGAGATGAGGAAGTGCGAGGAATCGCGTATGTTACCTACGGGTCTATAGCTACATGCACTAGGATACTTTTGATTGACATATTTTACCTAAATTAAAGACCAAATCCAATATTTTATCGAATCGAACTCGCGTGTCTTGACCTAGGTATTTTATTAATTGTTTTCAAAGCTATTTTCATTGTTTATTTATTTTCCCTAGTATTTAAATTAGTTAAATAAATCACTTTCTTAAACACCCGATTTCCTTTTTTGTTGTTTTCGACCTTGGAAAGTTTACCAATCTCATGGGATCAACTTTGCCACTATTATGCAAATAGTTGGTTTAGGTCTTTATATTTTATTGACGCGTTCGGCGCGCATCATCATTTTTTTTTTTTATTTGCTATGGAAATCATGTAAGGTGAAAATATTTTTTTTGATTTACATTGAAAGGGTAGTTAATTTCTCTCACGATCACCCAACTTTATGAATTATAACATTTTAGTCACAAAAGTTATTTTTTTTAACACAAAAGTCACAAACCTTTTAAAAATCTTGCAAACGCGATAACCAAAATCTTTTTCGGTTAATTTTTCGATGAATTTGCCAACATGACATTGATGTGACGCCACATGATAATTAAGGGTAAAAAGATCATTCTAAATCGTGTAACTTTTCAATTTTGTAAAACAATTTTGGAAATCCTTAACCCAAAAACTGCAATGCTTACGTTTATGTTAAAGAAACTTCCATTTTTTTTTTAGATTGGGGCTAAACGGACCCTATTTATTGCTTAAAGAACCCGTTTCAACAAATTAAAACAGCCACTCTTGCAACTAAAAGCAACAAATTAAAACAGCCACTCTTGCAACTAAAAGTGGAAAATTCACCAAAGTACACATGTTTTTACTTTTAATGAGGAAAATAGGGGTCAAAATTTTTTATTCCGGGGTAGGCAATAACGCTCATGGGGAAGGCGCCATCTACGTGGCATGTGACGTGGCCATTTTTTTTTTTTTGTGGAGACATCGATAGCGCCTTCTCGTAAGGCGCTATCATCGTGTACATGTCCACGTCGACATGTCCACGTGGAACGACGTGGACATGTACATCGATAGCGCCTTCGCGAAGGCGCTATCAATGTCCACGTGGACAACAAAAGTTTTCCAGTGTCCACGTGGATCGGATAGCGCCTTCGCAGAAGGCGCTATTGGTGGCCACGTGGACATCAAGTTAATGGGGCGCCACGCGGATCCACGTGGATCCACGTGGCGGTGTACAACCCAATAGCGCTTTCTGAGAAGGCGCTATTTGTATAAAATTTTTAGTCGTGTCCACGCGATCCACGTGGACACATTTCATGGGGGTGCGCGATAGCGCCTTTCTCGTAAGGCGCTATCGCACCCCCGTCGTCGTCGCGAAACCGACGCAGAGAATATTCTCTCGCGTCGATTTTGTAGGGATGCAGGGGTAGGGATGCAGGGGTAGGGGACGAGGGGTCACGGATTACGATCCCGTGACCATGCCCGACACTGCCGCCCGCCTATATAAGGAGGGGGGACTCGGGAGCTCGGCCGAGGGAGACCACGCGCGGACGGAGGAGACACAAAGGAGGACACACGAGGGACACAAAGAGAGGAGGTAGAAGCGGCGAGGAAGAAGGTCTTGTCGCGCCGAGCAGGAGGAGAGTGGAGACGGCAGGGGAGCAGGGAGGTCCGCGGCAGAGGTGAGGCGAGAAGAAGTGGCACTGATCGCGGAGGAGCGAGCTTTGCATAGCAGGGAGCGCGGAGCACCGGCGGCGGGGGGCACCAAATGCCCTCACGAGGAGAAGTAGGAGGTCCAAAGTGAAGGAGGAGGAGGTATGTACGTGATGAAAAATAAATGGCAAAGAGGTTAAAGTATGTGTTAGTTTTTTTAGTTTACGTATGTGTAATTTGGTTTAAGTTTGTTTGTTTAGTTAGTTGATTATTTGTTAGTTTGTCTTGTTTTAGGTATTTAGCTTAGTTTAATTTGGTTTTTAGGTTAGTTAGTATAGTTAGAGTAGTTTGTTTAGTTTAGTAAGTTTGTTTAAGTTAGTCGGCTTAATTAAGTTTGTTATAGCCGATTTATTATACTATTTGTGTTCTAAACAAACGAAAATACAATGTTATTGGCAGAATATTTTGTTGAGAGGAAAAGCGGTGAAAAAAGTAAGTTCGTTAATTTAGTATTTTCAAGTAATTTATTTAGGTTAGTTTATGGTTTGCATGATATATAGGGACATAGGTATTTTGTTTATGAAGTACGGTTGATATATTTATTTAATGAACGTTATTACACAGAAAATGTAAGTGCGAAAGAATAAGTATGCTCTGTAGTTGCGCTATTATTGCGATCTTCTACATCAGAAAGTTCGACTGCGCTTTATCACCACATGATTTTCAACTAATTCCCTGAACAATTTTTTGCAATTGTCTGTAACATCTTTACATATAATTTCAAAACATTATGTAGGACATGTCACAAAGAAACATCCCTATTCTATTCTATGCGTACGGCTCCATTGTTAATGGGGTCAATGGCATCACAGATGTACCTCACCCCCATCAAGAGTGTTGTGGGTGAAGTTTGGGTCTAGTGCCCGTGAAATGATTGATGACGTTTCTAACGCGTTCCCTGAATGTACGGCGAATACTATAGTTCATATGACGTATCGCCACATGATGCCTCTCCCCCGGAGGCTCACATTATTACGTTCCTGTGTTGTTGAATGATGCGACACACTTCGACTTGATGTGGGATACGGTGGACAAATTATCAAAGACCGCAACGATTGATATCTATTTAACATTTGAGTCACGACTCAAATAAAATCGTATGATTCATTCGCAAGTTCTTGACGAACGTAGCGACGCCGCACGCAGACTTACTAGACATGGACAGATTGCACATGCAATCCCCAGCGGATGAGGTAGCGCAAGAGGGGTTCGTTGCTCCATTACATGAAGATAATAATGCATATACCGACGATGACGAAAACGACGACGAAAATATCGAGATCGATGAGGAAACGCATCACAAATGCCAAGAAGCTCCATCGCCATGCCATGTTGGGATGACGTTAACGTTTGCACGATGATCCAACATATGATCCTCCGGGTGAGAATGTCGAAGATGATGAGCAATTTGCTATCGATGAAGAGATTATGTTGGAGGAAGCTAGTGACGATGAAGTTCACCAACCTATACCGGGTATAACGAAATCGATCGGGAGGTGGCTAATTCAACCGCAACACAACATTCCCGTAAGCAAACTGGGGGACATCCCTAACTTCGATTTGGAGATAGGGATGTGTTTTGACAATAAAAACGATTTACAACATGCCGTTAAAGTGTGGCATGTTAATAGACATTGTCAATACCATGTGATGGAATCGACTACAACTTCGTGGGCGATTAAGTGCATTTCCACAACACGGTGTATGTGGCGTTTCGCGCATGTTTCCGAAAGAAAACACTATTATGGGAGATAACACAGCTAGACGTACCGCACACGTGTATTAATCCCAACGTAGAACGCGGTCATGCCCAACTTGACGCCAACATGATGGCGCGAGAGATCCAAAGCGTCGTCAAAACCGATCAAGGTGTCACGATCAAAACATTAGTAGAAATAATAAAGAAAAAATATGGACACGAAGTCAACTACAAGCTAATGTGGGATGCCAAGAAGAAAGCAATTGAATGGGTTTTTGAGATTGGGATGAGTCGTACGCTCAATTACCAAGATGGTTGGTCATGTGTGAGGAGTAAGAGTCCGGGACAAGAATCGAGTGGTCACACGACAATGGCATGATGATGAAATAAGTACCGCGTCTCCACAATTTCGTCGGTGTTTTTCGCATTTGAAGCTTCAATACAAGCTTTCAAGTTTTGCAGCCTCTCGCTTTCGATTGACGCGACATTCCTATATGGCGATACAAATGGGAAGCTCATGATTGCGTTATCTCGCTGAGGGAAATGGTCACATATTACCAGCTTGCTTTTGCCGTTGCAGTAAACCGAATCAATCGATTCACGGGGGTGGTTTTTACGCGCATGCGCGCAAAACACGCGACATGATATAGAGAAGGGATATGCGTATTTCGATCGTCACCCCGGCATTTTGAGGCGGTCAACATCCCAATCAACGCTTTTGTCCCCCGAAAGGGTACCACCGTTATTGCTTGCGACACTTGCTTAGTAATTTCGCACACAATTCAAAAATGTTGTCCCCCTAAAAGTACTACTTGGTCGAGCAAATTGCTCAACATCAAGAACGAAAATTTATTGCGTGCATGGAGCGTTTCACATACTTATCGTCACGAACGCCACAATGCCTCGCAATATGTCAATGCCATCCCTAAAGAACTTTGGACCCAATCGCACGACGAGGCATGCGTTACGGATGGATGAATTCTAATGGTGTTGGTAAGTACAAAATACAATGTATTATTTGCACTATAATACATTAAATATTCGACTTAACCAATATTACTTACTAGAGTTTCATCTAAATTGCAGAGTGTTTTAACTGGGTCTTGAAGGGTGCTCGATTCTTGCCAATTATCGCGCTGACTCAAATGATATACTATAGATTGGTGACGTACCACGATCAACGCAACCAGAAATCAATGCGCAATCTCAAAAGGCCAAGTGTACACCGAATATGTCATGAAGAAACTCGCGAAATATGAGAAATCTGCAAGGAGGCATCACGTCACGCTGATCAATCGAGACATTGGTGAGTTCCAAGTGCAGATCGAAGACATGGAGATCGCATGCATAAAGGCAACAACACACAAATCGTCATCTTAAAGGACCGGTGTGCGCTTGTAATAAATGGCAAGCTCATTTGGTTTCCTTGCTCACACGTGTTAGCATCATGTGCGTTGATTCGAGTGAGCTCCGCGCAGCTTCATCGAGCCATACTATAGGTTAGATGTGTACGCACAAAGGCTACTCGTATAAATTCAAGGCCATCCCGTATGAGAAGTATTGGCCGACTTTTGGGACGAAACTAATACCCGACCCCAGCGCAGACGTGGTCGAGGAGACCTAAGGATCGCGTAGACTACGGAGATGGATCTTCCTAATGTCCAAAGACCTTTGCGATGTGGGATTTGTCACCAAGAAGGACATAGAAGAACAACATGTCCAAATAAAGATCGTGAACGAGTACCAACTAGGAAGAACCGTTGTGGTATATGTCGTTTAGAGGGACATAACAAAAAAAATTGTCCAATGAGACCTCAACCATCCAATGACAACCTATAGTCGAGTTTGTATATTATGTGAAGTAACTAAAGTTCGTACATATGTTGCTTGTGTGAACATTTCTTAATTACTTATCGTTTGGTTGCGTACAACACTCATTTTATTTTTCTAACATTATATGTAGTTGTACTACAATGGATCCAGGACCTTCTGATCCATCACTATTGCAACTCCAATCTACACACAGATCAACGCGAGCATGGAGGGGCGAGGTAACATTTCTTACAAAGAATACGTCAAATTTAAATCAATAATGTATCAAAAACATACATTAATACACTATCAATTACAAGGTGTACGAAACAATGCGTGTACGTCGAAGACGCTGGGGTTGTGGATCGAACGATGCAAGATTTCTAGATGATCCCATATCTTCGCTCCAGCTGGTTCTATGGGATATCTCGTGTAGCATTTTTCACCTTGATTGGGCTTTGATTATCATGCGTTTAGAGAGATGGCGCCCGAGACGCATACATTTCACATGCATTGTGGGGAGTGCACCATTACACTTCAAGACGTGCAGTACAGCTAGGGATTACCTATCGGGTATGCCTCGCGACGAACGACTGACGCAGACTATGCCGATGTCTCAGAGGCTACTTGGACGAACTCCCGGTGGAGATGACGTCGTTGGATGTAAACTAAAGGTCGATTGGCTTGAGCGTAACGTACCATCAATAGATGATGATAGCGATGAGGAGTCTGGTCCGACGTTACGTTCGATCGTACATACTACAACTCATCTAAGTGGTTGTCTTTTCGCCGACAAGTCTAATCGATTCGTCCATTTGATGTTCCTACCATTGCTGGAGGATTTCCAACTAGCCGGACAATATAGTCGGGGAGTGCTTGTTTGGCTTATTTGTACAGTGGAGTTGTGTCGCGATCTCGCGCCGGGCACATGAGGTTGCCGGCGCACAATTCTTTTACAACTTTGGGCATGGGACAGATTTCCATTCATAGCACCGCGGCGCTGCGCGTGTTTCTGAGCTCAAGAAATAACCGTGGATGGACAAAATATGCTTATGGACGTTCCACTCTGACACGTGTATGAAAGTCGATTTGTCATTAATTTGCATAAAAATCTTGACCATTTACATTTATCTTAAATTATTGTCTTCTACACGATGGCTCGATGCATTTTCTGTCTCACAAAGTGCGACGCACGTCGTATCGGCTACCGTGATGCACTCGACTCGCAGAGAGGCATGAGAATGATGTGGTCCGGCAACCTTATGCGTAACTCATGGGTCTCTTCCCGACATCGTACAAATGGTAACTAAGTTGGCTCTCGACGTGTCCCCTTATTTGTTTCCACATCGTGGAGTGGCATCGACCGTAAAGTGGTGATGAGACAATTCCCGCATGGTACAAGTGGTGCCACCAAATTGTGCTTACGACGCCCAACCGCACCGCCTCGAATTGCGTGGACATCATCATGAAAATCGGGTGACCTTCCATGCAAGCTATATACACACGCTGGAGAATCGTGGGGACACCATTGCCACAAATGCAAGAAGCAATGAAGGCCACGATCACCAAGAGTACATGACGTGGTATCGCTCGGCACTACTAGAGATTCGCTGACACGACGGGGGCGTTACGTGACTACTCTGTAATATTATAACTCTTTATTTTCCTCGAACATTAAATCTCTTATATTGCGTGCTCGACCTCTTATATTTTGTATATCAACAGAACTTGGTGCATCGACCGAGGCGAGTGTTTTCGAGGATGGGTACGAGCAAGGTCTTGCTCAAGCTGATGAAGGGATTCAAATTTTAGACGAAGACGAAAGGCGAAGGTCTACTCTTTCGCATGACGGAATTGACGTCGAGCAAGACATTAATGAGGATAATGAACAGACGATGAAGAAGACGATCAAAGCCGAACCAAACATGAGGTGAGAAGAAGACGAGCACGACTGAGATTGTGCGGGAACGCACCAGCGCCCCTCGTCCACCACGTCCATCTACTCGACCGAGATTGCCGCAGAGAGTAGCAGACGATCTCCTCCAAGACGTTCATCTCGTCGAGAGCGAGTAGAACGAGATCGTTGGTGAGAGTAGCCGACGATCGTCGCCACCCCAAGAAGAACCTCAAATGTTTGTACCTGTGCCGCCGAGCGTGAATCTTCCTCCTTACTATTTTGATCCATACGCACTGGGCCGTCGTCTTCATATGTGGACCCCGGAATGCCTCATCCTCAAATGTATCCATCAATGCCTCAAGACATGCCTAGTCCATATACTCCTACTCCATATAATTACAATATGGCGTATAGTGGAGACCCTTCATTCATGAACTTGTTGACCATGCCGCAGCCTCATGTTCCATTCCCCCAACCCCACGCAGAAGCCAGATTTCGGGATGGTTCCACCTCCTATTTTTGGTAGCATCGCAGCGAGGTGAGTCGAGTCAAGAACTGAGGAAACGCAACAATCTACTCGACGTGATTCATCGCAAGACCAGCTACCTCAACAAGCTCAACCGATGTACAAACACATCGTCCAACAAGACAAAGAGTACGTCCGGCTTGCATCACCGAGCAACAACGCTAACTAACCACTAAATAGACTCGCATGATGAGTTTACTTGATGTCATGGTGATTTGTAATTAACTTATATTTTGGGTTCACAAAGTACGTGTATTCAACCTTCTCATTGAATAAACTTATTTCTCACGTTTTTCATATTATTATAATGTCGTAGATTTGATTACTCTTCAATAGTTAGTTTAGTTTGTTAAGTTAGTTTAGGTTATATGTTTAATTTAACTTAAGTGGTTAGCTTACTTAGTTAGGTGTCTATGGTTAGGTTATATTAGTTTAGTTTGGTTAGGTTAATTAGGTTAGTTAGTTAAGTTAGTTTAGTTTAGGTGTTGAGGTTATGTTTGTTTAGTGTAGTTGAGTTAGTGGTATGTTCCTTAGTGTAGTTGAGTTAGGTTATGTTTGCAATTAAGCCGCTTAAGTTAGTTATTTTAGTTTACTTAGTTTGTATTGTTAGGTGGTTTGGTTAGTTAATGTTAGTTAGTTTAGTTTGTTAGTTACTTTAGTTTGGTTATGTTAGTTAGTTAGTTAGTTAGTTAGTTTAGTTGAAGTTAGTTAGTTACTTAGTTTAGTTTGGTTTGCTTAGGTTAGTTTAGGTAGTTAGTTTAGTTTGGTTAATGTTAGTTAGTTAGTTTAGTTTGGTTTGGTTAGGTTAGTTTAGGTTAGTTAGTTTAGTTTAGTTTAGTTAGTTAGTTAGTTAGTTAGTTAGTTAGTTAGTTAGTTAGTTAGTTAGTTAAGGTTAGTTAGTTTAGTTTGTTAGTTAGTTTAGTTTGGTTAGGTTAGTTAAGGTTAGTTATTTTAGTTTGGTTAAGGTTAGTTAGTTAGTTAATTAGTTACTTAGTTGGTTAGTTAGTTTATTTAGTTTAGTTGGTTATGTTAGTTAATGTTAGTTAGTTTAGAAAAGAGAGTTTAAGGTTTAAAACAATGTACATATATATATATTCAAAATTGGTTTTTTTATACAAATATAAACTCCTCATATGCATATTCAAATTTGGTTGTAATTGTCGAGATCGCTCGACGACGACGACGACGCGCCAATGGCGAGGGTCGAGTCGCGAGAACGACGCTGGCTGGTGACCCGGCTGATGACGTGTCTGCGATGCATGATCGGCGAGCGTTTGTGAGGTTCGCGGTGACGTGGCGTCCACGTGGCATGGGTTCGCATCGATAGCGCCTTTTCAAAAGGCGCTATCGCACATGTGGCCTCCATGTCACGCCATGTCGCCGCCACATCACAAACGCACTTTTCGCCAATAGCGCCTTTTGAGAAGGCGTTATTGAATGAGGTGATGTGGCGCCGACGTGGCAATGCGTTATTGATGATGTGATGTGGCGCCGACGCGCGGTGAGGTGGCGGCCACATGTACGATAGCGCCTTTTCAAAAGGCGCTATCTCGTACAAACCCATGCCACGTGGACGCCACGTCACCGCGAACCAAAAACATCCCACTCAATAACGCCTTTCAAAAGGCGTTATTGCCTACTCCTCCGTGATAAAAAAAAATCCTCCCTATTTTGTGAAAAAATGACCAAATGTAAAATACCCTACTACTTTTAGAAAACATTGTCGATTTACTTGCTTTCCGAACTACACTACAGAGAATAATTGTGCTTGTTGATGACAACATATGACAAAGGCAACATATACATGCCGTGACCTTTCGAGAGGGAAACCGTACGCCTCTTAAAAACATCTCCTCTCTCGCGCTGCGAGAAACGATAAGGGCCACCGCTTAGGGTTTCTCATATTTGTCTCATCAAGCCCTCAGCTTTCAAACCCATTTGATGTGGCGCTTCCAACGACGCCGAGGCTCGCTCTAGCGACCACGAGCGTCGCCAGTGGCCCCTAAGTTCTCTGACCATTCTTCCTCTAGCCATGTCTTCTCTTCCTCATCTCTCTCATTTTCGCTTGCTTCTTCTAGTCTTAGGGTCACTGGTAAGAGAGGTTGGGGACGACGAGCAAGCGATGGAGTGAAGTAACGTCTTGAGGAAGGTGATTTTGGGAGGAAGACGACTATGCCGCCTCTCCGGCTCTCCAGCTAGCTCTCTTAGGGTTTCACCGACGTACACGCGTCTCTGATTAGTGGCCGCAGCCATGGCTGAGCAGATCTTGGATTTCGGTGTGGTTGGTTTTGTTAGATCTAGTTAACAGCATCGTCGTCGATCTCACAATCTTTGTATCTCCTCTCCTACTTCTCTTAGATTCGCTTTCCGTAGTGTTTAAGATTGTGTTTAGTTCCGTTGTTTAGAGATATATCAATTAGGTTCCCGCCTACTTGCGGATGTTGCGTCCACTTGTGAGACTTTTTTATCTGTTGGTGAGGTTTTTTGTTGTTGTTTTATTTACTGTTGTTTGTTTTCCCTCTTGAAGGGGTTGTTTTCCCTTTTGTTAGGGCTTCCGGTTATATATTGCTTTTCTCCGGTTATATCCGGTTTTTCTCTCCATCAATCAAGTCTTATAGGCCGTCGATCGAGCTTGTATTATTTCATGGATATATGGGTTTTCACTTTTCAATGCAACTTATTGCGCCTTGACAAAAAAAAAAAAAAAAAAAAAAAAAAAAAAAAAAAAAGAAAAAACTGTACGCCTCTTAAATTCATAACTTTGTCTTGGAATGTTATGTATTGTTTGTATTCGTATGAAATGCTAGATTTTATTTGAAAGTAGTGCTACATGGTACCTCTACTTTAGTAATTTTAGTCATTCAACTGCAACAATGGATGTCCTTGGTTGATTTTATTAAAACATTAAAGCGAAAAAAAGGCGACGACATTGATTACGACCATCACGATGCCCTTATTAAGAGGAGCACCATATATGTGTCATCCTAGCACTAATCACACTCTTATTACACAAAGACTAGTGTTTGTAGTCCTGCTTTACAATTGAATTCGACTGCTACTGCTAGTGATATCTTATAAAGAAACAGAACTGTTGTTGTGACGGCCTGGACACCGCCATGTCTAATCTCGTAATTAAGCCCTAATCTTATCCACGCAAGACTCAACTACGTATTAGTCAGCTTTTACAACGCAAATGCCTTTTTTCTCGTATTCAGGATAAGTAATACATTAGTCATACCAGTTTATAAAATTTAAAGTTAATTAATTTTTTTTATTAAATTAATCATTTAGCGGAAGTCTTATTGATTATGCAGAAGCAATTAGTAACTATTGCGGAAGCCGTTTATAAAATTCTAAGTGTGGAAAACTAAGAAATGACATCACATATATAAAGTCTTCAAAATGCAGTGAAACCGTAAAAATTCCCCGATACGTTGGTAAAGAATCTGGTGGCTTTGACATCGGATCATCGTCTATTCTTACTGCAGTGTACCGTCCCAAGGGTCATGTCTAGATCATATGGCTTTTATTTTGAAAATGCATGGCTTAGGGAGGATAACTTGGGAAGAGTTGTGAAAGAGGCTTGGAGCTCAAAAAATACACACAGTGATTTAACTTAACTGTTAGATTGGGGGTTTGTCAAACCGTATTAAGGAGGGTAAAAGGAGAATCCAATTTCTATTGGAAGATGATTCAGATGGGGTAAATATAGCACTTCAATCCTAACGAAAGAAGAAATTTATTGGCGACAGAGATCAAATAAGTTACGTCTTAGATCACACTTTACATTGTTGGATATTGGAGCTAAGCCATTTTTTCACAAATATTCACTTTTCTTTTTTACTTTAGGGGGTGTATTCAATTTGACAAATCCATGAATTTTTTTAAATGATGAATTTTTTTAGATTTCATGGAATTTGATAGATTTGGAAGAACTTGAACCAAATCCATCCGAATCTCATGGGTAGTGGTGAGATGAGATTTGGTTACGTGTATTTTTTGAATAGAAATCCAACAAAATTCATAGAAATCCACTCAAATACTAATGTCTTTAAAAATTGAATATACTTAGACTTTTTTGGTTTTTTAGAAGTCCATTAAAATCTTTCGAAATCCAAATTGAATACACTTCGATTTCAAAATCCTTCAAATTCTTTTAAAATCCTTCCAAATCATCCAATTGAATACACTAGTTTTTTTCCCATTGTCTCATATATGTTCATTTATAAAAATGATTAAAAAAAAATTTCATATCTACTATGGTAGGTGATGATAGTTTGATGCCGCCATGTGCACCCCACACGCTTTACTAAGGGCAAACTACTTTTATTTTTGCACTCCACTTCCAAAAATATGCCCTCAAATGAAATGACATAGTTACCCATCACAACTCCCACAAGCACTCATATGCATCTCTTTCATTCTCACCTTGTGCACCCCACACACGCCAACCTTCGACTCCGACATTCTCCTCCGACCATCGGCGACATGAACTTGCGATTTCAAAGCTCACTACTATCGTAAGAGTCGATTTATTCATTGTTGTCGTGTCGAGTTTTCGTGTTTTTAGAAATTTCTAGTTGGGGTTTTTTTTGTGCCCTCATCTAGTGGGTTGCCCTTAGTAAACTATGGGGTGCACATAGTTGCGCCGACGATATTTTCAAATTGTATTGTGGGGATGTGTGGACCGAAATAATAATCTCACATAAATAATATATAATCCGATGAAGGTTAGGCGTGATGGCAAGGGTCGCTTCAACCTTTGCATCAGCCTTAACTAAGTATCTCGAGTTCGAGCTTAATTTGGCCATGGAGTCCCTTTAAAATCCTTGAGGGAGCGCTTTGCTTTCATCTAGTGGTCCTTCACGGTTCGAGCTCAGAGTAATTGAGGACCATTGAGCTTCGGATATCGGATAGTTTTAAAAAAAAAAAAAAGAAAAAAAAATGTTTGAGTTGAAGGTGGTAATTAAGGAGGGCCGCTAAGGGCACCCCACCTATTAATGAAGGCACCCAAGTTTTTTGTAAAAATTCCAGCAAAACTGGAAAATACCCTTTTGCCCCTGTATATATAATGATTCAAATCCCACAAATTATTTTGACAAAGAAAAAGGGCACCCCACCACAAGGTTGAACCACAAATCCACACTGCGTTTGTCGGCTTTTTATCGATTCTTGCGGATTGACATAATCCGACAGCGAGTTAACAATGTTTGACAACCATATGATAGTTTATTAGAATTGTTTAGTTGTGGAAAACAGTGAAAATGATGATTTGTTTGTCAACGTAGGGTTTGATAATTTGCTCAAATCCGAACTTGTTTCCACTATATAATGGAGGATTGTACTGCTACGGTGCAAGAGGAGGTCGAAGTTGAGGTAATTTTGCAAATTAATTGTGTTTTTTTTTGCGGTTATCCGAAGTTTCTGTCGATGTGCGCGATTGTATCGGCCTCGCAGGACCGAGATGTATGGTGATGTCTCGGTCCTAAAGGACCGAGAGGTGTACTTAGGTCACGGTATGGTACGCCAGTGTACAACCGAGAGTATGAGCACATTCTCGGTTGTACACCACCGACACCACATTACCTACCACTAATTGTAGCTCTCGTCATGTCTCGGCCGAGAGCACTAGAGTACTCTCGGCCATGCGTAGCGAGACACAACGTGAACTCTTCCGCCTTTGTGGCGAGACTTCGAGTTCCAAAAATGTAGCTTTGTCTCGGCCATGCGAGGCCGAGACAAGCTTAGCACGCCTCGACTGTGTGGCCGAGAACCGCGAATTCCCATTTCTTTAACTATTTAACCGAACCCTAACTTGGAGACGAAATCGGCTCACATCACGACCCTACGAACCGCAAAAAAAGCGTAAACCGAAGGAGAAACACAAGGCGAGACACGGAAACACGATTTCGGGGATTCCTCTCACTTCGGTCGGTTCAAACCAAATGGGTTCTTGCACAACAATGCTTCGGTGAAGGTGGTGGTGGGGGTGGTGGGGTGCTCGTGGTTCTCTGAAGGTGGTGGTGGGGGTGGTGGGTGCGAGGGTTTTTTGCACGAGGGGTATTTTCGGTATTTTGGGTTTAATTTTTGGGTGCCCTGTGTAAATCGATTTGTGCCCACATTAACTGGGTGCCTTCATTAATAGGTGGGGTGCCCTTAGCGGCCCTCTAATTAAGATGGGGACCGCATCGGTACTAGTAGAGATCCGGGCCTGCATAGATTGGTGCAAGCTTGCCGACCAGTGGGATTTGGTCCACCACATCAACAACAATATGTATTCTACATCAAAGTTCATTAAGAAAACATTACATTTCAAATTGTTAAACAACTTAATCAACTCAAATCAGACAAGTTATATACTAAAATTTTTGTGATATCCATTTCAATTTGGATACATTAGTCATGTAGCATTGCAAATTTGCAATATATATACCTTCATATGATGATATCCTACCTTGAAACTCACATGTTCTTCATTCAGTATGTGATGAAATAATGCCACAGATGTTATATTCATTCAATTTATTTTGTCGAAAAAGATTACCAAATTCTAAATGCTAGCAACAATATTCATAAAATTTACTTGCTATCTGAAGTACAAAATAATTGTGCTTGCAGAGGACAACAGATGTCGTAGCCTTTCGAGAGAGAAACTATACGCCTATCAAATTCATAACTTTGTCTTGGAATGCTATTGTTTGTAGTCAATTAACCCTATATTGATTCACTCATTAGTGACTTTTATACAATTGCAAATTGTAAGATTTGTACAATTATCAATCCCATGTATTATTTGATGGAGAGAATAAATGAGAGAAAATTTATTATTTTTTTTATTACTAATTTACCTTCACTTTAACTGATGTAAGTTGAAGGAGAATAATTTTACATATTTACCCTTTAACGCCTCGAGATATATGCATACATAGTTTATGGTGTATAACACGAGGAGTGAGCATCCCGAGACGCACACTTAAAGTCAATGTATATTTGGAGTATGTGTTGGATGATGTCAAAAAATTATTTCCCTTTGTTAGAGATGGGTAATTAAATTAGTAACATAAATGTTAATATTTTTGATAAGAAACAAAAAATTTGCCACTAAAGTTCAAATACATGACTTTTTACTTTTAAATCTCATATCAAATAATCGGGTTGTCCAATTGATTCGGTGAACTGAACTTTTTACTGTGAAGAGAGTGTCAATGATATGACTTGAGAGAAGGGAATCGAGACAGGAAGAACGTGGTGTCATTTTTTATAATTCGATTTACATTCAATTATAACTTCATTGTTCTTAATTTCCTTTTTTGGTTGTCCTAATTGATTTGGCGACTGCCATGTGTTCGACAAAATGCTTCAAAGAGTTAAGAGACATAGATTTTGGCTTGTGGGGTCTGCTTTGTAGCACAGAATAGTGTTGTAAAGTCCTTCCTCTCTCTGTCTTTCGGTTGATAGCCAGTGTAAAACTTTTGTTACTCTTCATGAAATGGATCAAACACGTAACAAAATCGAGCACAATGGAAGAGTTTGATCCAAGTAGTCGACCCCAATTAATTTAGGATTGAGGCTATGGTGTTGTCTTTTTATTACTATAGGTGTTTGAGTTGCCTCAGCTCCTCCTGATTAAGGCCCGACTAATCCCTCGGGGTTAGAAGGGTACCCCTACCACTGACCCAGAGGTTGAAGGAGAAAAAGCGTAGTCGTTGCCAATTGAACCCGCCACCTCTGTACTAAGGCCCTCTTCGAAACCTCTACACGCCACCACACCCGTTGGCGGCATGCTAACTATGAATTTAAGCACTGAACTTAATTACTTTTCAGAAAGTACATGATTCATTGTGTTTTGTTGTCTCAGCTCTATAGGAAAATTAGAAATCATAGTGATTGATACATCTGGGGTGGAGAAGTTGGTGAACTAGTTTGTGAAAGGTGAGGATGAAAATGGGATATCGATTGATCGGGAATGTAAATTAATGATTAATTGAATTAAAGTTCTTAAACTAGAATATGATTCTTGAGAACACTTCACACTCTATCATGAGATCATCTTGGGTATATCTCATTGTTTCAACATTTGGTATCATTCCTCTCTAGGGGCTTTAAGAATGCAACAGCTTAATTTTAATTTCTTTGTTTTTTAAAATATATGTACAGATTGTGTAGTATAATTAATTAAGAGGGCAGAAATTTGATGAAGTCATTCGAAGATAAATTGAAACAGACTTTTCCCGGAACTAGAATAGTACCTTCAAAACTAAATAACTAATCTAAATTGTTGAATTATTGTTTTCGTGTTAATCTATTTGATCGTCTATTTGGCGCTTGATCGCGTAGTACACTGTGAATAAAAACCAAAATAATTAACCTTATTCAAGAAAGGAATCTGTTAGCTACCTACATTGTGCCTAAAGCAAAGTTCAAATATGTTATGATTGAGTCTCTAATATAAGTAGAAACTCTTATTATGTACGAGACACGTCCAAGCCAAAGAAGAGGCTCATTTTAATAGCAAAAGGTGGTTAAATGGCAGATGGGCATACTCCTTTCAATGCAACTAAAGACGATGGCAACTATTCTGCTCCAGTACCTATGATTGGGTTATACATAGCAGGAGCCACGTCGGTATGTCTTCTACTCATTGTTTATGATTTAGTTCATGCTTATCGAAGTAGAAGGCCGTGGATTCCTTGTAGATTTTTCACATTGAATTCATTTACTCTCACTGTTCTTGGAGTAGTTACGAAAATTCCAGTTGATCTCACAACGCCAATGCCTAATGGGCATGAACAACTAGCCAAGCTATGTGGTACTATCATATTATGCATTTTCATGGTGCTTTTCCTTCCGTCCATTGGAAATATGGAGACTTCTTCGCGTTTAGCAAATGTTGCATCCATGACCCTCATTGCGATCACCATTGTTGTCAATATTTGCTTACAAATCGGCACGGGTTTAATCTTCAAATTTGTGGTAGAGCATGTCATAATCTTTGTTTTGATGCTTCTGCTTTTAAGCATGATGTGGTCTTCTATGCTTGAGGTTGATGCAGTGTTTAAAGTTTTAGTTTCCACGTACAAAAAGACCTAAAGGATGATAAATCTAGGGGAGGAAATATGATTAGAGGAATTATGAATTATTGTGTATATAGCCACAGTAGAGAACCTGAACTTCTAAGATGTAAGCTTTCGCATTACCCTACAATGGGTCTTCTTTGTGCAATTTGTTTGGTCGTTTTATTGGAAGCTACATTTCGAGCGCTTGACTGGAAGAAACTTGCGTTCTCTAGCCAAAATGCTTCCGACTATAAATGGTCGATGTGGTTTGTAGTCGGCACACAAATTGTCACTATAACAATTGGGTGTGCGTCCATTGGCTTTAAATGTCTAGTCTTGGGTAGCCAAATGAAGCCGTTTCGCTTTGAGGTGTGGAAACATGTTGACTTCCTGCTATATCAGCAATCACGATCTTTTGTGCCATATTTTCAGAACTCTTATTTGCCTAAGAGTTTATCAAGATCATGCATTCTAGAGACCTCTCAGGTTCTACAAGATTCTGTTTCTTTTGTGCAATTCGTAATTGATATCGGCATGGATTGGACAGACCAATTGCTTGTATTCTCTATTGTTAACATGAAGAGGTTAATGGGGAAATGTCTTGGCATTTTCAAGAAGAATAAAAAAGGTGAAGATCAAAGTATTCATCATGACCAATTAGGACCATTTCCACTTGATGAAGTTTTCAGAACATGGATGTTCAAAAAATCCTTGGAGAACATAACAATGCTGATATTGAAGGAAAGAGTTGAGCCCTCCTCATCTCATCTCATTCCACTATTGTCTCGTTATCCTGATCCTTCATTCATTCAAAATCTGACTTCAATGGAGGGACAAATTAAGGACGAATTCATTCTAGCGACGATTCTAGTAAGAATTATCGACGCTATCCTGCCTTCTGACCTCACTAGATCATTACTTTCCGCATTTGATGAAGTTTTCGATGCTCTATGTTTCATATGGGAAAACACTAGATCGAAAAGCTTGGAAAGCGATCTATATATGTCTGTTGCTAGAGATTATTGGATGTGCAGGCATTCCAGCAACCATTACTTTCAAAAAGGTTTCATTAAACCTTTGAAGAGATGGATCAACAAATCAAATTTGGGTGTTGGTCCTGCTCTTCAAGCATTCAGACCAGGTAGTACATCGCTATCAAGATCAGTAATTGGTACTGTTGTCGACATCATTAAACCACAAGAAAGGGAATCGTTGCAAGAGTTACATAAACGCCTAGAAGAACTTTTTGTTTCGTTGTTGCATCGATTTATTAATCGTCTTCCAGAGGCTATCTCCCATTACATGGTTGAAAGCCCTCCTCATGATTTTCCACGGAGAGCTAGCCTTTGCTTGAAGTTCCTCTGCAAACTTAATCTGTTTGATGTGTTTATTGTGGTTCCATGGTCTGAAGCAAATATAGTCAGGTTCATTACAAGGGATTATGTCACTCCAACTTTTATCATGGTTGGGGTGCTTCATGTGTATCTTTCTCCTAGTTATGCTTCGCTTGCTGTTCGTGGCAATGAAAACGTTGATCGTAACAGCGATGAGTATGCCGGCCCCTCTGGCACTGCAAATAATGATGATGATGATGATGATGATGATGATGAAATCACGCCGGTTTAGTGTACATAATGAAGGTTCAATGGTGAAGGAATGGACTCGATCATTTAACATATTTTGATTTGCATTGATCAGGATAAGTACTTATTGATAAAAAAAAATATTATTGTTTTGATTTATTATTGCATTGATTGGCTTCTTTATATATCGATCTTTTCCATTTTGTTCTTTTGGTTCCACTACTACCTTTCTTGCAGTGGTTGTTCTTTTGAAACAACATTTGAATAATTAACTAGAGTGCACCTGATTCGACATGGCATGGGTGATAACTAAGTTACCTAGCAACATCCTCTCAGTGCCATAGCCTTGCCATTTCAGTCCATATATGATGCGGTGGTGGCTGCGCAATTATTTGGAAAGCGAAATGTATGATCTAGCTAGTTGTACCGAAAAAAATGTACGTATGAGTCAGAAGTTAATTTGTGAGATGTAAAATTGCAGTGTCCTACAATGGGAACTTTACTAATTGTTTGCATGATTAAGACTTCAAGTAGAAGTAGATGCTACAACAACAACAACAAGAAGATGCTACATTTTGCCAAAAAAAAAAAAAATGCCATAATATTTGAAGCTCTTGGTGACTTCAAAACAATTATACATTTTTATTTTCTACAATATTTTGTTTGCAGTAAAAATTGTTACGTGCATAAACACGACACGACAGAATAGCTACGACAACTAAGATCTAACAATCCACATGAAAGATTCTTGTAGATTATACACAACACGAGCCAATATTTTATATTTAAAGCTAGACGTTTAGCGCATATTTGGATATTAAAAAAGGCTAGATGTTTAATTGATATTTTGTTCAAAAAAATCTTTTTTTTTTTTTTTTTTTGAAGAAAAATAGAAATTTCATTAATTTCATCTAACCATAGAATCAAAAAGTACATTAATTCTCTAATCCTATTCAAAAGAACTGTCATTAACTTGGTTGTGAATGCGTTGTGAAACTAAAACAGTGTGAAATCAGAGACTTGTTGTTTACAACGTTGAAACACATGACAATACACAAACACTATTACAACCATATAACGAATAACAAAACTTTCAACTAGGGAAGTAAAATCTAAGACTTCCAACAAGGGAAGACAAAATCAAACACTTCCAACCAGGGAAGACAAACTAACCGCAATGAAAAAACTAAAGAAAGACAACTAACTCGACCGCATTCACGAGGAAGAGGAAGATGTCCGCAACAAAAATGGAGTCAATCGAATCTTCACAAATTTGACTAAGTCTGCATCTTATTGGATGAATAAAATGCAAAAGGATGTTATTGGAACCGTCGCCGATCAAAAATGAGGATCACGGTGGTTCAAGATAAAAAATCACTTAAAAAAATCATGAAAAGAACTTGAGGGTTTGGGGAAAAGAAGAAGAAGTGTGTGCGGGTGTTCTTCAAATTTTACTAATTTAGTTATAATTATCTAACCCCATTATGAATCTTGATATTTATATGAGCTAATCTATCATAGTCCACTAAACAAGACTTTTACTTTTTAAATTATAATTAAGTAGATGTAAAAACATTTGAGTTTAAATTAATGCCTTTTTTCTTTAACTTATAAATATATTAATTGTCTCATATATGTTCATTTATAAAAATGATTAAAAAAAAAATTCCATATCTACTATGGTAGGTGATGATATTTTGATGCCGCCATGTGAAACCCACAGTTTACTAAAGGGAAACTACTTTTTTTTGCACTCCACTTCCAAAAATATGCCCTCAAATGAAATGACATAGTTACCCATCACAACTCCCACAAGCACTCATATGCCTCTCTTTCATTCTCACGTTGTGCACCCCACACAAACCGCTAACCTTCGACTCCGACATTCTCCTCCAACCACCGGCGACATGAACTTGCGATTTCAAAGCTCACTACTATCGTAAGAGTCGATTTCTTCATTGTTGTCGTGTCGAGTTTTTGTGTTTTTAGAAATTTCTAGTTGGGGTGTTTTTTTTGGGTGCCCTCTTATAGTGGGTTGCCCTTAGTAAACTATGGGGTGCACATAGCTGCGCCGATTATATTTTCAAATTGTATCGTGGGGATGTGCGGACTGAAATAATAGTCTCACATAAATAATATATAACCCGATGAAGGTTAGGCGTGATGGCAAGGATCGCTTCAACCTTTGCATCAGCCTTACCTAAGTATCTCGAGTTCGAGCTTAATTTGGTCATGGAGTCCCTTTAAAATCTTTGAGGGAGCGCTTTGCTTTCATCTAGTGGTCCTTCACGGTTCGAGCTCAGAGTAATTGAGGACTATTGAGCTTTGGATATCGGATAGTTTTAAAAAAAGAAAAAAAAAATGTTTGAGTTGAAGGTGGTAATTAAGATGGAGACCGCATCGGTCCTAGTAGAGATCCGGGCCTGCATAGATTGGTGCGAGCTTGCCGACCAGTGAGATTTGATCCACCACATCAACAACAATATGTATTCTACTTCAAAGTTCATTAAGAAAACATTACATTTCAAATTGTCAAACAACTTAATCAACTCAAATCAGATAAGTTATATACTAAAGTTTTCTGTGATATCCATTTCAATTTGGATATATTAGTCATGTAGCATTGCAAATTTGCAATATATATACCTTAATATGATGATATCCTACCTTGAAACTCACATGTTCTTCATTCAGTATGTGATGAAATAATGCCACAGATGTTATATTCATTCGATTTATTTTGTCGAAAAAGATTACCAGATTCTAAATGCTAGCAACAATATTCATAAGATTTACTTGCTATCTGAACTACAAAATAATTGTGCTTGCAGAGGACAATAGATGTCGTGGCCTTTCGAGAGAGAAACGGTACGCCTCTAAAATTCATAACTTTGTCTTGGAATGCTATTGTTTGTAGTTGTATGAAATGCTTGATTTTATTTGAAAGTAGTGCTACTGGTACCTCTACTTCAGTAATTTTAGTCATTCAACTGCAACAGTTACAATGAAAGACGGCGAATCAGAAACTAATGCTTCTCTTGTCTACGATGATCATGTTGTTGTTAACTTGGATCTCCTAAAAGTTCATGAACGTGATTCTACAAATTTTGTATAATTATCCGACATAATTAGCGACTTAGACAAACTACCGGAGTTGTATGATCATAGCACGCGCATCTCTCTTTTATCATAGGACTTAATTCCAATTTTGTTTAATATTTATATACACTTGAACTGTCTTTTGAAGGCAAAAAAGAGTCAAGTTTATGTGAGCTATTTGATTTGAATACATTTAGAAAATGCTATTGCTGATACCTTTGACATGAATAAAACAAATGATCATATTTCATAAGATGAAGATGTTTAGCACCACAATCACATAAAACATTAACTAGTCTTTCTTTCTCTGTGTTAATTATCATATTTTTTGTATTGTATTGAATGCAACTTAGTTAAATATCTTGTTTGAATGGATGGATTTATCGTCGTTTTACAGTTGGAAGTTTAACTTTCATAAAAAAAATGGAAGACTAACAAGTCCTTTTCTCTGTTTTTCTAATAAACAAACAGTTCCTTTGTCCATACTTGCCTTAGTAGTTTTTTACTGTGCAATGACATGTATTTTGGCCGGCCTTAATGTTTGAACCTGCTTTTTATTTTGGCAAAAGTGAACTGCATCCAACAAAAGCATTCATCACCACCTTCTATTAAGACTCAAAGAGTAAGCAACACTTCCTTAAGCTATTCTTAATTCGGTTGGAAAATTAATTCATCGATCAGTGCTGCGCAATGGACGGGTACATAGCAAATGACACCAAGTTCTCTTCTCCAATGCCCGCGATTGGACTGTTTGTGGCAGGAGCTACTTTGGTATGCCTTGTATTCATGCTTAATGATATATATCACGCGATTCGTCAAAGGAAGCCATGGATACCTTGTCGATCCTTTGTCTTGAACTCATTCACATTGACACTCCTATCAGTATCCACCAAACTTACTGGAGACTTCATCACTTCAATGCCTAGTGCCTGGGACCAACTTTCTAAGCTCTGTGGAACTTCCCTTATCTGCATTTCCATTGGTTTTTTTAGGCCTTCCATTGTCAACATGAGTGATGCCGAACTTTCTGCAAGCCTTGGCACCTTGACTGTCATGGTACTCTCTGCCGTTGTTAATGTTTCCTTGCAAATAAGCACCGGCGCAATCTTTTTGTTCAAGGTAGAGCACGTCGTCGTCATGATTATAATGATTCTACTACTTAGTGTCATGGGCTGTTTCAAATTTAGATCTCCAGATTATTTGTGTGAGCCCTTTAGAAAATCCATCATACATTTGCCAAGGAACATGTACACACTCAAGAGATGTTATATCCATAGCTACATCACAGACCCCCAATTGATGCTATGCCGGTTCTCACAGAACGCGACCGTCGGAGTCCTTTGCACCATCTGTTTTGTCATTTTTTCAGAAGCCGCGATTCGAGCATACAGTCTAGACCAGGAATTCAAGGGAGGTTCTAATTATAAATGGTCAATCGGCGCGGTGGTTGGATTGCAGATTCTTACCTTAGTAGTGGGAATTTTAGCAGTTGTCTCTAGATGCCTTTCCTTGGCTAGCCAAATGCATACCATATTCCTAATTGGTCTGAAAACTAATACTGTTCTCGAATGCCGCAACATATCCTTGTTGATACTGAAAAATTGGACCCTCTACTCGAAAGCATTGACTCATTCGGGAGTAGTTTTTCGAATCTTTCAAATGCAACGATACGTTGTTGATTCATTTTTGTTCCTATTGCGGATTTGGTTCGAATATGTCAACAATATCAGTCTTATCGCGATAAGGGTGGTTCTGAATTGCTTTTCTTGGTCTAACGCGAAAATTGGCATAATTGATGATAAAGTAATGGTAATGCTAAAGAAAGAATTTGGTGATGATGGCCTTAACATAGGCAAAGTATTCATTCCTGATTTTTACAGTGACTATTTACTAGGAAAGAGTACTATGGACATGAAGATGTGCATAAATAAACATTCAGCATATCCTATGCATGCTCTTCTCAAATTCTTACGACGATCAACACATGGTTCGGTCGACCTTTCAAAGCAAATCAGTAAAAGTAGTGATGAACTCCTTTTACTTGTATGTTTGGTTAGAATTGCAGATTCATTGGCGCCATCATTTCGCTCTACTTCTATGGTTTCCGCACTCGATGAAGCCTTTGAGATTCTCGTCTTCGTCCACGAGAAAACAAAGATCACTACTAGTACTAGTGCTTCAACAAATCTGAAGATCAATTTTGCCAAAGATATTTGGATGAGTAAAGGCATCAGCAACCATTGGTTTCAGACTGATATCGTCGAACACTTGAAAAAAGGAGGATTCACCAACGATATATGGGACCGTGTTCCTGGACTTCTCGACAAGTTTTTAGTGAATTATGTGTTCCATGAAGTGTGTGACATCGTTAAATTTATAGGCGGCACAGTTAGTAATATCGATAGACGCATAGAAGAGTTTTACGATTGTATAGAACTCCTATTTGTTGAATTGCTGCATAAGTTCATCGATCAATTTCCCGATGTCATATTCAATAGCTTCGATGAGAATATCCGCGCTGTTGAGTTCCAAGAAAATGTGAAGACCTCCATGAAACTTGTTGCTAGATTAAATCTACTAGAGGCTGAATCTTTGCTTTCTTACAGCAGCGACGTTAATAACAGCTTCAATCATGGCTGCAAACGCCAACAAGTCGATAATGCTTCTCTTTGCGATGAAAATAATGCTGATCAAAACTTGGGGCTCCCTACCACTCATGCCAACATAGCAGAAGCTGTATGAACACAGTATGTAACCTTTTCTCACACTGGTTTTTATTTCCTTTACTGTTTATGTTTTGTTTTTACTTTTTACTAGGCCATTGATTCATTTCATGAATATGTTAGTTGCCTGATAAGAAATCTGTTTAGTGTTTAAAACATGAATTCTTGTTTCAAGCTATGACTGGCAATCCAAATCTATGCTAATATCCATCTTGATACAAACAAATTAAATACTTCGTTTAGTCGAAAGCATTTCGATTAGGCCTTCGATGACACATTGTTGACACTACTCAATTCAATAATGTCAGTTCACAATCTCGATTATTGGTTTGGCCTTTTTATGGTACTTTTGTTACTAACTGAATTACTAAATCTTGCTTGCAGTGGCTATTGAAGGACAGAAACAAAATATATATCACAGAGCTTCTATGAGAAGAGCTAATTGAATGAAATGCTTAATAAATTTGGTTGAGATACTGGTGCACCTTTTGTTTAATAAAGTCTTTAATATTTTTAGTTGATAGTTTATATGAAGTTTCTAAAAAAGGTAAATAGCATAATATATCCCGACGTTTAAGATTTTTTATAAATTTGTTTTAATGTATCGATTTTTACAAATGCATCTCAATCTTTTGAAATTGTGTAAATTGTATCTTATGAATAAATTTGAGTTGATTTATATTGAGATTACTTTTAACTATGTTGTTACAAATGGGTTTATTTTAACTTTTTAAATATAGTTAATCAAGATTTTAGGAAAAATTTATTAAATAAAACCAAAACGTTAGAATGCATTTGTAAAAATTGAAATGTTAAGATAAATTTGTAAAAAACCTAAAACTTTAGAATATACTCGTTAAACTTTTTCTTTCTTTTTTTGGAGCATGCATTTTTCATTGCCCAACATAAATGGTTGGCATTTATTTGAGTATTCCTAAACTAATGCAGTTTCATTATTTTTTGTTGTTAAAGTCTACCAATAGCAACACGACATGCACGTGTATGATGGAATGTACTTTTACACTTTTGCCCTCCTATTTTTACTCTTTTATTCACGTGACATGTTGCTATTGGTAGACTTTACCAACTTCACACCCCCTTCATGGCATGTTAATCAATTATCGGCATTATATAAGTGTTAGGCGGCATTTTTGCCTCCATCTTAATAAAAAAAAAAAAAGTGCGCGGCACAATATATGCACTATTTAAATTTTTTTTTTAAAAAAATCATCCATCACTTTTTTTTATAAGAATCAAATCACTTTTTAGAAATGGTCATTGTACTTGATAGTGAATGATAACTAGAATCACCAAAAAAAAAAAAGAATAATTAATAACTATAATTGATATATAGTCGATAGCTAGCTGTTTTTTTTAAGATGAAAAGTGATTGTGGATATATTATATATAGTTAGTGGATTCTTTAAAATAGAGATGGAATTACAATTATTGGATAAACCAATGATATTAATATAAAATTTGAACGTGCACATGTGATGGCCTGATGTTTAGACATATTATGATAACGAAGGACTAATTAACGACCTTTAACATTATACCAGCTGCGCCATGCATGTGACCGTCCTCCCATATTGCTTTCTATCTAGTTGACCGAGGAAATTAAAGTAATTAAAATATTAGTCTTAAATTAATCTGTTGTTTAATTATAGAAGTACTTAAGCATTATATAAATAGATAAGGGACATAGCATTTCTCATCACTAGCTAATTGGCTCATACTGTGTGTCTTAATTAGTTGGTTTTAATTGAAAATGGCCTCCTCGTCTTCCGTGGCTCTTAAGGCTTTCCTTATTTTGGGCATTGTGCTCTTTGGGCTTCTCACAGTGAACTCGGAGACCGCAGGGGCACTTGTTGATCCGGCAAGTACAATAGTGAAAAATGCAGGTTAGCAATATTCTTTTTTATAAGAAAACCAACATATATATATACACCCTCAAACTTGCATACTAGACAACGTCGAGTACTATTTTAGTATGTGTGTTTTTTTTTTTTTTTTTTTTTTTTGTATATTCGTGAGTATTCAAATGAAATCCGATTACTTCATGAGGCCTTGATGCAATTAGATCGAGCGTAACTCGTAGTTTTATATCGAAAAGCAATTAAATGGATCAATTAATTACATATAAATCCGTATCACAAGACTCATAATAATATGGTCATCTAAACAAGATGCTAGCAGGTTCGAATTCCTTTGTGAGGGTACGTACAAGGTGTTTTTCTATTAATATTATATTCAATAAGAATTAATAATTTCATTTACCAAAAAAAAATGAATAATTTCAATATGGTATATGGAACTTGTATTTGCAAAATATATTTGATTTCAATGTAGTGGGTGGGGATTTGATTTTGATGTGTATATATTAATATTAATATAAAAATTTTAATTAAACGGAATTGCAGTGATTAATGCCAATACAACAACAACAACAATATAGCCTCAATTCTAAATTAGTTGGGTCGGCTATATATATATGGATCTGCGATATAGTGAATATTAATGCTTATTTATAAATTAACTTGATTATAGAGTCTGACTGAGGATATGTGTGTTTGGTACGTAATTGCAGTGATTAATGGAGCAGAAGGAGAAAAAACTCGTGAAAATCGTCACGCGCGCAAATTACTATTGGGTGATTGGTCTGGGTTCATTTGTGCAGTAACTAGAACATGTTAAGGAAATTAACAAGTGCAACACACAACAAAACCAAATGAATAAATGATCGAGATCGCCGCTTGTGTTCAATATATATGTACTTGTTAATGTATGGTGTTGTGTTGTGTTGTGTTGCGGGTGTCCGCATTCGATCAATTGGAATAATTGAATAATGATGTTTAATTTGTTGTGTGCAAAGTGATCTGGTCTGTCGATGTGTGACGGTTTGGTGTGCAATACTATATGTTTTTTAAGATTCTGTACTGTAGCCTACTCCAATTAATTTGACATTTAGGTTTGTTGTTGTTGTAAGTTTGAGATTAATGGCCCGGCATTTACTTCGAGTGGTAGCATATAGTTAGTAGTGCTAAATGGACTCAATGAGTCTAGACTTAAAGAACCGAAAAGACTTAAATACCCTTTATGCAAATTTATTATCTTCAATCAAACCTACACCACTCACCGCCGCCACCGTCGACGCTAATGACGCCGTGAGCACCGACCGTCGACAATGCCGCGTCATCATCTCGCCAACATCGGCTACCCTCCTCCTCCCTCTCGCCAGCCTCTCTCCTCTCTCCCGTTCGATCCGCGGGAGAGAGTATGGTCGGATCCGGCCGAAAGAGAGAAAGAGAGAGTTTGGGTAGGTGGCTTTTGGAGTGTAGCAATAGAGGAGGTGGAGACGTGCCTCATGTTGTCCATACAATGCCACAAGTCCCTTTGCTTACCAATAGCCAAATAAGTCCCTTTGCTCACCAATAGCCAAATGGTACTCCACGGACAACGAATTCTTAATTTTTTTTCTCTTTTCAATTGAGAGTTGTGTTCAGTTTTATAGAATTCTTATCCCTTATCATCTGGGTGGTGGATTGATCTTTGAATTTTCCTTTTAGATTTTGAATGACTGAATTTCCTAGAGCTTATATGATCCATGGATCCATCTCGGCGCTTATGGTTATGGAAGTGTTGCTTGGAAGGAGAGGGTAAACATAAACAAGATAAACTCGCAAGTAATGAAAAATGATCTCGGCGTATACTACATTTCTAGGCGTGATTTTTATGTACCAATATATTCAATCAACATGTGTGTTCTATCTAATTGAGGGAGATGATGGCGGTCAGCGGCAGTAAGCGGCGATCGGCGACGGCTGTGGCGGTGTAGGTCAGCGACGGTCAACTGGGTAGTCGGCGATCAGTAAGTGGTGGTCGACGACGACGACTCGTGGCGGTGGAGGAGATGCATGTTTGTGATTGATGTTAGAGATGAGGGTAATTTGGTCTTTTTATTTAATTAGATATCTCTCATTATTAGTAAAAGCTTTTTGAGTCCTGACTCAAAGAGTCCAAATAGATTTTTTGTTAAGATAAATATTTGATTTGAGTGTTAGTTAGCATTTGGTCTTATCTAAACACTCATATTCATTCTTATCAAAAGACACACATCTTTCCATCCCAACTTAAAAATACAAAAAGTACAACTTTACCCTCCCTAATCTAAAGAAGACAAGATAATGTGGAATGGGCGTAATACCTTAACAAAAAATCTAACCTAATTAATACAATTTGTAGAGGGAAACAAAGGATTAGCAAAGATATAACTGGTGTGTTAGGCAAGCAAATGTGGAAGGATTCACTAATTCTCTTGAACCAAACAAGCTATAAGGTTTGTTGTTGTAAGTTCGATTCCTAGCAACAACCAAACATCGGGCCATTAGTGATATATTTCTGCAATCTCGTGTCATGGAACTAGTCAGACAAAGTGTCTCCATACCCATGGTTAATTAAAAAAAGAAAATACTAGAATGACAACAACAATATCACACCACAAGCTAGACAGAGCCTTCCATGCGACCTCGGCCTGCATGTTATTCATCGGGATCTATATATGTTCGCATCATGAGGCGCACATAGATGACTCTTATAAGCCAATGTGTCTCATGATATGACATAGTATTGTCATTCTAAAGACTTGTCATTAAAAAAAAAAAAAAAAAAAAAAAAAAAAAAAAAAACGAAAAGAAAAAGAAAAAAGGTTTGGTCTATAGGCCCCACGCGCATTACAAGTGTGACTCTGTGAGCAGATGAAATAAGTATTGTAATTTGTTACGTAAATATGTTTTTGTATTACTTGATTTATATTGATTTATCGTAGTATGACTGCAAAAAACTTATTCTCGAACTTTCTCGAAGAAGAGTTCTTGAATTTTCAAAAGTTTGGACTAACGCTTATCTCGATCTCAGCAACTCTCGTCCTCTCAGCAACTCATGCTAAATGCGTGTCTTAGACTAATCCGCAATGTCCACATTGGATTTGAGTTATGGTATACATTTGAGGTAATTTCGTTTGTTTGCTTGTATGTGATATAATTTCGTTTGGTATACAACTAACGTTTTCAAAACAAATTGGAAGACTTGTACGTAATATCATTCTAGGTGATTTAAGCGTGCCCGATTAATTAAGGACCATGACAGGGTGCATGTGCTGTCCTAATATTGAATTACCATTTCAGTGGTAATCTTGACTAGAACGGGTCATGATTGATATATAGCTAATTAATCGCTCTCGACATTTTCTCCATAAATCCTAATTGGATAAGAAGTTGAGAAAATAAAAGAGGATAAATGCCAAGATTATTTTGAGAATTTGAGGTCTTCGCGTGACATGACCCCTCATGAGGCCAAAAGCTATGTGAGTCGTCCTTATTGTCAACAACACAAAGTCAAAAAAAAAAAAAAAAAAAAAAAAAAAAAAAAAAAAAAAAAAAGTCTTTTACATATTGCTATTTAGTTAAGTTAGTAGTTGAATCATTGAGAGACTTTTTTAGGCTTTATAGGCATACGTTTGGTTGAGTTTCATAGAAATTTAATTTTTGTTAGCAATTAAGTAGTGACCTATTGAAGCATTGCCTTTATAATAACTAAGTACAAGAAATAATAAATCGACCAAAGATTGTCAATAAATTAAACAAATCTTCCCTTACACGTACTAATATATATTGTAACAATTTCAATCTTTAAAATGAAATAATTGATCACCACTTCCAGTTCCAAACATCTATATCAGAACTTAAAAAAATTAATTTTACTTACACAAACACACACTGCCTATACTACCAAACCAAATCAATTGATATCTGCAAAGTTCTTGGGCGAAGGCTGCTCGGGAGGCAAGTCAGAGAGCAGTGCCAAGAATCGACGAATACTAGCAGAGCGCACGGTCTTGAAGCTTAACGAAGGCTTCATCATCATGCTCTTTATCTTGTTCTGGGAGAAGATGTTGGAGGAGGTGGTAAGAATGAAGTACACCAGCGCTTGAACCAGCATGAACAACCCAACCTTCACCAACTTGTACTCGCCCAAACTATTAAGACTTTCCAACGTAACCATATTTCCAGCAACCGATCGATGTGTTGATTAATTTGGATCAACAAATAATTTTACCTAATCGAATTGATGGAGGAATTAATGAAGCTAGGGAGAGACCCTTATATATATATACTAGGTGATTTAATTAGTACAACGTGATTGAATTAAATTAATAAGGTGTTGTACGTTGAAGCCGCCACTTTGACCGGCACGCAACCCCGTGAACGTACGTAATATTAAAGTATTAGTTTTTGGTTATAGGATACGCATTAGGAAGGATCGATGGTTCTAATATGCAGCTGTTAAAACGTGATTGAATTAAATTAATAATAAATCTATTTAGACTCGTGAGTTAGACTCATAGATGTATTTTTAAAATTTTCACAAATATTTAAAGCAGGTATCAAAAGGTGATTGAACGTACTGTGTGTGTTTTGAAATTGCTAGCGAGCGCATAAATTTCAATGCATAATATGCGAATTGAGATCTCATAAACAATTTTTTATAAAAGTGACAATGTATTTTACGGTGTAACATAAAAATGTCATTCTTGCATTTTCAATTAAAACGTGTATGGTTCACGTGCATGGAGTTTTTTTTTTTTTTGTTTTGGAAGTTTCACTTTTAGCTTCCTAATAGTGGACCAATTTGAATATTAATTTTCAAAATGGTTAGATTAAGACTTTTTTTTTTTTTTCTTTTTTTCTCAAGCCATAGTAAGACTATAAGTAAGGCTGGCAATTTGAGTAATGAAACGATTAACACGACACGACACAACACGTAATAAACATGTCGTGGGGTTTGGCTTAAGTGGGTCTGAGTCATAAACATGTTAACACGTTTATACACGGTTAATAAACGAGTCATTAACATGTCAACCTGCTTAACTCGTTTATAACTCGCTTAACACGACTAAAGAATAATGTATAAATAATAAATATGGTATAATAAATAGATTGGTACAAAATTCACCCATTTGAATGCATATTAATAGCATGATTTATTTATTTTATTTATAGACATCTTTTATCATATTTTATTTTATAAAATAAAACTTTTCACCAAAGTAAAATTTAGATTTTTTTAGATGATTCTTATGATTTTTTTTATGTTGTTATTACGAGTCATTTTTGCTTTATTATTAAGAATAATAAAAACTTGAATGAAAAAAGTAAAGTAAAACTAACGTTATATACAACCACTTTATATTTTATTGGCTATTTTAATATGTTTGTTCGAATTTAATCATTTAGATATATTTTAAAAAGTAGGAACCAAATTATAAAAGTTTAAATAAAATAAAATTTTTAAATATAATATTTAATAAATGGGTGACACGAATACACGACATGTTTAACACGACCCACTTAGACACGAAAACGATTAACACGATTAATAAACATGTCATGTAATGGGTTTGCATTATATGAGTCATGACCTGTTTATGACACGACACGTTTACGACTCACCGACACCAATTGCCACCCCTAACTATAAGAGGTTTGACAATAAATTAATTCAACCATATGTTAAGCTGACTTGATCAAATCATAAGAAATTGAATAGTTTTTCTTGTTGAAGATTGCCAACACAAAATGTTTACTTAAAGTTTCTTCTTTTTTTTTTCATTATTTTGAAAAAGAAAGTTTGAAGTACTTCTTAGACATATGTCAATTGGGCTAAATTCAAAGCTTTTGAAATTTTATGACCATTATAAAAACTTTTAAAATGTTTTTTTAAAGTAAGATTGTATTTTTTTCCCTAAAAGGAGTAAGGTTGTATTTTAACTCAAATAATTTTTCAAATTGGAAAATGTTACAATGACACCCCAAAGTCACACCGGTAACGTTGACGTGTCGCATGTGCATTCTTAAGAGTTTTCAGTGCACCGCACGCCATGTCACTCCGATACGACTTTTGGATGTCATTGTCAACATTAATTAAGCCTCAATCCTAAATTAGCTGTTGTGGGCTACATGCCTACATGGATCAAATTTTGTGTTGCTCATTATATATAACTACAGTCCATATAGATTCTCAAACTTTGAAGCTTCTCTGCAAAACAACAACGGCAAAGATCACTACTCTGATATAAGTTCAAAAAACCGATCAGGTAGACCACTATACATTACCTCTCTATGTGTTCTTCTCCAACCTCATTTGCGAAAAATTAAAGGATGCATTGGTTGTAACTTGTAATCATTAAGATTAGAATTCGCCGTCTTAAGGCGCCGATGTGCATAAACAAGGTTGTTGAAGCAAAGTAAACGCCGCGGCGGCAAAGACGAGTCGGTCAGTTCCTGCCAAACACTTTAGGATCTGTCTTTTGTGATTGCTTTGAAGGGGAAGTTGAACCTCTAGATGTAGTATGACTGAAAAAACTCATTCTCCCGAACTTCCTCGAAAATGAGCTCATGAATTTTCTAGAGTTGGACTTCTGCATGTCTTTTTTCATGCAAACATGTTCCTTCTCCAAGTCATTGAGCCTCATTCGCAATCTAGCAAGTTCAAGCTTCAACTCCCGATTTTCTCGTCTAAGAGAAGCGTAATTATCTCGTGGAGACATGGCTGCACTGAGAGCACCGCTGCTTATCCGCCATGATTGGTGCATTGGCTTATGGTCTGTCTCCATATACGAGCAACACAAGGCGTTCCGTAGCCTTACCTGCTCAAAATAGAGGACTTGGACGATCGATTGGAGAGGAAGACGCTCATTTTGTGCCGCGTGTGCTCCTGCTTCCTGAGATAGCTTCTGGAAATCAATTAGTTTGCATAGCTTCTTTTTCTCCAAATCTGACAATCCTTGATGAGCCTGAAAAGTGAAATAATAGTCAAAATCAACAAATAGCTAGAGTTCACAAGAGATTCTGAAAATGTACCTCTTTGAAAGAAGATTGCGGCCAAAAATGTAAAAAAGAAATTATTTATATGAATCACAATACAACATAACAATCCATCAATCTCTTGTGACGGTGAGTGACTGTGCATACGAATAGTAGAAGCTCGTGCGGAAATATCAGCGAAAGTTTCATGTTTTGATAGTGCGAGAGAGAAGAAATGGGGGAAAAGAAAGCCTACTTTAAGGTAAATATCAATGGTGCGGTATAAACCATCATGATTTGTTCGGGCATCTGCTGGTAAAGTCTCTGCAATAACCAAAAACTTGCTGAGTTTGAGATTTGCATCTGCAGCAATTTCTGCAAGGTAATTGTCCACGAGCTTTGCAACTTTAAGCAATGCACTTTGCGAGGGAGAATCAAGGCCGTCTGATTCGTAAGCAGAATTGTCATCCATATCCTCACTGTCCTCCTGCTGAGAAAAATTTACAAGGATTCTGTGAACCGTATCGACATCAAATAAAGTGTCTCCAGCATGTCGGAAAGATGGAATCAAAAGGTCGTCAAGAGTAGCCATCTCTAGTTGTGATCCAATTCTCCTTTCAAGATCAAGCCTGCTAGCAATAGTGCAATCAAGTAACACAGCTGTTCTTAAGAGTCCAAAAAGGAAACTAATAGGCACAACAAGTTTCTCGACGGGTAATAGACTGACAATTGCCTCGACCACAAGTCTCTGCTCGTGCTCTATCGAACTAACAACCATATCATCTTTAGGCTGGCTAGATGGATTCCACAGGTTGGATTTCTTTGTCAAAATTTTTTGGGCATAATTTACTAATGATGCGCCAATACTCTCCGGACGGACCCCTCTACATTTCATGGCAGCAATGATTCTTTGATATAAATCAACTCGTAGAGCGGAAATATCTTCTATCCACCAGTCACCATCACATTTTGTTTGCTTGTTCATATGCAGTCTCCCAGAGCTGCTATACTCCAAGCGCGAAAAACTTGAGGCTATTTGCTCAGCACAGGCCTTGGAAGCGATTGCATCAGTACATTTATTCACTATTTTCAGCTCATCTGCTAGAGGAAGCAAATACTCGCAATGTTGCAACACTTCAACACACATTTCAAGGCTCTTGCAGACAACACTATCAAGATATGTCTCTGTACGAGAACCAAGGTTGTCCTTTGCGTATTCCTCAGTCATTTCAAGGTAATCAGAAACACAAAAGAGTTGAGCAACATTTGAGGATGTAATCTCAAAGTTGACTCCGTAGCAGAATTTCGCAGCCAACTCAAATGACTCAGCACCACCAGGCAAGTTAAGAAGCTCTATCTTTGAAAAATCAGAATCTCTATGTTCTGCTACCAACTTTCGGATGCGGCCACTTTTGGAGACGAGAGGATACTACATTTCTCAAACAAAAGCGATTAAGTCACAATTGATGTATCTGACACCAATAAGAATATCAATAAACAATGAAAAACGAAGCTTGCATGATCTTGAATTTGTGTGCTAATTATGTCTACAAGTACAATGACTATGGTAAGTCATCTAAAAATAATGTACGCTTGTAAGTGTGCTTTGAGCAAATGGTACAGAACATTAACATGCCTATCAAGCATGTAGCTAATCAAATTTATTCAACAATCACAGTTTCCATTTATGCAGTTTATCAAAATTAAATTGGAGCATTACCTATTAAAAAAATGCTCAAACTTCAGCATAGCAATAATGTGCAACTCACTCCATTGTGCAAAAAAGGATACAACAACAACAACAACAAATATATATGTTTCAATTTCATAAAGAGTGACAAAGGTTTTAGTTTGGTTGTCAACCTATCGCAGCCCTTCCCCATTTTCCAGGTATTGAAGACTTGGGAACTCCCTCCCCTATTTTCCGGGTATGGAAATTGTGCTGCAGAGTCCTCCTTTATCCAAACTTGGGACTGGCTATGTAGCTCATATCATGTTCTACATAAGTGGAGTTTGTGCAAAGAAAGGATCGAAAAAAAGAAAAGAAAAGAAAAAGGAAATCAAATATTAGAATAATCGAGGGGTATACCTTATGCAAAGCAAATATTCTTCCTCCTACTTCAATAGTAATATCAGTGGGAACATCAGAGAAAATCCTGCATCATAGTAAATAGCACGTCAATAAAACTTTTCAACTGCTGGTCGTGTTATGCGTGGAATCAGAATCCAGATATACTAAGAAAAGGACTTTCGGGTCTTCAAAAGTAGACACCTTCATGCATTGATTCCGACTTCCTATACTGGCATTTGTTCTCAAACGCATTGCTACAAAACCTATGACCTATCCAGGGATGTGACTTGTAGGCAATGAAGCATTACATAGAGAGTAAAGGAAAATCCACCATTCAGAAGAAGAATATAAAATTGTTGTGCAGAATAAATAAGGGGGTAGGTTCTTTGGAGAAGAACCATCACTGAGAGTGATTTGTCGATCGAGTTTCCATCTACATGGAATGAAAAATCTATATGTGAATAGTTTTTAATGTCTAGGAAGAAAAAAAAAAATAAAAATAATAAAAATAAAAAAAGCATAGAAGCCCATGACGTGAACACCTCGTAAAACTGTTTCATCAATATGTAACTAAGACCTAGACAACCCAGCTGTGAGGTAGAACATGTACCTAGACCGCAATTACATAAGCTTTTGAGGTAATTTTGGTCTTGATGTATTCTAATTAATTAATATATACTCCCTTCAGTCAAAAATTATAAGTCATTTTAGCAATATCCCTCTTCAAAAATTATAAGTCATTTTCGGAATTTGAGAGAATACTTATTGCTATTTTACCCATTTTTCCCTTTTCATACTATTTCCACAAACCTCAAGACCTTTATTTTAAAGCTAAACAATTTATAAACTGAAATTATTATACATGTGCATATGGAATTACAAGGAGAGATAATTAAAAATGAAAAATGGAGAGAATATAGTTGACAAAATAAAAATAAAAGTCAAGAAGTCGTGACTTTTGACTTTTGAGCATGTAAAGCTTTGTTGAAGGGAATAAAGGACAACAAGTCAAGATTGGGAGCCTGAAAAGAAGAAAAGGAAAAATGTAGTAGATTTGGACAGTTTAACGAAGAATAAGAACTGGTTTGAGACTATATCAAGTAAAAATTATCAACAATTCAAAATTATTATAGGGAACCAGGAACCATGTTTGATGTCACTGGATTGCAACCTTAACTTTGTTTTCCTGTATCAATTCAACAACCAAACTTAGCTTGGAAAAGCTGAGTCTTTTTTGTGCCAAGTATCTTCTTACCGGTAATAATGACCATTTACCGGAGTTGATCAAGAACGAAAAAAAAAAATCGGAGGCGAGCAAGATTGATCAGCATGGACAATAGTCTAAGACTCAAATTTCCAAGTTATCTTCAATTAACAATATGACAACCATAGAAGAGCTTTTTGGTAGTCTTTAGAGTATGTGCTCAAAACATCTTTCTTTTTCTTTCTTTCTTTTTTTTTTTTTTTTTTTTTTTTTTTTTTTTTATATATATATCTGTGGGTGTCCAGGCGAGCCTAACTATTCCCACGAGGCCCTGGTGCAATCGGCCCAGTGACCCGAGCAATTTTGCCATACCGGGGAATCGAAACCGAGGTCGTATGCTTAACTCACGCAACCCCGCCTTCGCCCTTACCATTGTGGCAACCCGACTGGGTTTGCTCAAAACATCATTTGAAGTAAGCCATTTTGTGGAACTCCACAAGTTGTGATCAAAATGAATTCAGTGACTTATCAATCTAGAAAACCCATTTACACTGAAGTCTCCAGTTTTAACTACATAATAAGAACCACCCATCAAAATCGTGAAGTCCCAAGAAAGATAAAGCAAAAATGTAATCTTTAACAACTAATCAAAGCAAAAAGCTTGACAAAAAAAGCCCATTAACATTCATGGTAAAGCAAGACAAGTTCTTTCACAAATGTAAAGGAAAGTTGGAGAGTAAGAGCTCATACCATTCATAGTTATTACACCTCTGCCTTGCACTCTTGGACATAGAGAGTTGCTGCTGCAGTTGTTGGTGGTGTTGCTGGTGCATCTGCTTGTCACAGCGGTCCATGGAGAAGAAGAGAAGCTCTTCTCAAAGAGGCAAAAGTGGGAATCCAAGAGAAAGACAAGAGAAGAAGAGAAGGTGAAAATGAGAGTTGGGGAGGTCAGAGAATTGGGACTCAGTTGTTGGTGGTGCGAGTGGCCCATTTCTTCAAACAGCTAGCGTGCGAACTATAGATTGCAAATGTCCAAGTCATAATGTGGGTCATCTATGCTTTTTCCCTCCTATAAATGCCACGACTAATCCACTCTCGGACATTATTGAGTCTCATATATAGGGTAGCCCTTCTAAACTAAAGTTTTCTATTCGCATGACCTGAACTCGAAACCTGTTTGAGAAAACTAATCCACTCTTTAGAGATTATTGGGTCCTATATAGAGGGTGGCCGTTCTAACTTAATGTTTCGAGACTTGCTTAAGGAAATTAATCCACTTTCAAACATTTTTCAGTCCCATATACAGGGTCGCCCTCCTAATCTAAAGTTTTCTATTCACACGACCTGAAGAGACCTGCTTAAGGAAACTAATATATTATTAAAGATTGTTAAGTCCTATAGAGAGGGTGGCCCTCACAAACTAAAGTTTTCAATTCACACGACTTGAAATCGAGACCTGCTTAAAGAGAACTTAATCACTTGTCACTTGGACTAGTAATCAAAAACCCTGGAGCCACATTTCTAAGGCATGGCAAGCCATGAAATGCCCACTAGCTTTCACTCAATCAAGTTTTTTTTTTTCTTACCAAACTTAGCTTTTTCTGGTGAAACAAAGAATATAGTGACTGATGGGCATGAAGAAATCAATGTGCATTGACCGTGAAAAATAGCATAGCATCTAATCATTGCATACAATTGAAATCAAAACTTTGGATGGTATGCTATATATGTACAAGATAACAACACCAACAAAAGCAACACAAATAGTTCTATACTTGTAATGTTATTATTGCTGATGCATCATCAATTGCTTTGCTTTTTTACATGGCAACAATTAGATTACACTACAAGATAAGTTGTGTAAATATTGGGCATCCCAACACCACTTAAGCCAATAATGATAAGACACCAACAAAGAGAGATATATTTGTTTATTTCATCAATAAGAGTTTCAATGTCCTAACTACCATATGAGAAAATGTTTTGTGTTAATGATATCTTTTTTCCATAGTCTGTTTGAGATGATGGACTAGTTATTTTAAAAGTAGGCTTTAGTTATGTAGTAGGAGAATACTTAATTTACTTCATAATGTCAAGGCAAGTTGGACTTCACTCTCTAGACTTATGACCTATTTTATTTCTTCGTAATTATTTGATGTGGATTATTAAATTTAATAATTATTTTAGTAATTATATGTGATGAGGTGGTTTTTTCAAAGTGGTGACACTTAATTAAATTTGGAGTAAAAAAGTGACTTGAAATATAAATTTATCAATTTAAAAGTTACGATATAATAACAAATTTAAAAAAGTTAAAAGATATAATAACATAAGTTGTAAAATGTTAATTATGATATTTTAACAAATTAAGCCACTACATTTCAAAATTTGTGTACTACATAATTAATATTTCATAATTACAAACATTGTGTCCTTATAGGCTTATACCTCTTAAAGAATTCTTAAAATAATAGTAGTACTTACACAAATTATTGTACAGTCTAGTGAGCATAGATAATTTCAAGTTTTTCCTTGTGAAATTCAAACAGCTTGATCATAAATTGAAGGGGAAGAGGGGTGCACTGATCCAAATATACAAAAACACCTTTGTGCATAAAGTCCAACGAATGAGTCAACAAAGGGGAACAAAGAAAGCGCAGCAAAACGGCAGGATTTCCCGGTTATCCACTTGTATAATTTCCTTCTTCTTTTTTCCAGTTAAAAATAGTTAAAAAGCCAAGAGGGTGGATTGTGGACCTTGTGGTAGGATGATACGGATCGTTCTACAGGTATCAAGTTTGAACTTTAGAATGAAAAAACTTTAAAACTTTAAATTAGAGGTATCAAGTTTGAACTTTAGAATGAAAAAACTTTAAAACTTTAAATTAGAGGTTGTCGTCTTTGTAGTCATCCTTCTTTCCTCGAGTTCGAGATTACTCGGGACAATGTTTAATTTGAATACCCTGACGATAATTAAAAAAAAAAGAATATATCTCACCATCCAAGAGGTTTTTCCATAAATATATTAAAAATAACACAGTAATTATAGCTCTTACGTGCCTGTTGACTATAGTAAATATAACATAAATGTAATCTAACTAACCTTATACTCTCTAATCTCTTCGAAGAAAAGATCATATACATACATATGTATTTTATTTTATTTGTTTCGACGATAGACATGAATTTCATTCGTCAAAATATATTAGCTTGCTAGTACATATTGATTATAACACCTGCATTTCAAATCTTCTCAATTTCATTATGCTATTAAATCTTATCGTTCTCATGACATTGCGAGAGTTTTAATTATTTATTATATTTTGAACAATCTTATTAGTGTATACATTAATTGTCATTATTTGCACAATGCAAGATTTGGATGTGAAGCTGTAAATTGTTGCAACAGGGGGCAATTGTAACAAAGACAGTTGCAACTGAGACAACTTTAAACAGGCCAGTTACAACTGATACGAAAGTAGAAGTTTTTTTTTTATGGAGAAATTTTTATTCCGAATTTAGATCCTAATTAATCTATACGAAGATTTTGGACAACTTTCTAAATGTTTGAAGAGATGATCAACACATCTATGCTATTTTGAGATTTAAAAATCTCACATCAACTTTAGTTTTTAGAAAGAACACAAGTATATATCAACAATCATGATACGTTCTTCTTCTTGTGGTTTTGAGGTTCGGCAGTTGCAACTGGCAATGCTTTTGAACTTTGTTTTCTTTTTCTTTATTGAGTTGTAATTAATTACTAAAGGGATCTTGGGGTGAACCAGTCAAGGGGACTTGACATTACCAAAGGGATCTTGAGGTGAGAGTTCATTGTGAGGGTAAAGGGTAGTGTAGCAAACCGAGTGAGGGATCACTGGTTGGGGTCCTGCATCAATCTGCAACTCTTTATCATTAGAGCATTCTTCACATTGGGTGCGACCTTGCAAATGTAGGTCTTGGACTCGAACTGCATTAACATCTCTTTGTGTTGTGGTTTGCTTTACAATTCAGTTTTACTTTTGTGGTGTGTTTATCATTGTGTGATTGTCATCAGCGATTCAAAACTTACAAACCTCATTAACTTGTCGTCGAACATGATAAATAGACCATTGTATTTGAAGTTAAAGGGCGTTGTTGAAGTCTCTTAATTAAGATTTGACGCAATTAATTCTTTTTTTTTTGCAAGTTCATTTGAGCCATTAGATCATTGGGAGTGAGTCCGATTTAAAGATCGCCCTTTGTACTCTCTCACTCTGCAACCCTCAAAGAAAATTGAAGTGAAAACATTATGAGAAGTGTTAGAATAACAATAACATGTCACACAACGAGACACATTGGCTTACAAAAGCCGTTCATGTACGTTTCGGGATGCGGGCATACACAGATATTGATGCATAACATATAAGTCGAAGTTTCATAGAAAACTCTTATGAACTAATGTATGTTATGGTTTGACATTACTGTTGTTATTTTAATATTTTCTAATTAATTAGAACGTAAAATGGATAGATAGAGATAACTCAAATTAGTAAGATATATTATATTTCTTTTTTTTTCTTTTTTCCTTTTTTTGTCAAAGTAGTTAGATATATTTCAATATAGAAGGAGATGGATCCTATGGTGATGATGGCGCACCATCTTGAATAGGGCCCATGCATCAATCCAACCATTAATTCAAGTGAGACCCACAAGAATATAATTGTTTGAACAGCACGAGGAGTAGGCTAGTAGACATAGTAATACATTATGATTGGGTATGATGTGAATTTGATGTGGGAGTGTTGTATTGCAGAATCCACTACTACCACTATTTGGTATTCAAGTCCAAAGGAAGATGGGGACAAAACCACATATCATGATTTGTTGTACATTAATAATATATAGTAATCTTTTGAGGACGTGATGGCGATGGTGACGGTGGTGGTGGTGGTCAAAGTGTTGAAACCGGGAAAGCAGGGGAGGATCAGCCTGATTAGGGTCGGTGTCTTGATGGTGCTTTCGGATCGACACTTGAAGTTGCTCATCGGGGTCCATATGCCGACCTGTACACTAGTCCAAAATTCAAATATGGAGAGATTTTTCTTTAGTAGTTTAGCACATAATTGATGATGTGGTCCTTGGCCCTGGAAGAGTGTGGCGTAGTGGCAAATAAAAGACCAATATAATTCTGATTGAGGTAGATGTCATGAGTTTGATTTTTGTTAGATGCATTAAATTCTATTAGTTTCTTGAGTTAAGGGGTCGGGGTGCTCGATTAACTCTTACAAGATTAGTCAAACTAAAATAAGACTACATGAAAAAAGTTCAGACAATTATAATTATCAAAAAACTAAAAATAAAATAAAATAAAAATAATTGATGTGGTCCTTCTAATCAGTGCGGATTTGCTACAGTTGGTAATTGTGCTAACGTGGCAGTTTATTTTTTTTAATCGCGCTGTATGCACCCAATGCTCACTAAGGGCATGAGGGCATGCACCTCATTTTGATGAGCATCCAACGATTTCCTAAAGGCATCACAACTTTTTACCAAAACACACCTTATGTCAAACATCGAACCTCATTACCTTATTTGAGAGTCGTAAAGTGGTATATCGGTCTATACCAACAGATACAACGTAGGGATGCAAGTGGAGCAAGGAATCCTCGTGGGAACGGGGGGATTCCTGCAACGAGGACGAATACGAGGAATTTAAATGGGAATGGAGGCGGGGATGGGGAAAAAATCGCATACTCACTCGTGTACGGGCATGAGGATGGGTAAAAATATATATATTTGTGGAGATCCCCATGGGGAATCTCCATTGGTAATCTACACGGCGATCCTCGTGTGTATCATCATTAGGGATCCTCATATATTAATTTTATATATGTATACATGCTATATGATATATTATACATAGGTATATAAATATTATATGTATATATGTATATATGTATATATGTATATTAATATTTCATGGTTTCTAAATAAATAAAATGTTTTTATTACCAAGCTATATTAATTATATATATATATATATATTTTTTTGAATTGTTTAATTTTGCAACTATATTTACATTTTACAAATTTAAAATCAAATGAAAAAAATCGCAAAATCTTATTGTACAAATTACCAAACTACATTAATTATATGTCTATGCTAACAATTGACATGTGTATATTATGTGTATAAATACTATTTAAAAATACTAATACACATATACATATGTATAAGTCTTTGACACTTTACTTTTTATAATTTTTTTAAAAAAATTTAAGTGGGAAGAAATATTTTTTCGCTGTGAATCTCCGCGGAGATTTCTAATGGAGAGAATTAAATGAAGAAAAAATTTTCCTCATGAGAATTCCTCATCTCCACGAGGATTAGACGGGTACGAGGACGGAGATGAAAATTCATCCCCGCATGTATGATGATAAGTATAGGGATGAAGGGATGAATTCTTAAACAGGTCCCCATCCCCTACGAACCTTCCCCATTTGCATCCCTAGTCATGTCCACTAAAATCTCTCTCAACATGCATCTTAATTTATGCATTTTAGATTTCTAACTAGCAATATTGCCAACACAGAAGACAATCACATACATTTGCTTCTCACCTTTTTCTAAGTAAGAATCTGGTTAGACTAGAGCGAATAAAACAATAAAGGCCAATTTTTATTTTATTTTATTTTATTTTTGCAAGGTAAAGTAAAATTATATTAATAAATAAATAATTACAAAATTACAATATACGTTTATAAACAAAACCTCTTGCATCTTTAACAATCGAATCTAATAATTCACTTGAAATGCAATGAGGAGACAAAAAGTTAATTGAACCAACTTGTGATGCCAACCAATTAGCGGAAAAAAATTATTTTTCTCTCCAACAATGAAAAACTTTAGCTTCAATGGCCTCAATATATAAAGGCTAAGTTGTTATTTATACAAGCTCTTAACTGTTACCAACTAAGTGGTAGTTTCACTAACTTAATTAACGTGATTTGTAGCTTTATATATTAACTCAGAATTCAAATCTTCTTGTGCGAGATTTTAGGTTTTCTATTAATTAAGACGGTGTGATGACTGATGAGCAAGTATTTTTATTATTATTTTTAGAAAAATACAAACACTCAAGCCCTTGAATTAATTCTTTTAGCTAACTATTATAAGTGTCCTCTTTTTTTTTTTTTTGTGAAAAACAATTGAGTGTCCTCTTTTTTTATTCGTATTATGTGAATTTGTAGACCTCACCCTGCACATAAACAGCCCTTGTGATCCCTCTTTTTGAGGTGCTCTTGGGGCAGACAAGGTGATCTCAACGCAAGAAATACTTGAAAATTATTTAGCAACTACCAATTTAAGAACGATCAGCATGTCCAATTAAATTATGTTCATTAATTGATATGCATGCATTCACGTGGAAGAGAACCATTTGAGAGATCTCTTCAGAGCACCTCTGATCCACATATTTCATATTGGCAAGACCCACACCAAAGCAAATAGTTCTAACTAATTAATGGATATAACTTTAAAGGTTGCTATGGAATGCTATGGTTTTGTCTAAAATTCCATAGCAATTATTTTTCTTATAGACAAAGATATAATATATAAAGGGCTTTTGTCTTATCAAAGTTAATGTTGGACACTTTTTATATTCCTATTTCTTCCTTTACATCTTTTCCCTTTTGTCTCCACACACCTTAAAAAGTTCTATTCAATTATATATAGTACAATAAGTTGAACATATTCCTAACTCATAATAGAATAGGATAATAAATAAATTGAGTAACTATGGAACTATATATAGTTAAAACTAAAATATTCACTTGTTTTGCTTCTTTTTTTTTTGACTTCAATGGGAGTCGAAACCATAATATATAGATTTCCCTAAACTTTATCTTTTAGTAAGTGATGCCTCATATTCAACTCAAGCTACAATGACATCCCAAAGTCACACTGGGGCTTGTTTGGCTCATTTTTGCCAACTTAAAGGAGAGTTTTCTTACAGGGGAGTTAACTCTCAAACGAGTTCATATTTTCATGTTTGGTTCAACTTTGAACTTTTAAGTAAATTGCAATTTTTTTAAAAAAATAATAATAAAATGTGAAAATTGACATAAACACCCATCAAATAATAAAACATATTAATAGAGATGTGATTAATGAGGGGTAATTGTGTTCCCTTAGAGAGATTTCTCTCAGGAGGGAGGCGGTTATACTAAATTTATTATTTTCTTAAACTAACTTTAGAAAAAAAGAACAAGCCATTGCGCCCGCACTGATGACCGACAACATGATAGGAGCTTCAGAGATGATCGCGATCGCGGGTTTGACTATCCGTCTGATCAGTACATATATGATGACAGACATGTAGTACATGTCATTGCACCCGTACCGGTAGAGCAACTGAGACATCGTATAGACAAGACTAGGGATGCAAATGGGTAGGGTAATACCTACGGGTGATGAGGATTTACCGTAACGGGTAAGGGTATGAGGATTTTAAATGGGTATGGGTACAAAATCTCATACCCATATGGGTACGGGTACGGGTATGGGTAGTAAAATATACCCATGGGTAATCCCCATCGGGGATCTTCACGGGTAATCCCCACGGGGATACCCATATACTCATAAGGATTCCCATATATCAATTTATACATCATATGATATTTATTATTTATATATATACCATCTGATATTTATATATAAATATTAATAATATTACATAGTTTTCACTCCGAAACACTCATACATATAACAAAAATCTCTTAATGAGATTTATAATTTTAATTTATTTGGTTAATTAAAAACTATATGTTTTTGTTTTGAATTGTTTGCAACTATATTTAGATTAAAGAATCTTAGGATTAAAAGTACTGAAAAAATTGGATCAAATGAGAAAAATTGCAAAACCTTATTTTATAGAATCATCCTAATTTTTTTGGGGCCCTTAGTTTTATTGACTTTATATATAATTGATATTTATATATACATGTTATGAATTTGTAACTTATTGACATTATTGTTTTTTGTATCACGACATTATTGTTTCTTAACTCTTAAACGTTGGTAGAGAAAAAAATATACATTGATTATCAACCACACCAAAACCTCGACCCTTAATCTCAAATCCTCAATTCTCAAAATACGTGGATCAACTATATGATCAAACTCTTTATAATATAATATTTGTTAATATTTAGTTATATTATAAATTTATAACTAAATATTACATATAATTATAGATCATATTACAATATGCTTATGCTAAAATATGTATATTACATATATAAGTATCATTTGAAAATATCTATAGTTTTACTTGTTATGTATGTATATTTGATACCTTATTTGTTACAATTCTTTTTTTTTTTTAGAATCCTCGCCGGGATCCCCATTGAAAAATGAATTGGAGAAAAAAGTTTTCTCATGGAGATTCCCCATCCCCGCAAAAATCTCCATGAAAATCCCCACTGGGATCCCCAATGGGTAATGAAATGGGTAAAACATTTTACCCATGGGGATTCCCCATACCCACGGGGATTTGATGGGTATCAGTATGGGTATGAGAATTTATTCCCAGAGGAGTATATGTATGGGTATGGGTGATAATTTTTTTAGTAGGTATGGGTATGGGAATGGGGTCCTCATCCCCTACCCTACCCATTTGCATCCCTAGACAATACCAAGATCAGGGAGGTCGTGACAGGGGTTAGAAAGACCAAAGTCAGGGTCAGAGACATGGGGATAGATAGGCAGGGAGGTCGGATAAACGCGTATGCTTCAGGTGTGAAAAGAGAGGTCACATCAGTGTCGATTGCAGAAAAGCTTCACCAGCATCAGAGTCAGCTCAGGCCAGAGAGGGAGCCCATGTGATTGATCAGCCAGATAAAGAGACGACCAGACGATGCGTGAGGGTATGTTATTTTATGCCTTAACGAGTTATTTGGTTAGTCCTTTATTATGCATTTTTGAATACATAGTAGGAGAATCACAACTTATCATACTATTATCACATTGATAACGTTGATCATGACCAAGAACATGTGGCGTCGTCAGTAGTTCCACCCACATTAACCCTCTACATGATGGAAAGAACGAAGGAACGAAAGGGAGAGTGGCATCGTTTGTGGTTCCGTCATATCTTTTTCCTCTTCGTGAAACGACAAACGGTGGTGTCGTCCGTTATTCCACCAATGCTTATTTTCCTAAAAGAGACTAGTAGTAGCGTCGTCTGTGGTTCCACTATTGTTGAGTTGCAAAACAGATGAGATAAGTTCCATCTGAGATTCTGAAAGAAGAAGAATCTAGCACCAAGTTCACTTAAGCCATTAGAGTTCTTAAATAGTCCCGCCACTACAAGAAAATGGTAATTTAGAAACGGAATTAGCAACAGAATCTAATTTCGTTGCTAACAATAAAAGATTAGAGACGGAATAGAGAGAGATTAGAGACGGAAATAGAGATGGAATAGAGATGGAAATAAATTTCGTTTAAAAAAATGGCGCCAACACTCCCACCAAAAGTTTAGTTTTTTATAACCGTCCATTACGTCTCTAGATTCGTGCATGCTTCGATGTGGATGATTACAAATTGGGAACCGATGATTAAAACACAGCGATACTTCATCTTCCTCGCACACTCTCTTCCTCGTCCAATCCAATCCCCCGATCCCTTCCCTCCCAAACCCTAAATTTTTCGATTCACCGTCAACTCTCTCTCAACTGATCTCTACACCATCTACTCTATCTCGATCCCGTCCTCTCTCTCCCAAACCCTGAAGTCTCTGCACCGTCTGATCTCTGCACCGTCGTCAACTCATCTTTTCATCGTCGTCACGACTTTGGTGGTTGGGAGTTGAGTTTTCGTGGTGTCTGCCGGCGGTCGTGTCGTCTGCCGTCGCTGCCTCTGAAGCTATCGCGTCTGCCGTCACTGCATCTGAAGCCCTCGCCGTCTGCCGTCGCTGCTTCTGAAGCCCTCGCCGTCTGCCGTCGCTGCCTCTGAATCCCTCGCCGTCTGCCGTCGCTGCCTCTGAATCCCTCGCCGAGCCGTCGTCTGCGTCCCTGTTTGCTCGCTTGTTGCCGACTCGTCTCCTCTCCGTCGTCGTGCATGTGGACACCCAGGTGAGATAATCCATCCATTAACATACCCTTTTTATTCCCTTGTTTGTCTCTAGTTCGTCAGATTTTGGTGAGTTTTTGTGGTTCAGATGGTGAAAGTTTGTCTAAGTTTTTAATCGTATTCTGGTTTTCTTATTTTTGGAGATTTCATTGGATGCCCAAGTAAGATAATCCCTCCATTTGAATACCTATTTTTGATTTATTTTTGACTCTCACTAGTTTGTGAGATTTCAATGAGATTGGGTGGTTCAGTTGGTTATAATTTGTTGTTGCTTTGATGGGTAGTTAACAGGTTGTAATGAACATGTTTTATCAGTTTAATATACATCAAGGCTTATGTTAACAAGCTTGTTGGATCTCCGCAATTATAAGAATGTCGTATGAGGATTTATTTTCAAGGTAGTTTGATGTGTAGTGTAAGAGCTCCAAGTGGTTATGCATGTATTCACGCAATGAGTTCGGTTAGGAACAATGAATAAATGTAGCATCGAAACCAGAGAAAACATGGATACTTTGAATAGTGCAGCGAAGTTAGGGTTCTCTTTAATTGGAACTTGGAGGGAAAAAATAAGTTAGGGAAAATGTTTGGTTTATAACTTTATATGACTATGAATTTGTAACTAATCTTGAAAATTTTAAAGTGGGACTTGTAAGTCTCTTTGACATGATATTGCTTTACATCATTGCTTTACTTGTTAAGGAGTGAAATGGTAGAAATTTAAAAACTACATTTAAGTGTTATGGGAATGCATCTTTTGTCAAGGTAGAAATTTAAAATTATGTGTAAGTATACTGGCAAATTTTAATGAGACCAGTTCCATTTAACTTGGATTTAGGAGGTTTGGTAGGACGTTGAATTGTTTTGGTTTTGGTTTTGGTTTTGATGCAAAGGAGCGTTAGGGAAGTGGCTGAGCTATACGGAAGCGAGAAATCCTTCATAGTCGAAGCGCATCGTGCTTTGTCTGGATTGCATTCTACTGCTCTAATTGCTTTGAAGAGGTAAGGTTTTGTGCTATATTTTCTTTGTAATTTACATTCTTTGATCTCGTCATGCCACATTTTTTCATGTATTTCCGACTATATTTGGTTCAATTATGTGTATATGAGTGTGCATAGATAAAACTACCAAAAGAGTATGTATAAATGAATAGTACCTTCAATTATATATTTTCTACTACTAGGTAGGGTTCTAAAAACTATGATTACTCTTTGAGTTGATCTGGCTATTTCACTTAAAACGTCAAGAGATTTGAATTAACCTCTAACCTTAAGGAGGTACGAGTGAACAACTAATGGGTCCCAACGTAATGTTTGTTTTGGTTATTCCACTTAAAACGTCCTAAGATTTGAGTGTGTAAGTCTCTAACCTTAGGGAGGTCAAAGTGGACAACTAATGGGTCCCAATTAACAAAACATACACCAAAGCACTGTTTGTTATATTGTTAGCTTTTTTTGTTAAATTTTTTTTGTACGATATTATGTTAAGTGTTAGTTTGTTACAAAAATACTATCCTTAATGCTTTGGTATATGTATGTACCTATTGGCCGTCATTGGTATATGTATTTGTTGAAAATGAAATACTGGGAGCTTTGATCCTATGTGTTATTTGTATGCCGCTTATAACTTATGATTTATGATTTCTTGAACTCCTTGTTGCTTTTGTTTTTACGACCAAGTATCCTACTCTGTTTGGTATCATTCCTATACCGAGCTAGGTCTTAAGAAATTTGAAATCAACAAAAGGAACAGAAGCCACAAACATACATGAAGTTAGACACATTTTTCCTGAGATTAGGAGTACTACATTCAATCCAGAAATAGACATGAAGTTAGAACTCAACAAATGTAAAGTTTGTTTTGTTTTATGTTATTTGTATCAAACCACATTTATTCAATGCATACAAACAAAGCTTTTTGTTCATGTAGTTAGCGAGGTTCTCAGATTCCCCATTCTAATAAATTATGTAAGTTGGACACACAAGTAAACTTGTATCGTCGGAAATTATTAAACTAGTTGACTAATTGCACAATTACAATAGGAATGTTGTCTACAAGTCGAGACTGGATGTACAACCGTCTCGACAACGACTTCGTTTGAATTGAATTCGTGGCGAGGGTTAAAGAATTCATAGCATTTGCTAAGCAACATTGTCCTACCTACCAAAGTGAAAGGAAGATTAGATGTCCGTGCAATTATAAGAAATGTCGACTTGTACCGTACCTGGACGTCGAAATGGTTGAATATCATATATGTAGGTACGGATTTGTTCCGGGATATCATTGTTGGTACTAACACGGTGAGAATGGAGATGAAGAGCCGCCAAACTTCTACCAATTTGATAACCATATTGATGATGCTGATGTGGGAGGTTTTCATACGACAACTTACCACGAGATGCTACACAACATGGCAGGTCCAAGTTTTAATTGGAATCACGTGGAAGAATCACCAAACCCCCAAGCACGCCAACTATATGACATGATTGAGGCTAGTAGCGAACAATTGTGGCCGGGGTGCGAAATCATGACAACGTTATCCGCAATGGCAAGATTACTTGCGATCAAGTCAAAACATCATATCTCTGAACGAGGGTATAATGAAATCATAAAATTCATGAAGGTTGTTTGTCAACTGACAATTCATTGGTTGAAATTTTTTAGGCCACTAAAAGACTAATGCGAGGTCTAGGTCTACCAGTTGAGAAAATAGATTGTTGTGAGGACCAATGTATGATTTATTGGGGAGTGGACTCTGAATTGACATCATGTAAATTTTGTGGGAAATCACGCTACATTGCACAGCGACGAGGTCGTGGACGGAACACCAAAAAACACCCTTGCAAAAAATGTACTACTTCCTTTTAGGCCCTCGATTGCAACAATTGTATGCACCATAGTCAACGACAAAACATATGCGATGGCATGAAGAGCATTCCTCGCCAGAAGATGTTATGCAACACTGTTCTGATTCGATTGCTTGGAGACATTTTAATGATGTCAACAGAGACTTCGCCGCCGAGGTTTGGAATGTTCGTTTAGGATTGTGCACTGATGGCTTTCAAGTATTTGGGATTTTAGGAAAATTGTACTTTTCATGGCCCGTAATTTTGACTCCGTACAATCTTCCACCGTCGATGTGCATGGAATCTGAGTTTATGTTCTTAATGGTTATTGTTCCTGGACCGACCAACTTAAAACAAAAAATTGACTTGTTCCTTCAGCCGCTTGTGAAAGAGTTGCAAAATTTATGGAACAACGGGGTGATTACTTACAACGTTTCCACAAAGACGAATTTTCGTATGCGAGTGGCCTTTTTATGGACTATTAGTGATTTCCCTGCGTATAGCATGTTGTCTGGTTGGAGCACACACGGTGAGATGGCTTGTCCATATTGTATGGAGGATACAAATGCCTTTCAATTGCGAAGTGGTGGAAATACATCGTGGTTCGACTGTCACCGCGTTTCTTGTCGAAGACCTCACCATTCAGGAAAGACAATTTTTTTTTCTTAGGGGCAAAATGGTACTAAACGACGAACCGCCCGCTTTGCGATCTGGTGAAGAAGTTTTGGCAGAAATTGAATCGTCGGGCTTGATGAAGGTGACAGAAATCGGAGCTGATTCTGTAAATGGGCGGATAGCTAAGAATTCGGGATGGAGAAAAAGAAGCATTTTCTGGGACTTGCCGTATTGGAAGACAAACTTGATCCGACACAACTTAGATGTCATGCGCATCGAGAAAAATGTTTTTGACAACATATTCAACACTATTATGAGTGTACCGGGCAAAAGTAAGGACAATGCGAAAGCGAGACAAGATATTCGTGAATATTGTCACCGACCTTCTCTACACATTGATTCGGCGACAAATACTTACATCCTTGAATGCTATGCTCTCGATACATCAAAAAAACAAAAATTGTGCGAGTGGGTTGAAAAGTTGTGTTTTCCTGATGGTTATGTTTCGAATCTTGGTCGATGTGTGGATCCAAAGAAGTTGCGAATGTTCGGCATGAAGAGTCATGATTGTCATATTTTCATGCAACGCTTGATACCAATTGCATTCAGAGAACGCCTCCCAAACCCGGTTTGGGTTGCAATTAGCAAACTGAGCCTTTTTTTTCGATCACTGACTGCGAAAAGTGTCAGTCTCAAAGATATGGAGATTTTAGAGTCTTAAATACCTAAAATCATTTGCAAGTTGGAGAAAATATTCCCTCCAAGCTTCTTAGACTCTATGGAACACCTACCAATCCACTTGGCTTACGAGGCCCGTCTGGCCGGCCTAGTTCAATTTCGATGGATATATCCATTTGAGAGGTAATATCTTGAGTTCATGAAATTGTTTTCCCATTCAATAAAGTCTTAAATCAACATTAACTAAACTTCGATAGATACCTTAAACATTTGAAAAACAATGTTTGGAACAAAGCGAAGGTTGAGGGCTCGATGTGTAATGCTTATTTGGTCGAAGAAGTCACATCGTTTTGTTCTTACTACTTCGAATGTCACGTCTTTACGTTGCATGAAAAAGTGCAACGAAACGACGATGGTGGTGTCGAGTCCACACCGCATTTTGTGGACAATTTCTCAATTTTCACTTATCATGGTCGACCATTGGGCAAGTCAAAGGAGTGGTACTTAACAGAGCACGAGTATAATGCCGCTCATTCGTACATACTGCTCAATTGTCCATAGATCGCTCCTTACATCCAGTATGTCCGTCACTTTCATTCAATAATGCAATACATTCATTATTCATCTTTTACTAAGACGTGATATTTACATGTTCGTTGGTCTTTATCGATGAAATCACTCAAGCAATGGGGGAGTCGGAAGTCGATACTAGTCTAGAGCGCAACTTTCCCATTTGGTTTCAAACATATGTAATGTTATTACTATTGTAGGTTATCGCTTCGTTAATTTCTTTCATAAGTAATGTGTCTTACTTACTTTTCACAGTATGTTGTCGCCTGATATATAATGTACTATATTACGGGTTTTCCACAATAGGATTGATGCTCTATATGATTTGAAAGTTATTAAAAACTATGGTTATGCTATGTTAAGACTTCCGATGCAAATTACAGATTATCTACTTGCAACTTTGTAAACGAAAATTGAAAGGCTAACTAAATGATCGAATAATTGATTGATATAATCACATATTAACAAGTTAGCACGACTATCGAGGAGTGTTGTTGTGGTGATGACATCGGCAGGGCTGCGTGACTGTGTAGCAGCTCACGCGACAACATCGTGGTGCGGGGCAGCCACACATAACATGTTGTCTTTCTTTAGATCATATTCTAACTAAAGCTGACCCTAATTGCATTTTTTCTTTTTTTACAAATGAGCATTAAAACTCGAAATGTTATCATTTTTTCTAACTTTGATGTAAGTTTTTTAAAATTTCGTTTACACCTAATTCTTAATTCAGTGCTTCAAAATATCTAATCAATTCGGAGAAGTTCGGAGAACTTTACAGAATTCTCGAACCATGCTTTGGAGTGATGTGCACACACAATTTTTGATGCATAACATAAGAGGTGTTTCCCGAGGCGCATACGGATGACTCCCGACGTCGATGACTTAGGGGTGTGAGTTTGGTGGTGATGCGTGCCGAACGCGTCAATAAAATAAAAATTCCTAAACCAACTATTTTGTAGAATAGTGGCAAAGGGTCGATCCCAAAGAGATTGGTGGTCTTTCTAAGGTTAAAAACAACGAAAAGGAAAATTGGGGGTTTTGAAATAAATTAATTAACTAAACTAACTAAACTAAATAAATAAAATAATAAAAATCACTTTCAAATAGTTTCAAGAAAACACCTAAGTAACACCTAAGTCTACAGTTCCACAAATTATGATCAAGATTGTCTTCAATCTTTCCCAAAAAGTCATTAATTTAAGTTTTCCTAGATTAGCTATAGAAAATCGACATCTGCCAGAAATTCCTCGTTCCCCTAATCTCGATAGCCAGGACGTCCGCCACTAACTACTTCCCTAATTAATGTATAACCCTAGACATCCATCAATCATGTTTAATACACTAACCGCAGTAATATGGGTATGTGGGAACACTAATCCTAAATAACTGGATCGCATCCGCTTCCGATTTAACCTAGATTCAATTGTTGCATTCTCAAGAATCGAAAGGGTTTTACAGCAAACGGGTGAGTGTTCATCACTTTATTGGTTCAAAAGCACAATTACAATACTAATGGTCCAAATAACTATAAGTTGTCCCCCTAAAAGCATGCACTGACCACATACATACCCTAGATCTAAACCATATTCCTTAAAATCAACAACAATGAAATAGGAGAATTTAAACTAAATTAAATAATAAAATAAAAGATCTCACATAATATGCCATGAATGCATAATCCCGACTTATTTTTCCACCGACCTAGGCAATCGTCGAGAGAAGTCGATGCTAAAAATATAATAGTCGATGTTCTCTAATAATACCCTAAGGTTCCTAATATGTAAAACTACTAAAAATTGGTCCAGGAAGGTGAGAGAAACTAATTTTGTGGAATCTTTATTGACATGTGCGCCGAGGCACATCGTATGGCTGTTTTTGGGGTGAAAATGACGTTCTGTCCACGTGTCCATGCCTGATTGGTTCGTCTGTTGCCGTGCACTGACGTGGCGTCATCTAATTGGTTTAGAGAACTGCTGATGACGTGTTGTTGTGTGGTGAGCGAGCGACACGTGGCGGGCAAGGAGGCGGTGGTGAGAATCGCACGAACTCTGCCGAAATTCTGGGAGACCGCACCAGCACAGATCCCGAGGAAGAACTGATGGAGGATTAAGCGAGCTGCTGTTGGTTTGTGACGTGGCTGAACGCTAATGTGGCGGCTTCTGATTGGAGTGAACAGCATGTGTTGACGTGGTGGACGAGTGGAAGCGTGCCACGTGGCAGCAAGGAGGCGGTGAAGAAGGCTCGCACAAATCGTGCGAAAATCTGGCAGACCACACTGATGCGTGTCTCGAGAAAGAACTCACGGCTGTTGTGCGAGGAGAAAGAAATGGTTGGACGTGCTGTGTTGTCGAGCTGAAGTGGCAGCTCCTGATTGGTGAAGACCAGTTTGAGTTACGTTGAGGTCCGCCACGTGTCACGCTTTAGTTGGAGGATAGGTTGTGAATGACGTGCTATTGAAGAATTGACCAATGGGAAGCTTCCACATGTCAGCTGTCTTCTATTCTACCTACCGCGCAACACGTAACTCGAGGCAAATTGTCCGCGTTCGATCACTACGAGTAAATACTCCATTTTGAGTATTTTCCGCCACGAATTCAACCGCGCACTCCGTTTCACCTGAAAATGACCAATAAATATAATTAAATATATATTTTAGAGACTTTCTATATTAAATACATTAAAATAAACTACTAAAAACCTATAAATACTGACTTATCAGGTAGTGTCAATTAATTCCATCGACTTAGGAAGTCGCGTGTCCGTGTGCAAATCGAGATACACACCCCCACATGTACATGTGTTATATATGCACTAGGTATTATGTACGTACACCCAAAGTCAGATTCATTTCACATAGGGCCCTCACGCCCAGTCGCCAGGTGTGACTCATGGTATCATTGTAACATTTTCCTTTATAATATGTGAGCGGCTAAACGAACCCTAGTTTTTGCTAAACATACCCCATATTTGAATTTTTACTTCGTCGTACCCCACTTTTTACTTAGTGTACCTCACTTTTTCTCAAAAATCCCAAAAATACCCTTGATGTACCTCATTACCATCATCCTCACCCCATTTGAAGAGGTGTCGGACACAAAGGGCTGACACTTCTAAAGAGGTCTTGGTTGAATTCCTCCGTCACTCACTGAAACTTAATTCTTTTTTGTAGTTTCAGTGGGAGTCGACCGTTACTTCTTTAGAGGTGCTGGCCCTGTGTGCCCGACACCTGCGGGGCAACAAGAACAAACAAAAACATTTTCAAAACTCATAAAAAATACATGAAAATAACCAAAAAAAATAGTGGGACTTGCTCGGAATCATTTAATATCTTCGATTCCATCAAAGCTTTGCACCTAAAATGCAAGATTCAACCCCCAAATCGAAGTCCTAAACCCAACAATAATCTCACAAATCATACCGACTCAAAAAAGTAAAAAAAAAATCCAAAAAAAAAAAATTTGAAATTGACGCTAAAAGAGATGAGGAATGTACCCACGGCGTCGAATCGATGTGGTTTTGCTCGGACTTCGTTGGATTCGGGTTGGTGGTGAGATGCGATTTGAGAGAGGGGTGACTGAGTTACGGGGTAAGTGGGGTGAATGGGGTATGATTAGTAAAAACCCTTTTATATAGAGAGGTAGTTGGGTCATTTCACTAAGCTGAGGTCCTTTATGCAAAAACTGAGGTCCTTCTAGCCGCTCTCTATAATATTTGTGAGTGGCTACATCCTTAATTTATTCAGTGAATTTTCCTAAGATGCATTTATCTATCTATAACATAGATGATGACTTGCCTCAATATATTGCACTAATTAATGAAAGGCAATAGTTTATTAATTTAATTAATCAAGTGTAGTTGGTTAAAAAGTACTTTAATTAGTTTATCAAGAAAAGTACTTTTATACACAGTTTATATCATTTGCATATATAATGGTGGGTGATAAACTTTTGACACAACCATTTGATACGTATTTTATTGAAGCCACTTGATCTCGTGCATCACATTCATGCATTCTAATCTCTATGCATGACCAATCAAGTGGGCAGCTCACTGATTTGGTACAGGGTGTAATTGGTGTTTGAGCAAGAGGTTGAAAGTTCAAGTCCTAAGGAAGCCAATTATAACACTACAAAAAATGGCATGAATAGTGATACAAATTTGCGACGGAATATATGCTTCGTTGCTAATTAGCGATGGATTAGCGACTGAGCTTCGTTTTGACCGATTTGACTAGATATATGAATTTGCAATATATATATTAGGAACGGAAAATCCGTCACTAATCCATTGTTAATGAGCGATTAATTACATTTAGTGACAAGCTTTTTTGCGATAGATCTTCCGTCACTAATAGTTGCTGATTGGTTTAGCGACAAAAAAGTGGTTTTAACTACAAATTTCTTTTGTCGCTAATTTAGTGGTTTTAGCTTTCTTTCGTAAAAGAAATATAAATAATTTCTACGTATGTTCAAAGGATACACAAAAAACTGAGTGAAAATAATGACATTTTAATAATATTATTTATTTATTTATTTAGTTTTATAAGAAATCCACACTTAATGTCTCCAATGACGCTCGAACTTTTAAACTACCCACTTGGTGGACACCTTAATATTTTATTAATTTTTAACATTATTTTGGTACATACATTTGCTACACAATATTGTAAATTAACTTGAAATTCGTCCAACACAATATACCTCAATCAAACCTACACCATTATATAGCAAGTGTATGCCTCTTAAAATTTTAGATTATCATCTTCATTTCAATATGTAGTTATTCTGACCTTTAATCTTATTCTATACAAATTTACAAAATAAATGCATACGGTATGTAATTGTAACAATCAAATTAATTAGTATAATGTGCTTCAGTCGTCCAATATTAATTAATTAGTATATACTTTCTCCAGTCAAAAAATATAAATATTTCTAGCAAAAACTTATTGGTCAAAATTATAAATCTTTTCGAAATTCAAGAATGTATTTACTATTTTTTTATCAATTATACTCTTATACAATTCAAATATTTATGATTCTTTAATTCTTCAATTCATTTAATGTCAAATGTCGTATATATAAATTACACTTGTAATTATTGCCGTCTTAATTCTTGTACTTTTACCTTAAACGATTTATATTTGTGACTGAAGGGGTATATAAGAATAAAATCTCCCGAAATTCAAAACTACATGTTTCATGCATATTTGATTGATGTTGAAATTAAGGGGAAAAAATTAACGTCGACAGAATTGCATGCAAGTGCACCAACCAACACATGGGTACTGGTAGCTAGTGGTGGGTACAATTAATTCAAAATAATTATTATGCGGTGCCTACTAGCTCACTTACATGTACATTTCATGGCTTAAACTCACTAGCTATCCTTCAATAATATATACATATGTTTTTTTTTATAATATACATATGTTAATTATATATATAAATACTTTTTAATTATCAGAAACCAAACTAATTAATTACACAAATTGACTCCAACTTCCAGCCCCCATTTGGATTGTTAATTTTGACATCCATCTCACAAGATGTAATTTGCACAATAAATAAATAATTTTAATCATAACATATTTCCTTCGGTTAAAAATATAAGTATTTGTAGCAAAAACTTCTTGGTCAAAATTATAAATTGTTTTCGAAATTCGAGAATGTATTTATTGGTTTTTTACCAATTATACCCTTATGATACAATTCAAATATTTATCATTCTTCAATTCTTTAATTCTTTAATTCATTTAATTTCAAATGATGTATATGTAAATTACAATTATAATTAAGGTTGTCTTAATTCATGTGCCCTTACTTTAAACAAGTTATATTTGTGATCGGAGTGAGTATATGTTAGATAATTAAGAAAACTTAGTTTATCAACAAGGGTAATTTGTGATCGAAATGTTCCTTCTAAGTTAAAAGAAAAATTTATTGGACCGCAATTAGGTCAGCTATGCTCTATGGAAGTTAACGTTAATTGAGCGGTAAAGCAACAACTGCATAAAATGAACGTGCAAAAATGAGGATGCTTAGGTGGATGTGTGGTAAAATTAGCTCGTAAAGATAGAATGAGAAATATATAAACTTAAAGACAAGTAGAAGTAGCATCAATTGACACAAAGATTAGGGATTGGCAGTTGCGGTGGTTTGATCACCTGCATAGACAACCTACAAATGCCCCCACTAGAAAACTTGACTTAATAGAAATTGAAAAAACTCGACAATATAGGGGTGAACCAAAGTTAACTTGAGACGCATTAATTATGAGGGATTTGAATATATGCTTTGGAAAGCTCACCATCAATTTCACTTAATCGAGCACAATGGAAGAGTTTGATCCATGTAGCCGGCCCCAATTAACTTGGGACTCGAGGCGATATTGTTGTTGTTGTGACATTATAAAGTTGTATTTTTATTGGAATTATATAATTAATATGGCATGCATGGTGAGTTTGACATCAATAATTTTTTTTAATAGGAACTAATTAATTGCCAAAGAATAATAATTCAAAATGACTAATGTGTTTCCCTTATTAAAGTTGGAAAAAAAAACCTATAAGTTATATAGTAGGGGTAAAACACATCATTCCTATCGTACGCGATACCACGGCCTTTCCAAATAGCTAGGCTACACCCGTGTTAGTACGACGAGTAATTACAAAAGAAAAACTAAAAATTACACAATTATAAGTCCATCATTGTAAAGTTTGACATCAATAATCGACTAGATCTTAGAACATGTTTGGTCTCTTTCAATTGAAGCAACTTTGTATATCATTTAATTTATTTCCTTGGACTCTTCCATCTAAAGAGAGTCATCGTCAAAGGTACATATATGTCCTTATACAGACAAAGCCATATTCCAAGCTTGTACGATGGAGAAAAAAGTTATACATAGATGCAAGATTTTGACTAATTATTGGCCTATATTGTGTGCATCATGCATGCATGCATGCGTGGTAATGCAAAGGAAGACGACAAATTCACGTATGACACTCAATTATTTATTTTTGGATTATGTAATAGAGACAATTGTAGATATCAATTAAACAAGAATGAAAAACTATATAAAAGACGCTCGAAAAAATGGTTCGATTTAATAGTAATATTTACTCTGGCTAATCAATTTTATTTTGATAAGAACTGTTGAGATGTGCATGTGGACCGAAATTATAGTCTCGCATAAAAAATAAATAAAAATGAAACTTTTATAAGTTGGAATAAAATTGCTTCGGACAAAGATTAACAAGTTGAGAATGGAGGAAACCAAACAAATACTTGAGGCGCGTAATCGCTCTCTTTTAGACAAGATTTCTCCCTACCAGTCGAAACCGCGTATACACAATAGGAAAATCAAAACTTGCCTTCAGGATACAATCAAGTCTCTAATGATTGTTGAATGATGTGTTTGTAACACAACTCCAACCAAGAACACTCTTTGAAGAACTTTTGAGAGAATGATGCTATGAACTCAAAAAACACACTTTGATTCAAAAAAAAAAATTGTGTTTCAATGTGTCTCAATCTTTCAATGTGTTTTGTACGTACTCGATCACTTTGATTTACAAAAAAATCAAAAGATTTGGTGTCTATCCACAAAGAGGTGAGTTTTGGTGCGAATAAGTATAAAAAACAGACAAAAAATGGACCAAATATCAACAAAAAATTCACACCTTTTCGTTCTCTGTGGTTGGACAGCAAGCTATTTTTAAAATCCAACAATTTCCCCTCATTTTCAAATTATATGGACATATAAATTGAAAATTACACTTTTGGAAATAAAATGACTAAAAAACATATAGCATCATTTCGAAATCGATACATAAATGAGAAGTGTCTTTTGGACTTGAACTTCTCACTTAGTGTAAACACTTCAAAGTTTCATTCGGTACTATGGTGAACGTATCTTGAACCAAGAACCCTTGCGACAAAACCGAAAATGTTACGCATACCAATTTCATGTAAGTAAGAGTGTTCTGTTGATTGCACATTATGGCCTTATGCAAATTCTGGCTTTCTTGAGTGCTCTAGAGTCGGTTAGGCTCATAAGAAGCTGCCACACTTCTACACCCATATAGATAAGCCTACTTAAGTGAATCTGCAAGTCACTTTATTCGACTTATTAAGACCCAATTGTCAACCTCCGTCATGCAGAACCAACACTAGAACCAGGAAGGGACCTTTTATAATACAAATTTTCTAGTGTTCCGTAACCTTCACTTGACTTGTTAGTACCACATTGAACTTATTCTGTATTTTCAAGAATTAAGTTGGGTTCCCATCAAGTGACGATTGATTTAAGCAAACCTAAGTCTTATTCTTTTTGATGTTTGAGACAACATATCTCTAACAAGACCCTTTGTTAATGGATCCGCTAAATTCTTGTTAGATTTCACGTAATTAACTGTGACAACGCCATTTTTGAGCAACTGTCTCAAAAGATTATGTCTTAGACTTATATGTCTAGACTTTCCATTATAAGTCTTGCTTGCGACCTTACAAAGAGTTGCTTTGTTATCACAATTGATTAATATCGTCGGACATGGATTGTTCCATAATGGTATCTCCATTAACAAATTCCTAAGCCATTTCGGTTCCTTGCTTGCATCTGCTAGGGCAATTATCTCTGATGTCATTGTTAAATCAGAAATACAAGTTTGTTTCTTTGAGCTCCAAGAAACAGCCGCTCCTCCTAGCGTAAGAATCCATCCACTAGTTGATTTGGAATTTGACTCCACATTATTTCAACTAGCATCACTGTAACCTTCCAAGACTGGGGGATATCCATTAAATTGTAGACCATAATTCAAAGTCCCCTTCAGGCATCTAAAGATCTTGGAAACTGCATCCCAATGTTGTTTGCTTGGATTACTAGTGAACCGACATAGCATACAAACCGCGTAAGCTATATCCTGGTCTTGTGCAATGCATAACATACATGAGACTTCCTATCACACTAGAATACTCTAGTTGTGATAAACACTTACCGATGTTCTTTACTAGTTTCAAATGAAGCTCGATAGGAGTACAAACTGCCTTTTAATCAAAATGACCAAATTTCTTCAAAATCTTTTCAATATAACGAAATTGAGATAATGTAAGACCATTATCTTGTCGTAATATTTTGATTCTCAAAATTACGTCAACTTCTCATGAATCCTTCAGGTCAAAGCTAGTAGATAAGAATCGCTTCTTCAACTAAGGCTAGTGAAGTCCCAAATATTAACATGTCATCCACATATAAACATATGATAACACCAACATCACTATCAAATTTGCTATAAATACATTGATCAACATCAATGATTTTGAATCCAAATGATTGCACAACCGTGTCAAACTTCTCATGCCATTGCATAGGAGCTTGCTTCAAGCCATATATAGATTTTACCAATTTGCAAACTTTCTTCTTTTGGCCTGGCATAACGAAACCTTCCGGTTGTTCCATATATATTTCTTCCTCTAGATCACCATTTAGAAAAGTCGTTTTCATATCCATTTGATGGATAACTAAATGATGAATAGAAGTAAGAGATATCAACACCCGAATGGATGTTATTCTTGCAATCGGTGCGTATGTATCAAAATAATCAATGTCATGCTTTTGTCTATAACCCTTAGCTACTAGACACACTTTGAACTTGTTTATTGTTCCTTCGACATTTAATTTTCTTTTGAATACACACTTGCATCCAATTGCCTTCGATCCCGGTGGAAGATCAGAAAGTACCCAAGTTTGATTCGACAAAATTGAGTTTATCTCATCATTGATCGCTTCTTTCCAAAATAAAGCATCCCTTGATGAAACTGTTTGTTGAAACGAAATAGGATCATCATCAATATTAAGGACAAATTTTGTTTGTTATTTAATTTAACATCTATTTCCTTCAACCAAGTAGGTTATAAAATTCGGGCCAAAAGATTTATCAATTTTTTACCTTTTACTACTCCTTACTTCAACGTTCTCACCATCGTTAGTAGGAGGGTCCTCTTGTTCATTAGAAGAATTTGAAGGCAGATCTTCTAGATTCTCATATCTTTGTTCATTAGAAGAGTTTTAAGGCAACTCCTCTAAATTTCCAAAATTTGGATGCAAGAGCATGTCATGTGTTTTTTTAAATGTTCAAAGAATTGTACATCTATAGATTCAATTATATCATTACTTTTCAAATTCAAGAATCTATATGTCACACTATGCTTTGAATAACCAATAAAACACATTTATAAGTTCTATTTCCCAATTTAGGTCTCTTTGGATCCGATTTCCTCACATAAGCTAAAAAACCCCAAACTTTAAGTCTCTTAAAATTAGGTTGTCGCTTGAACCATAACTCATATGGGGGTGACATTGTTGTTCTTTAATAGAACCATATTCAATATAAAATAAGCCGAAAGAATGGCTTCTCCCCATAAGTTCAAAGGCAAGCTAGAACTTAGTAACATGGAATTAACCATCTCTACTAATGTTCTATTCTTCATTTCTGCTACACCATTTTGTTGTGGTGTATAAGGTGCCATGACTTGGTGTATAATCCCATTAGTCTCACAAGATTTTGTGAACTCCTTGGAACAATACTCACCACCTCTATCAGATCTTAGGGCCTTAATTTTCTTGTTATGTTGATTTTCAACTTCCGATTTGAAAACAAGAGAATTTTCATAAAACTCATCTTTGCTTTTCAAAAGATAAACATAAGAATATTTTGAAAAATCATCAATAAAAGTAAGAAAATATTTGTTTCCTCCTAATGTAACATGACTGTTCAAATCACATATATCACTATGTATCAAATCAAGAATTTGAGAAAATCTTTGAACCGATTAATGTGATTGTCTTGTGATCTTTGTTTGTGCACAAATCTCACACTTAGTATCATGATCAATCTTAAAATCAGTAGTGATGCCTAAGTTATGCATATTTCTAATGCAATGAAAATTAACATGGCCTAATCTACCATGCCATAATGAACATGAATCAACAATAAAAGAACATGAAACAACAATATAAGAAGAATAGTTCATTGTTATTGCATTCAACTTAATCATACCATTACATGAGTACCCCTTGCTAATAGGAACACCTCCCTTGGACAAGATAAACTTATCCGACTCATAGACAAGATGAAAACCTCTCTTATTAAGGAGGTCACTGGATGCAAGATTCTTACACATTTCGGGTACATAATAAACATTAATTAAATGTAAAACTTTTCCCGAAGTAAGCTTGATATCCACTGTTCCTTTGCCAACCACCTTGGTGCGATTGTTGTTGGTCATGCGCACTTCTTCATTAGTGGCAAGATCTTCGTAAGTCTTGAAAAGACTATGGTCCTCGCAAATGTGTATGGTTGCGCCGGTATCCACCCACCATCCTACTTCATTTGCAACCGAATTGGCTTAGCAAATCATTGTTATAAGTTCCATGTCCATGCGCTTCATATTGTGACTTGCCTTGACCACTTCTTTCTTCAAGAATTTCTTCTTGGAATGACACTCTCGTGCATAGTGTCTCGGTTTGTCACTATAGTATCACTTCCCTTTCTTGCTTGAAGTGTTTTCATTGGCAAGTCTCTTGAAATCTGAATCATTCTTGGCCTTAAATTTCTTGGGACGGTGAGATTCCACTAAATTCGCCTTTGAAACGAATTCAAAATTCAAGTCATCTCCAACCCTCTCTCTCTCATTCGAGAGTCTTCCTCAATTCGAAGATGTCGTTGGAGGGATTCAAAAGTATAACTCTTTTCCTCATGAATGAGTTTCTTCTTGTAATTATTCCAATTTGTATGCAATTTGGAAATAATCACACCCACTTGGAATTCTTCTTCAAGAGAAATTCCAGTCGTTTTAAGATCACCAACAATCTTTTGCAAGTCATGAACTTGAGTAGATAGAGACTTGTCATTGGTCATCTTAAAACCCAAATAATTTGAAATTAAAAACTTACGATTGCTAGACTCCTCAATTCTGTATTTGGTGTCCAACGTAGTCCACAACTCTTTCGTCGACCCAATGGTTCGATGCGTAGCATAGACATTGTCGGAGAGTGCATTAAGGATGTAGCCCCGGCAAAGATAGTCATCTGCCTTCCTAGCGACACGTCGATCACCACTTCGTTTCAGTCATCCGGAGTTGGTTCAGGGAGGGTCTCAAGCGCATCATCAAGGGTGTACGCCAACTTGAGAGATGTGAGAAAGAACATCACTTTCTCTTGCCATCAGGTGAAGTTGTCGTCATCGAACCTTTCGAGGAGGGTCAAATTTTGCTTCATGATTTGTATGGAGTGAGGAACGAACCCGCCATTCGAATTGAGTTTGAAGGACAATGAAGAACCACCATTCCCATTGGTTTGAGGAAATCCGTATGAAGTCGAAGAAGCCATTGATGAAGAAGAAACTCTTGTCTAAAAATTGTTGGAACAAAATTGCTTCAGACAGAGATTAACAAGTTGAGAATGGAGGAAACCAAACAAAGACTTGAGGTGCGTGATCGTTCTTTTTTAGACAAGATTTATTCATACTGGTCGAAACCGCGTATACACAATGGGAAAATTGAAACTTGCCTTCAGGATACAATCAAGTCTATAATGGTTGTTGGATGATGTGTGTGTAATAGCAAGCTATTTTAAAAAAAAAACCCAAAATTATATAAGTGATGATCTCTCCTTAACTAATACTAAGGCCTTTTGACGTCATAAAATCGTACCCCACAACAATATCGCTACTGGCGTAATGTGACATCTTAGAATTTTATAAACATGATTAGGCGGCTAATTAAGTATTTTTGGATTTAATTTGAGATTTAAGTATCCGAGGTGAGACCCACATGTTACGGATCGGAGATCATAAATTTTAATATTATTTTTGTATGACGTGTGTCTATTTGATGTATTATACACTATGTCGATATGAAATAAGGTCAAATTAAGTGTATAAGCGGTGTCTGCGAGTTTCAGAGCTTGGTGGAAATATTTCCCAATTCTTGGTGAAGTTCGAGTATTTTTCGAAATTTAATTTAGATATAAATGGAAGAGATAATCACGAAATTCAATAAAATATTTAATAAATTGGTGGGCGCCTAACTAGTGACACGCAGGGTCGAGGGTGACAAGCGTGGGGTGTACAATAGTGTGCACGTGCGAGGTTGGTCATTGGCGCGCATGACGAGTTTATAGCCGCGAAAATACATAGGTGTATACGTATTTATATATAATATAGTTTATATATGTAAATACATATAAATGGATCATTTAGTTTAATTCAAAAAATTAAAGTATACATTGGATGTGCCTCGAGATACACGTAGGGCAGACATCGAGGAAGGGAATGAAGTGAACGTTGGCTATTGAAGTATGTCCACGCCTCGAGATGTGTGCTATCCGATCTCAAGGAGAATCAAGTGGTGTATGATTATAAAATCATTTGATTTACCTTGAGATACACAATACACATATCGAGGAGATTAATATAATTGATTTTGGGTAAGTCGGTTAGATGTTGTGATTATCTTGTTGATATCTATAAGATTTACCTCGAGATACATGGTACGTATCTCGAAGAAGATCAAAAAATATATACGTGCAATGTGAATCTCGAGAAAATCATATATATATATATATATTCACAAACGAACAGAACATACACCACAGTTTTGTTTTGAGCCAAGGACTGACCTCGAGATAACAGTTTTGTGACGAATTAAGATAATTTTTGGAGTTAAAGTAATGTCAGTTTAAGAATTTTGATACTTTAAATCAAGTTAGAATGAATATAAAGTTTTGTTAATGCAATATATAATGTTATGGGTGGATCGTGAGTCCTTCAGCATTTCCTCCAAAGCTGAGCGGATTTTGTTAAAGATTATTGAAGGCCGAGATTTTCGGTGTGGGCTTAAAAACAGAGAAGGTGTTGTTGAAAAAGTTTTACAAAAATTTTGAGGATAATTTAATTCATTTAAATGAACTTTGAGGTATAAAATTCACTTTAGAATCTTATGTGGTTAATAAAGTTTTATAATTGATGATTATAAGATCTTAATCTTAATTGTTTATTGATAGAGTCGTTAAGGCTGCTAGATTATCAAGGGATTAAGGTAATCCAGTCTGACAATGTTGGTATCAGAGTATAGATTTGGCTCAATTAAGGATAAGTGAGTAATTAGTTGGGAAGTAACGCGATGGAACGAGGTTAAAAAGTTTAAAAACTTTTTTATTATGTTATATTTGTGTTGTATGTATGTATGTATGTATGTATGTATATTTTATCGCTAAATATGTGATATGAAGTTTATTCTCCTTGTCCGTTTGTTACTTAACTCGTAAGAAAAGATGAGTAAGACTAGAAACGAATAATTAAAAGAGATAATAGACTTTTAAAATGAAAGTGAGCGTAAATGAATGTGAAATAGACTTGTGAAGTCCGAATTCGCAAAAATGTTGTGAGTAGTTCAATACTGATATAACTGATGAAAGTGTCAGCTATGAAACCAATAAGAATTGGTTGAAAGAGAAGTCTAAATGATTCATACACGTAAACATTGAACATGGATTTCTTGAAAATCGAAAGTATTGAGCTATTATAGTTTTTAAACGCTAAGGAAATTGTTGGAATAGACTTAAATAAAGTCTCAAGTGATTGAGAATCATTTGGAAAACGTAATATGAAACTGAAACTTTTGGGAAACACAAGATATGGATATCTTGGGTTTTAGAATAAAATTAATACCGGTTGCATGGTTAACTCGGGAATACTTATTCTATAAAATATTGGTTTAATTCACAACCAATTGAGGGATTGCTTCTAAATACAGTCTCAACAAGGAAAAAGAAGACACGTGGTTATCGAAAACGTAAAATGAAAATTGATTAGACAAATTTAATCTAGACTTGAAAATCACAATGAGATTGTGAGTGGATCAGTCAAGTTGTCTAAGTCAGTTTCTAAGAAAATAAAATACTTTGAAGTAAAGTATTGTCTCCTTTTCGAAACAAAATGTCAAGTGAAAAATGAAATAGAACCATATTTTAAAACAACCAAACGACTTCTATATAGAAGTAATGAAAACTTTGATTGTTTATTACTCAAGTTACTTATCCATAAGTGACGTTAAGTATAGTGGTTCTATGAATCGAATAAAGTAATAATAAAATGAATGAAAATACACGAGTTAGAATTAATCTTTGTTAACACCAAATTAAGTGTTGTTACAAAATAAAGATCAGCGAAAAATTCTAACTTGAAAATGAGAATTGTAGTGATAAGATCAACGTGTAAGAAGTTAAGGTGTTGAGGAAGTGGTCTAATAATAACTTGGATTAGCTATTAAACATCAAAACAAATGATTGTATTTTGAGATTCAAAGTACTCAATAGTTACTTCTAATCAAATTAAGTAATGATGTCTATCACTACGACTTAAAATATAGCCAATGAAGAGATAGACGTACTGATTGAGTATCAGTAAGTGAGTTTTAGAAGACGTCAATATGAACTCCTATATTGCAAAAACTTCCATTGATATGAATTAAAGGATTGAAATGACATCTTTTAGAAGTCTGGTTAGTCGTTAAGTTAATCAAAGTTTGGAAATTCAAATTGTTTTATCTTTTTAGATAATAATAATGGAAAGGTGAATTCATCAAAAGTAATTTGATGAATAATAAGATACAAGGAATATGATAATCTAACATTCTATGAGACATACATTTGCTACACAATGGTGTAGATTTGATTGAGATGTGTGGACCCCACAAATTTTAAGGGAATCTACACTATTGTGTAGCAAATGTATGTAACAAAAGAATGTCAAAAAATCATTTTTCAAGATACAAAGTTATCTTGCATAGTCTCTTGAAAGGTATCGAATTTCTTTTTGAGAAAAAGAAAAGTCGAGATATTTGAGATTAATGGAAATAACGTAAGGCAATAACAAACAATTTAACTGTTTGAATCACAAAGTTTCTATGTTTCAAATTAAGATTAGCTAAGGAAGACTTTGACTCATTAAATGATATTAAGAAGTTGCACCGCCCTTAGCTATATTTTTGAAAAGATAAGAGACATAAATTGTCTTTCTAAGTCAAAATTAAGGAGCTGTAAGTGGCATGGTTGTTGAGCGAAAGTCGTGGTAAGTTTGTAAAGAGACTAAGAGCAAGATCAATGTGAGAATAGCTAAGATTGAAAAAAACGAACGAAATATACTCAATGTATAAAATAAAATGAGATGTTAAGATGACTTGTGACTGCCGGAAGTGACACGGACAGACTCCTTTAGTCAAAGTAAGGCACTTGAGTAGTTGTGCATGACCAAAAGTCTAAATAACTTCGTTTCATAATCACAATTCATTCACAGCGTAGAAGATCGATATAACGTGTTCACCCATCTTTGAATAATCGAATAAATTGATGACGCTCTAATAAAAGAGTCTATAAAATTTTGTTGGAGTCAATTGGAGGCTGGAGTATAAGCAACTAAATGGTCAATATATTCTCACATTAGTATGAAAATAAAAATTTAATGTTAACGAGTCCCGATCAAATTAGAATATTAAACTTATAGTTTGATGTAATTTAATATATCTTCACAAAGATCTTACAAGGAGTTAAACTTTGAATGTTGAAAGTTTGAACCAAAGTAGTGTACAACTAATATCATTAAATAAGTTATACATTGGTTCAATTGTAGTGCTACACCACCTAATTAGTTAGTGGTGAAGTTTAAAGCACTAGTTATTGTAAATTGGACATGATGTAATATGCTTGAATGTTGGTGAAGATATAAATGAAATGAAGAGAAATATGTGATTTACAGCTCAGTTAGTAAACTTTATCTCTATTAGGTTGGAAATATATAATAGAGTAGAGTATATATGACTTGATATATTCGAATAATTGAATATTCTTCAATTGTAATTGAGTAGAAGTGGAAAAGAGAAATAAAATATTCACAACTTGTATAAGATTCAAGATAAAAGTTATACTACGAGAGTATAATCATCGAACTTGTTGATATCTCTATTTAGAAATGTATGTCTACTTAAGATAACGATAACTATCTCTATTCAGTAATGAGAGAAGTTGGAGAACAATAAGTTATTAAGATGTGAGTTTGTGGGAGATTTCAAGTAAAGTGAAAGGAATAAGGTTCTCGATTTTTTCATCTATGAAAAACTCAAACTCGGGAGAAAAACCAAATCACTTGCCACTCTAATCAATACTATACTTTACTAATGTATCTTTGTCTTTTTATGTGGTTCATATATAATTTTATAGGCTAAATTAAACGTCATACATTAGCATGTTAAAATTTAACAGTTTTCCAATTCGAAAGTTTTAATCATTTTAATTTGATTCAAATAATTTATTTATCTATTTTACTTTTTGGGTTGTATATTTATGTTTATTTTTTTTTTTTGAAGAAATAGTTGATTACTTAAATTAAAAAGTAATTAAGTGCAAATTATTTCTTCAAAAAGAGACAAATTATAAATAACAATGTTATAAAAAGTTGTACTAAAATTTATTTTTAAAATAAATTTTATTATTGATATTGGGTAATGCACATTTGTTAATAAATTCTTAGCTTGAAGGTTACAAATAAGTTTTAAAAATGTCTTTATCTTCCACAAGTTAATAAAGAAATAATATTTTTAAATTTTAAATTTTTCATAAATAGCAAATGGTCAAACTTGTGATTCTTTTGATTGAAAATACATTTAAATGTCATTAATTATATGTGGATCACATTAATGTGCATTAATTAGTGTTTTACAACCATTCTCTTTCTTGATGTTAATCCAATGGTTGAGAATTGATATCAATGCCATTGGTATTTATTTGATACCCATGGTAGGAGTATCTATATATATATATATATATATTAGTTTCGTAACGTGTGACGCGCGAATGAGCCCACTCACTACGTTCGTAGGAATTTTATTATAAAAATTTAAATTCAATTGAGTAGAATAAAAATAAAAGTAACATAATAGGTTGTCAAAGGGATTAGATAAAGGTGTTATGCAATAAGTTTTAATGATATCAGTAATATTAATAGTCAATTGAGACATAAGATAAAGAATCTCTAATTGAGATACTATTACCAAGAGATTTTAGATACTAAAGAATCTATAATCGAGATATTAACAAGAGATTTGTGAAATAAAAATTGAAGGGTAAAATTATAATTCAAAGTAACGGTTGAAAGCTATTGTATTCGTGCTTCATCCCTCGTTTTTGGCCGAAGTTTCCCATTTTTCTCTCTCGGTCTCTCCTATCTTCCTTTTCTTTTAGTTTTCTCGTTGGGCAGTGGTGAATACCTTGTTCATTAAAATCTAGGTAAAATCAAAGGTAAGCTTGGGATTTTAATTCGGTTGATCAAATTAATGAGTTCCGAGACTGTGTTTGATCAAATAACCTATAAATTCAAGTTCAAGCAATGTAATCCATAGTTTCGCAACAATTTTCTTATGACTTTTGAAGTGTGGTTTTAAAACCACATTAGTTGATTGAATCAAGCCCTCAATCTGACGGTTTTTGGTGAGAGGAATTCATGGGTTTTGGTCCCAATCATGTATTGAACATTCGATTGAGGTTTAGTGGACTCAAGAATCGAAAGAAAAAAAATTGTAGATTTGAAAGAAGGCACTGGTGCGCGTGTCTTCCTGAAGAAGAACGCACGCACGCTTGCACAGCATGCGCAGACGGGGCCAGGTGCTGGCCAGGCCCAACTCATGAGGGCGAATCAGGCCAAGTCCATTGGACCGAACCGGCCCGGTTTAGGACCCTAAACCCCAAATATAAAAAGTAGATATTATATTATTAACTAGTTTAAAAAATAAATAAAAAATAGAAGAAAGATAATGAAGATTCAAGAAGAAAATACAGAAAACGTATAAATTTCACAACGACTTCTTATGTAGTCACGAACAATATATATATATATATATATATATATATAGAAAATATGATATTTCACTAAGGTCATGTTTGATTACGAAGAAAATGTTCTATAGGAAAAGAACATTTTTTTAAGAAATTTTTCCTTAGTAAATGTTCAAAAAAAGATTTTCCTTTATGTGTTTGATCGCACATATAAGAATTCTTTCCCTCAAAACTCACCAACAACAAGTTTAAAAATAAATATAAAAACTTACCATATATATTAAATATATTAATTTTCATATTTTAAATATAAGTTTGATGTGTCTTAATATGGAAACTCAAATTTTCTCAATAGAAAACTCAATTTGCCCACCATAATAGGTGAGAAAATATATGAGTCTCAATATGGAAAACTGGCAATTGTGAGAAAATATTCCGCGAGAAAATCTTGGCTATTAAACGCATGAAAATGTCATTTTCCCATGAAATTTGTCATTTTCCTTGAATATTTTCTTTTTCCATCCAATCAAACAGGCCTAAGCGATTAACACAGTTTTTTCAATTTTAAATATATAGTACTAATTTTTAACAATTGATTTTGGATTTTTTTATTGTCACATCTAAAATTTATTTGGTATCATACTTTTGCATTTATTATATCAGTTTTCATAGTTTGTCAATTTTTTCTTAATTTTATTTTTTATTTTTAATTAAAAAATTTATATTGAATGTGTGTAGCACGTTATGAAAACTAGTATATATCTACCTATATCTACCTATATATTAAAAGCACGAATAGCAAAAGATTCATTCGTCACTTGAATTATCTTTCTTACCCTTTAAATACTCATTAATTAGTTCTAATACCTTAGTTTGTATATGCCATATTTTTTGAATTTAGAGATAACATAATGAGAATTTTCCTTAATATATGCGTGAATAATTTGGAAGCTCCTATATGATAGGAATTTTACGTGATAATCACTTACATGTGTCGTAATTTTTTATAATTAAAAAAAAATAGTGTATTACTTCCTTTTCATGTGATGAGGTGTCACACTCAACATGCACAAGCAACGTGTTTTTTCATATATATTTTTACTGATTAATTTTTTAATCGTGATTACATGCATACATAGCTTTAATGGTAGGGCGGTTCCTATTTATATATTTTGATGGATATTTTAATTACATTACATTTTAAGTAATTTGATTCTAATTAATATTATAAGAGGTTAAGTTTTATCAATTAGAATGATTAAATTTATAGTTTTGAGGAAATATCACTATGAGATATCTAACTGTCCAAAACCCTTGAAATCCCGCTTTGAGTGCTGCTTTTTGACCCACCGCCATTGGCGACACAAATAAACCGTGTCGTGAACTAATTATACTACATAAAAATATTTTTTAAGTGATGAATAACATTAAATTATTAGATTAATTAAATTTTCGCGAGCGTAGCAAGCGGGCGCACGCTCCGAAAACTAATATATATATATATATATATATATATATATATTCTTTCACCTTTTTAACAACATTGGTCATTGATTTAACACACATCATATAATTGACATCATATAATTGAATAAAAGTCTTATCCTTGACAAATAAAGTGGGAACAAAGAATAAAAGATGCTTAAAGCCCCTTTTATAAACTTGGTTCCATGTCCACATATATGGTAGAGTGAGCCATCAAATAGCTAGGGTCCTATATGAATTAAGAAAAAGATAATAAGTAAGATCATGAACAACCTTAATTATTTAATAATTAGTAGACTTTAACGACGTGGGTAGCTCAATGGTTCGCATAATGTAATTACTTGGCAAGATGTTGGGGATTCAAGTCTAAAGGGTGGTAAATTGGTTTCTTTCTCATCAAAATAAATAAATATTTTTTATATAACGAAATGAATTAATAAATAGTTAATGTACAGTATTATGTTTAGTATTATTTTTAAGCAAATATATATAGAGCATACATTGGGAACATTTTGATTAGTTTGATTCTTGATTCAAAATGAAGACATTCTTTTGTTATTACACCAACAATATTATATATAGACTTAATTTTGATCAGACTAATATCCTCTAGCCCCAACCACATAATCTAGGAGAATTTTCATTCAAACATGCATTATATATGCCTAAGTCATGAGAGTACAAGCGCTCCCATGACATAGGTATATATTTGAGCTTCATTGTAGAAGCACCATATATATATATGCCCAAGTCATGAGAGTAAATTCTACAATGGTGACTTTTTTAAATCAACATGGATGGTGATTTAAAATTCTCACCATAAAATTTAGATCTAATGATGAATATGAAAATTATATTTATAACTCTTAAATGTGTGCACAAGTTAACCACAACCCTTAAACCAATCAAACTGTGCGACTTTGCTCTGCTCCCCCCCCAACCTCGTTTGTGTTTCTGGTTTTCTCTTCTTTTCTCTTTCCTCCTATTACCACCCTTATTCTTTTTTTTTCTCTATTTCCCTTTATTTTGGCTTTGCACCAAGTAGAGGGGTTTTGAGTAGATGATGATATTTTGCACAACGTAGAGAAGAGGAAGTTTCGGAGAAGAATGGTTTTATTTTGTCATGCCGATGCCCTAGCGAGGTCACGTCCATAAACAAAGACATCAACCGTTGGAGGCGGCCCAAATGGAGCAACTCTTGCTCAACACATCGCACTTAAATCCGTGTGTGCTTGCTTCCTTTTCGCTCGTTATCCGCTCTTCTCTTTCTTGTATGGATTTGAAGGGGTTGCTACGTATAAAAGTCATGGGTTGATTTGAAGAAGAGGGATGTGGAAATCAAGGCTGATGCATTCTTTGATTTTCTGGTCTTTTTTTTATGTTCCCTATTATGGTTACCTCTCCGTGAGCAATATGTGAGGATTATTGTTGTAACGACCTGAATATAATTTGTCATTATTTATGACGTATTTGAAGACGTGGCGGACAGCTCGAACGCTCGTGGGACCCGCAGTTAGGCTTGTGCGCGTCTCGGAGCTAGGTAAATAGTAATTTTTGTGTGCTGAATTGTTTAGTTGTGATGTTTATATTGAAATAGTGTACATGACATTGCAATGTGTGTTATTATAGTACATTTGACGTGCGAGACCGTGTGGTACGTATTCGCCTCGATATACGTGTAGACGTGGGTACCGGTAGTCTAACCGACAATTGTTGTTGTACAATTGTTGTTGTTGTTGTTGTTGTTGTTGTTGTTGTTGTCGTTGTTCTTATTGTTGTTGTTTTTAGTGTTTTTTTTTTAAGATTATCTTTTGTAGGCCTATTTTTTCCTTTTGTTAAAGCGATTTGTCTCTGGTAGAAACCGGCGTTTCTTCCCCATCCACCACGCACGAGTGGTCTTTGATGGTGGTTTGAGATGAGACTTTGTTTGCCTCTATTTCTCATGGAGACTGATCTATATTGATATATTTTGTATTTCTCAAGGAGACCGATCTACATTGTTGTATCTAAGTTGTAATGGTTCTCATAATTGTAGCAACCCTCAAATTTACATATGTCACGTGTCATAGGACCGTTGACTGGACCGTCATGACTTGATATACTTGTCGAAGCCTCTGGAGTTGACACCGAGGTAAATTTTATTTTTCTGTGGTGTATGTATTATTTATATACCCAAATGTGAATTTCTAATGTCCAAGTGTATATTTATTTTGTCGTGCCAAATTTGCAAGGTATACGCGGGGCATTCGGTGAGTCGAAACATGAGCGGGGACGTACCTCGAGTTGCGTGTCGATGTGGGACCGAGGTGGCAACTTATGGGGTAAGTTTAGTTTGAACTAACTATATATCTGTATATAGCTTTAATGTGGTCACATCGAATATGCAAATAGCAAGCTTAAGTTAGTAAAATAAATCAAAGGCTTTAAGATGTGCATCGAGACCCGTATTGACTTATCTAGAGATCAAGTGAGTATATTTTTGGAGTAATTTATGCATGACTTGTGGGAAAAGTGTGTGAGGGTGGTCGACAAGATAATTAAGCCTTGAGATATGTAAGTGCAAATTGATATGTGGCTAAGGTTTAATCAACTTCAATCATATATATAACCCATTTAGTCAACCAAACTTATCACCAAGTTGGTCTCAACGATTTGGCAAGGAAGAAGAGAAGAAGAGAGGCTGCAGGAGTGCTCAAGAGGTGGGGGAAGACTCAAGAATTCAATGGAGTGAAAAAGAAGATCAAGTGTATCAAGCTAGGTACTCCATTAACATAGCTTGGTCAATTCGATAAATTCATGTATTTGATGTTGTAGGGTGTTGTTTTGTGTTGTGGTTGATGTTAGGACCTATAGTAACGTGTATGAGGGTCCCCAAGGCATCGCCATGGCCTATGTGTAGAAGAAACCCAAAATTCGAAATGCAAAATTCTGGGTTCTGCTGCACATAGCGCGCTAGTTGGAAAATCTAGCGTACTAGATATCAGAGTTAGCGCGCTAATTTACATATTAGCGCGCTAATGTCAAAAATTAGCACGCTAATATGGATTAGCGCGCTAGGTGTATGAGGTAGCGCTAATTCCCCGGCAAAGACGAAAGTTGAAATTTTCCAAAATCTCCAAAACCCTATAATTTGGTCTAAAACATGTTTTAGGACCTCACAAACCTAAGTGTAACGGCCCTAAAAATCTAACTCGTGCCACGTGTCATTTTGTGGTCGTATGGACCCACTCGTCTTGATATGGATCGAAATCGACGCGAAATAGGGTCAAGTTAAGGTTTAGACGCGATGTTCCCGTATTTCGGAGTGCAATGGTATTTTCGTCAATTTTTGGCGAAAATAGGGTATTTTTCGGGGTTTAATTTGGACATAAAATCGATAAGATAAGTATAAAAACAAAAAAAGAAATCGGATAAGAGAGAGAGAAGAGAGGAGAGGAGAGAGAGAGGGGCCGCCGGGAAGAAGGAGAAGAAGAGAGGGCGCGGACGGTGCAGGCGGCGGAGCTCCAGCTCACAGGCGGCGACCCTCGATGTAGCGGCGGACCAACAACGCGGACGGCGGCTCGCGGGCGACGCGGAGGGCGCGGATGGCGAGTCCGGCGAGACGTAGCGGAGGTGGACCAGTCAGTGAAGAGCAGCGAGGACGAGCAAGCGGCGGACCAGTGGCGTGGACGACGGCTCGCGGGTGATGCGGAGGCCGCGGACGGCGAGACCAGCGTCAGGAGGTGGCACGGCTATCACGTAGGACGCCGGCGAGGAACGGGGAAGGAACGCCGGCGAGGAGGAACGATGACTACGCGGCGGCGGCAGCGCGGCGGCGGTGAACGACGTGGAGCAACGACGTGGTGGCGCGTTGCCGGACCGATCGATCCTCGACGAGACACAACAATAGTGGAACTTCGAGAGTGCGTCTTGAGGTACGTAAGATTCCATCTAAAAGTCACTGAGGGTTTACTTTTCCATCGTTGATTTCCTATTCCTTTTTATTGTACTTTATTCCGTGATACATTTGGGTTGGTGGTCGAGTTACTCCTTCCCGATATTCGTAGTGTACTTATGGCACACTAGGCTGTAGCACGTGTGATCAGGCACTCGGTGAATTGCAACCCGAGTTGCATTAAGGGTGCACGTGTCGGGCAAGCACCGCGAGGAACCAGGTGAAAGGAAGTGGGGCACCCACCGAAAGGATCCTGAGGGTCCGAAGTACAGTTTAGTCTGACCGGGACGAGTACACACTTTGTTTCTCTCGTGTTATTTATTCATGTGATGATCGTAGTACAATTGCATGTTTAGTTTCCGCATGATTATTTAACATGATTATTGGTATCTATTTATTTTCTTATAAATGCCCGGTGTACTTCGTTTGGAATCTTACTAATTGTACTCTCCATCTGACTTTTTGTGATGGTCGAGTGCAGATCCCAGTGCTAGTAGGGGCAAGGGGATTCATGGCCACTTCATCTGATTGCCCGCGGTCGATGACCCACTAGTACGTGTTATATTGAGATTTTGCTTTACTTTTGGGTATTGGGAGACTTGATAGACATTGTACTTGTATATATTACTGCTTAGTATTGTCGTATATATACAGAGTACTTTCCCGGGTTTTCCACAATATGAGTTGCTCTTATCAATGATGAATTCAATTGGTTTTACTTGTTTTAAATTTAAGACTTCCGCTGTTTTAATGCTAAAAGTGATTCAACTGACTAACTAAACTGATTAACGAAATAAGTTAACACGCATATCGAGTAGTCATGATGTAGCAAAGGACGTTAGTGGCGTATGGGACCCAGTTGGTCAATGATCTGACAGGACCGCGAGGCCGCGCCCCCCCACGTGGCGACCTCGGGATTGGGGGCGTCACACTAAGGGGAGGTCTCAGGAGTTCAGGTGATCGTTTTGGGGAGGTCTAAGGTAAGTGAGTAAACCAGTTAAGGAAATGCATAGTAATTCGTATTTTGTATTTATTTATTTTTTTATAATTGCCTTTGTTTGGAATTTCATTCTTATTTCCTTGGTTGAGTGTCTATGGCCTAAGTGTGTCGGGAAGGTACTCCTGGGATTATAGCTAGTTGAGCTAACGTGAACACTACCTGCGGGGATGCAACTACCCAACAAAACGTGAGTTTTCCCCGAGTACTGGATTGTTGTGGATTGTTGTGGAAAAGACCACTTAGTATGCCTCTTTTAATTATTAGGCACTCATTTTTCGTTGTGCATATCTGTCAGTCTGTTTATCATGCACTTTTGTGACGACCCCTCTCCTAATCTAGGGCACCGCCCGACCTAATACCGTAATTAAGCCCTAATCATATCCACGCAGGATTTAACTACGTATTAGTCAGCCTTTACAACGTAGACGCATCTTTTCTCGTGTTCAGGATAAGTAATACACTAGTCCTATCAGTTTATAAAATTTAGAGTGAATTAAAACTTTTTATTAAATTAATTAATTAGCGGAAGTCTTATTGATTATGCGGAAGCAATTAGTAACTTATGCGGAAACCATTTATAAAACCCTAAGTGTGGAAAACCAGGAAATGACATCACATATATAAAGTCCTCAAAATGCATTGAAACAAGAAAATAGTCTAAGTTAAGTTGGGAACTAACGCTCAACCCAATATACAACCCCAAATAGTATATGAAAGACATATAACATATACAATTAAAATACCAAAAGAAGACCTACAATCGATGTTGTGACGCGCCGCGGGCTTAGGGATAATCGTTGATCTTCTCCTTGCCCGGCCTGCTGGTAGACGGCTCTACACCCACCGTCATAAAAAGGACGGTGAATACAAGAATAAAACAGTAATCCCCGATGACAAGTTTAATTTGCATTTCCAAATATTCAAATGGTATTTAAAAGCATATAAATGGGAAAACTGGAAAATAAACCATATGCGAGTAAATACCGAGTTAAACAAGTGATACTGACACTAGGCTAAGTAGTGGTGATTTAGGTCCGGTCGGCAATGAAACATGTCACTCCGACGCAATAATCATATAGCACAAGGGACTTTAACCCAAGTGTTACCTGGGACTCTAACCCCGGTGTGTAGACCACCTCAGGGACTCTAACCCCGAGTGTCATACAGTGTCAAGTAACATGTGCCGACATCCCCAGGGACTCTAACCCCGTGAGTCGCGCACACCTCGATCGAGTACGGACCTAAATGCAAAAACTACTTTTTAAATTTCAAGAAATACCAAGTATGGATTGTCAAGGCATAGGCACATCTACACACCTAAACAAATAAGGAATACAAGTCCTCTTAAACATTTATAAGATATTCACTAGCCTAATAGCATGCTATTTATCACATTTTAAACAACAAGAATAGACATAGCATGGGATAGAATCAACGAATCAAATCAAATGAATGGATATCATGCAAACTAGACTCATCAAGTGAGCATAGACACAAAGAACACATGATATAAGAATACAAAGGCAAAATAGTCAAAAGGACTACGCAAGGACAACAATTAATAGAAATGAAATGTCAAGTAAAGTTGTCATTGGGTATACTCACAACAACAAAGTAAAGTCCTAGCTTTACTGGTCTCCCGATACTCCAAATCTTGTATTCGCTCTCCGCACTTTTCCTAGGTTTCGAGTTTGGTGTCTCATTAGTTCAAGTATAGTGGGTTTAAGCTCAATTTAGTGGTATTTATCAGTATTCAAATTGGTTCAATAGACTTTAAATCAATCTTCCTAAATCACCCCTAAAGACTAAATTAAGTTTCAATTTCAAATCCTACACTTTAAAGCAATTTTTAGGCATGAAATGGTCAAAATATTGAAATCATCCATAAATAAAATTCTTGTTGGTCTCTCTCTTAGATTTCCGAAAGGTTTAGTTTGCAAAATTCGATTTAAAATGAAAGAGATATCATGATTTTACTAAACATAGGTCTAATTGGAATTTAATCCGATCACGGATTTAGAAAATCTATTTCGCCTAATCTATAGTTCCTAAAAATGTGATTTTTTTTTCACAAGGCAGAAAAATATATCCAAATAGAACATACTAAAAGATCACCATTTGAATAAGTGGTTAGAGAGTTATTCCTTTAATAAGTTTAGTTTCAAAACTTTCCTTTTTAATTCCAGCACCTATTTGTAGAGCATATTGGGACATAAAAACATTTGAATCAAAATACCTTCATTTGAGCAAAGTTATTCCCTTTAAATAAGCTTTCACATGCCGCACGGTTTGGATCAATTTGGATTTAAAATGGGTAGATTATGACCAAATCACCCAGGTTGATTCCTAATACAACATGCAGAATTCTAGTTTGGGTGTTGCAACTTCAAAAATTCTTATCTTTATGATTTCAAAACCAAATTAAGAACTTCAATATATCTGGATTATCACTTGAAATGAGGAATCCAAATATATAAATTAATTACAAATACTCAATCATCTACTATCTCAAATTAGCCTAAAGCCGAACTTGATCTAATTTCAACTAAAAAGATGTTTACCTAGTTGATGTAGCACCCTAGCTTGAGAATTTCTCACCAACTCTCATGGATTCCTTCAAAACCTTGATGATTCACTCCTCTCCAAAGAATTCCTTCTTCTTCTCCAAAGAAAAATGAATGAGTGATTTGGTTTGCATGTTGTTTGATCACTAATAATATATATTAAGGTGATGTTCCTTCCTAGCCCTTAATCTTCATGGATTTATGTATCCCTATGAATATCTTATGGTCCACCTTTGTCATATATCCCACTAACTCCCACTATATCAACCTCAAGTGACACCATTTCTTTACTCACCTAGTTCCTAGATGTGTCAATGTGTATCTCTAGACCAATCCTATGCTTTCCATTTAATTTACTCAACTATAGGCCAATTTGATTTACATTAACAAACACAACCATAGGCTTATAAGTAATTCCTTATTTCATATTAGTATTAAATAATACTTACCAAAATGCTAACTACCCGGTTCCCCGGCTCGCACGCTACTCGAGACATGTCCCCGCTCTCGTCTCGACGCCTACAACTGTACAAACCGACTTAGTAAGTCTACATAATACATAACACTAGGCACACATCAATACAAAAATACGATATACCTCGGCCACGTGCCTCGGTCGGTGCACGTATCACGGTGTGGTCCCACGTCAAGTGGCCGGTGATCCCGATTAAGGAATTAAACAGATTTAGAGATTTGGGCCGTGACAACTTTTTATCTTTTATCTGTCTTTTAAAAGCACGAATAGCATAAGATTCCTTCGTCACTTGAATTATCTTTCTTACCATTTAATTACTCATTAATTAGTTCGATTACATTAGTTTGTATATGCCATATTTTTTTGGATTTAGAGATAACATAATGAGAAATCTCCTTAATATATGCATGAATAATTTGGAAGCTCCTATATTATAGGGATAATAGGGATTTTATGTGATAATCACTTACATGTGTCGTAATTCTTTATAATTTAAAAAAGAAAAAGAAAAATAGTGTATTACTTCCTTTTCAGGTGATGAGGTGTCACGCTCAACATGCACAAGCAACATGTTTTTTCATGGTTATTGTTACTGATTATTTTTTTATTCATGATTACATGCATGCATAGCTTTAATGGTTGGGCGGTTCCCATTTATATATTTTGATGGATATTTTAATTACATTACATTTTAAGTAATTTGATTCTAATTAATATTATAAGAGGTTAAGTTTTATCAATTAGAATGATTAAATTTAAAGTTTTTTAAGGAAATTTCACTATGAGATATCTAACTGTACAAAAACCCTCGAAACCCCGCTTTGAGTGCTGCTTTGACCTACCGCCCATTGATTGGCCAACGGAACTGTCGTGTAACTAATTATACATCGATTGGCCAGTGAAACTGCCGTGTAACTAATTATACTACATAAAAATATTTTTTATTGATGAATAACATTAAATTATTAGAGTAATTAAATTTTTTCGAGTGTAGCAAGCGGGTTCAAGCGTGCATAGCACACTCCGAAAACTAGTATATATATATATATATATTCTTTCACCTTTTTAACAACATCGGTCATTGATTTAACACACATCATATAATTGACATCATATAATTCAATAAAAATCTTATCCTTGACAAATAAAGTGGGAACAAAGAATAAAAGATGCTTAAAGCCCCTTTTATAGATTTGGTTCCATGTCCATATATATATAGTAGAGTGAGCCATCAAATAGCTAGGGTCCTATATGAATGAAGAAAAAGAAAAAGTAAGATCATGAACAACCTTAATTATTTAATAATTAATAGACTTTAACGATGTGGGTAGCTGAATGGTTCGCCGTATGTAATTACTTGGCAAGAAGTTGGGGATTCAAGTCTAAAGGGTGGTAAATTGATTTCTTTCTCATCAAAATAAATAAATATTTTTTATATAACGAAATGAATTAATAAATAGTTAATGTACAGTATTAGGTTTAGTATTATTTTTAAGCAAATATATATAGAGCATACATTGGGAACATTTTGATTAGTTTGATTCTTGATTCAAAATGAAGACATTCTTTTGTAATTACACCAACAATATTATATATAGACTTAATTTTGATCAGACTAATATCCTCCAGCCCCAACCACATAATCTAGGAGAATTTTCATTCAAACAGGCATTATATATGCCCAAGTCATGAAAGTACAAGCGCTCCCATACATGATATTTATATGAAAAATGATTAAATAACACACTTTGGGCGCACACTTGAGACACACACTTTAATTTTTAGTCATAAATGGTGTTTTGTCACATGTGGGGCTCACACCTTGAGAGACAAGAAAAAAGCTAAAAAACAAAGTGTGTGATGCGCCCAAAATGTGTTATTTTATCATTCTCCTATATATATATATGCCCAAGTCATGAGAGTAAATTCTACAATGGTGACTTTTTTAAATCACCATGGATAATGATTTAAAATTCTCACCATAAAATTTAGATCTAATAGTGAATATGATGAAAGTTATATTTATAACTCTTAAATGTGTCCACAAGTTTCAAGAAAGCATATATATATGTATCATTTATTTTTATTTTATTTTTTGATATACTATAAGAAATCAACTTTTACCCCTTTTAAATTTGTACGTACAAGGCTATATATCCTTGAACCCTCAACCTCAACTTCAATCATAGATAATCATAATTTTGTCTTTTTAATTACCAATGATTACCTCAACCACCACAACAATATTCTATTAAATGCTAATTTGGAAATTTATTAATGAGGTCGAAATGATCATCTTGAATTTATATATCGGGTGTATACAGTATATACTTGATGATCCTTTCTTTGCTAACGTAGTAAAGTTATATGAGAAGTTTAATCAAATGGAAATTAGGATAATACTAGAATGACAACAACAACGTCACACCACAAGATGCATTGGCTCACAAGAGCCATTCATGTGACTTCAACCTGCGCATTATGCATCGAAATTTGTGTTTGCACACATCTCGAAGTGCACATAAATAACTCTTGTAAACCAATATATCTTGTGGTGTTGCTTTTTTGCTGTCATACTAGCACTTCTCAATTAAGAATTAAAGGTGGGATAGATCGTCAATTGGTTGTGTCAATTGCATGTACATATTCATAGCACGCGTGATTGCAAGCATGTTTAACCGAAGCCACAAAAATGCATGTAGACTTTCACTTCAAAGCCAACATACATTAATTTACATTAATTGAAGCTTTATAAATCACTCCTACCATGCGAGCATGAACTGTGCCCAAAAGTTGTCCTGTCACCTTTCCTTACACAATGGAGATTAGACTTTAGTCTTTTCTCTCATTTTATATATATCTACCTATATATTAAAAGCACGAATTAAAAGCACGAATTATTTTGTTTTTTTTTTTTTTTTCCTTCGTAACTTGAAGTTACCATTTCGTCATTTCCTACTCTTCGTTCCTCCTCTATCATGACTCTCCTTGACCAAGTCAACATCGTCTCTCTCTCGCTCTCTCTCTCTAAAATCTCACGTCCTCTTCTTTATCGATCTACAACTTGATCTCTCCTTCTCGAAGTTTGATATCATCTTTCGCACTCTCTCTCTCCCCCTTCTTATTGGCTTCTTGGTTTTTTTTTTTTTTTTTCTATTTATCGAATTCCGTAGTCATGAATGGCCACAAAAGATGAGTCCTAAAACAGATGTAGATGTAGAAAAGATGAAAATAAGTTACCATCTTGAACCTCTGGATGTTCTCTATTCCAAGCCTCCACTTGCTTCTTCCAGTACTCCATCACAATAACCTAAAAATCCTTGTCGGCAAATCGTAAATTAACAGAGCTCATATGTGATAGGCGAGGACATTCTTCTCCGAGGAACTTTTGTTTTCAATGTTGTATCACTTTGGTGTATTTTTATGGCTTATTTGTTTGCAATGATTTGTTAGGTAGGTTTTGAAGTTTTGATCTTTGTAGGATACGAGGTTGGGATTTCGGTGTTATCCATTGCTTGTTCGGTTGGGATAGCATATTTGAGAGAAATTTAGTCTCTTACTATTTAGTTAAGTGATATTTGGAATATCTTATTTGGGATCTTTAATGTTGACAAATACTAATTTTTTTAGGTAATTGATGGATAGCATAATTTGTGGATTGAGTGCCTGCATTGTTTATATAATCCATAATTTTGATGCTTACTTAGTGGAAGTGTTTAGTGTGCAGTCAATAGTTTAGGTATTCATTGATAGTTTTGTTATATCTTCTGATTTTGCTTATTTAGCACTCGCCAATTTCATTATTAAGTTATAGAAAGCCTTCATTTCGATTATGTGATGAACACTGAACGCTTATCTAATACGACTTTGAGGATTAGTTCTTATTGTGAAGCACGATCATGCCTCATGGTATATGAAGTTAAACTAAAATTCTTTGTTCAATTTTTTGAGTGTCTAATATGACCATTGCGTTCTTTTTGACTTTTTGAGTATATTCAGTTTTTTGAAGTTAATGTTTGATTCTTTTTAGTATTGATGGATTCTTGTCCTTGGTGATACTTTGTGCGAGAGATTCGATTTAATATTTTTATCTGTTTGTTGCTACCATGTTTTTGTTTCCTAGATTGATACATGGAATTTGATATGTACATTGATATGTATGTTTTTTTATTCAAAATGGGGTGATAATTCTTGTTATTTTAATTTGGTTTTTTCCATTCTTAAGAGATTAATTTATCTAATGTGTAGTTGTATAGAAAATATGGGTAGTTGTGTAACAAATATGGAAGTCGTTATATACCATAGTTTAAATTTAGTGTGCTTTTGGCATTACTATTACACGGTACTAATTTTCAGGTTAAATCGAACTAAATTAGATTGGGTCAGTTTGCTTTTAAGATTCAAATAGTTGTCATATAAATGTTGTTGTGCTTTTCGTAAATATGGGAAAATATGGGAAAGATTGTATTGCGAACATTAATCATATTATTAGTTTGATTTCTTGTTATTCCTCCTTGCTATATTCTCATGTTACAGTGCTTTTCTTAGATTTAGTCTTCAGTTTGTGTTCTTTTACTGCTTTCATAGATATAATTGTAGTTGTAGGTTAAAATTTGGTTTGATTTGAGAATTCTTGTTGTAAGGCATGCGGTTTCATTTAATGTCTGGCTTTGATTCTTCTTATCATTTACTCATGTTAGTAGCAAAAACACACATACAGATATTGAAGACCTTAGATTACCTACCCAAAGTTGATATGTGAGACCAAGTTTTAACTTCATAAAGCTAGATCAATATACCAGTTAAGGAAAATCTTAATGGACTAAGTTATGGCCAGTGTACGTACATGGACAACAGATAAAGAATTACAAATTGTTCACATGATGTCTCTTGTTGAATGTAGTTTTATGACTTATTGAGATCAAATTTAATGTTATATTCACATTGATTTTGTACTACCAAACCAAAAGAGTAACATATATATCAACATAAAGTTAGAGAATTCTATTTTTTTTTTTTGCCCATCTCTCTTTAGCGAGATTCAAATTGATGAAGAGATCTCTCTGCCGTAGCCAACAACTAAACTCCCATTTTCTCTAGCTTGTCGCCGCTTTAAAAGCTCAATATCTCTCGCTTGTCTTCTCTATGGATATCGGTCATGTCTTTGTCTTCGTTTTAATTGCCCTGTCATTCACTCTCTATATGTTCCACTTTTAATTGGTTCATTGATTATCTGTTTTTATATTATAATTGTGACCTTCCTTCTTGGTCAGAGCTTCAAATTGCTTCATCGATATGTTTTTTTTTTTAAAAAAAATTGATTTGTGTTTTTATGTAATAACTTTAATGCGGGTTTAATTAAAGGATGAGATGGATGTCAATATATTATTTTTTGAAATAATAAAATAAGTTATACTATTGTTTTTTTTGCACACGCAGATCAGTTTGAAAGTTAAGATTCCTAGCGATTACATTAATCAGGAAAATTTGAAGTATTTAAATGCCACACTACCCTTTTTATGTGTAGATTGGTATTGCTGTAACCATGCATGGATTATAAACTTAGCCAAAAAATATTATACTACAAAATCTGAAGTATTCTCTCAAAGTGTATCAATGTGTTGCACTCTTTTCCTTAGCTATGGTTTTATCCCACCTAATTTTCCTAGCAAGGTTTTTAATGAGGCAATCAACAATATTATACTACAAATCAAGATTGACGAGAACATTGTACTCTTTTTCCTATACTAGATTTTTTCTCACAGGGTTTTTCTAGTACAAGTTTTAACGAGGCATATTCTCTCAGCAAGTGTCATCCAAGGGGGAGTGTTGTAAATTGGATGACCCTTTAACCAAGCTTATGAATGATCACATTGTCAAGCATGACTCTCACATTAAATTGTAACATCAAGTATGACTTCTACATTGAATGTAACTTGTACACTCTATATAACTTGTATTCAACTCAAATATATAATCACTTGTCTATGTATTGTCATGTAACTTGTAATCATCTCCAATGTACACCAACTCTTCCATGTATTGTCTGTGTTGCTTGTGATGTGTTGTATGACTTGTAGTGTATGTATAACTTGTACACATTGTATAAATACAATTATCATCATCACCAAATGACCTATATTAAGGGTGTCAACCCCATTGTAATTCACACACCAATGTATGAATTAAATCTCTACATTCTCATCTCTAGCTCTCTTCTCTTTTGTCTCATCTTCTCTACTTGTTCTAGTAGGCTTACAACTTAGTTTACAACATATATATATACATATGAAAAATTCTACGATGTGGCCCAAATATATGTATCCTTGTAATAAGAACTTCTCATAATATATTATGCATTAAATGTTTTGCGCATTTATAACTCATAGATTAATTCTTATGCAGAAGCTAAAATGGGACAAATATTTAAAAATCAAGAGTATTCGTGCTCTTAACTTTAGCTAAAAAAATGATTAGGTGACCCACTTTCGACATGCATGTACTTGTGTCGTGGCCATTGGTTTTTGCATCTATATGTGCGCGCACACAAATTGATGTGAATCTAAAGGACACCAATAAGCTCGCATCAAATGTGGGTCACCTTAACATCAACCTCATGGTAATAGGCTAAGGGTCTGGACACCCAAAATAGACACTCAATTGTTGATATCCCTTAAATACATATCAATTTGTGTTCACACAAACATAGTGTACAATTCAATGCACGCCAATAAGTGGGTGTCCATGTCAAGTGTCCAAAATGGGTCACCCAATTATTTGTCATAGGAAAATGCTAGCGTCCCAAAGAAGAGCACGCAGCAGAGTCATCACCGACACTGGCAATCATTGTCACGTTGTACGCTGATTGTCAGCTTTTCCTTACTTTTTTTTAATTTTTTTTTAATGTGATTGTTTTGTGTGTCTGTCTCTGTCAGTGTTGAGTCAGTGAGTGACATGGCACGCTAGCATTTCCCTTTTCCATTTCCCGCGACGTTCATTATTTTTACCGTTCTCTCGGTCATTTTGTGGATCACATAGAAAGCACAATTTTTACTTGACATCATTGTTTTCACCTTCACCACTCATTGAAATTGCTTTCAATAGTGCAATGCAAACATGGGCAAAGCCCAGTTTCTTCTCCAAAACCTTCAGTCTTAACTTAATCTCACTGGCTGTGTGCCCTTCTCAGGTACGTGCTTCAAGGGTCTTAATTTTTCATGAAATAATCTTCAATCTTGTAATTCACAGCAGATTTGGTGATTTCATGATTTTTTTGAAGGCCTTGTTTGTGTTTTTAGCTTTTACCCTATAAGTTGTTCTATGTAGGTGTAGGAGATGGTGCAATGTACATATAGAAGGGCACTACTTGAGTTCTGTCGTTGCTTGTATATGATAACTTTTGCATGGGCTTGCACACACAATTTGGGCCTAGGCTTTGATGTCTTCAGTGCATAAATAAATGTTTTAGCCAAAAACAAGGATGGTGTAATATGGTAAAAGACCTTGATTTAATTGATGAAGATTGATCAATTTTTATTTTTTATTTTTCAACTAATGTTGTGTGGGTGAAGGTAAAAAGTTGTTCAAGAATAATTTATGGCTTTTGTTTAATGAGCATTAATTATTCACCAGCAATTGCACTAAATCGAACGCAATGTAAGAGTTTGATCTATGTAGCCGACTTCAACTATTCAGGATTGAAGCTTTGTTGACGTGCCCTTTAACTGGTTTTGCTTGAATCATAGTGAAATCATGCATGTACATGGAGCTAATACTAATAGATTACTACTGTCCATACTTATTTTAAGAAGAAAAAAAGTGCCTACTCCAATTCAAAATTGAGAAGGCATAGATAGATGATGATCATGACTTATGAGAAATGGTCTCTCATTGTGTTGAGGATGATTGAGGTGGTATATATATATATGCTTCCAAAGGTTTCATCTGGGCCTAGCAGGTTTTCTCATTTTGCATGTGTTGGTTAGCATTTCTGAATGAAAATGAATCCAAAACTTTTCGGAGCAGTGTGCAGAGTTTGGAGTGGCAACGGCGCATTGATACATCTGGTCTCTTACTTAGTTCTCACATGTACATATAGAGTCCTTTTCGCGTGTATGCAACGAAGCAGATGAATTAAGAACACTTGTAGCGGTTAGGAATCGTCGCAGAAGGTATTCAAAAATTGAAAAATTGGTAACTATTGACATTGGTTTGTAGTGATAAACTATTAAACTCATAAATATTGTTTCAGTTTTCTCGTCTCAATTCACTCTGCTCGACAAACTTTGCTAGAGAACCTTTTAGATAAGCTTGAAACTCTGCACTGTGGAAATCTTCTGTCTGCTCCATGTTCCAACTGCTGTTTACCTTGTTCACTCCAAACTTCTCCAAATATGTTGGCATGGTCTCCACTATATTATGTTCACTATTGTTTACTATGATATTCATCGAGGACTCCATGGCGCGATGCATCAGTTTAACCTGATGCGAAGTGCAGAGTTCTCGAGTTTCGTGGAAGGATCTTCTGCCGCAACTGTTCTTCATTTTGGGAATAAATCCTCCATGTTCATAAGCCATGTCCCTGGGCATTTCTCCCTCTAATATCCTCAGTACCTGCACATGCATTTGGTACACTTGTTATGATAATAGGAAATACGAATTGGCGTTGATAGAAAGGGAAATGTTTTTAACCAAGAACCTTGGACATCCTGGGTCTCTTTTCCGGGGAAGTACCGATGCATAAACTGGCTGCAAGCATCATGGACTCAACTTCTGCATCGACATATTCGCCCATCAAGCGTGGATCTAAAATCTCACCTAACATATTCTTCTTGCACAATCTTAGGCCCTGCCAATATATATATGCCATACACATAATTAGTTGGGACTTGGGAGTAAGCTTTAATTTTATGATGTTTTGATGGTGACAATATAAATGTAACGCTTGTTTTGCATCTATCAGTCTGCGTAGATGGTGCTGAAAATTAAGGTGTAGCATGCATGGAGTACTAGTTTTAGAAATCAACTAGTATATATGTTACAGTTTCACACACCATTAGCTGAGTTGGTTCATTAGTTACAGTTGTGTAAAAGAAAATTTGATTCTCACCCATTCTGGTAGATAATGTCGTTCCTCACTTCCGATCAAGTCAGTCGCCTTTAGACCGCTTAGGAGCTCCAAGAGTACTACTCCGAATGCATATACATCGGCCTTCTCTGTGATCAACCCAGTTTGTGTGTACTCCGGGGCGAGATACCTAGAGAAATGGTTGAGTAAGCAATTGAATAAAATTTTTGTAGGAGCAGAACTTGCAGATAGTAGTGTTAAATACATATGCCTTAGCCGAAATCATGTCTAGCATTTATAGTTTAATCCTAAAGACTAAAAAAGATGAGGAGATCGAGAAAGTTTGTGCCGACTAGATTGCAATCGGGCGTTGTCTAGGTTTGATCAATGGTGAAGGTTAGAGAAACACATGTACTGATATGAAGTATAAGAAACTAGCAGGTCTCAGTCAATCAAGAATGAAACAATATTCTGCCTTCCCTATACAGTTAGTGTAGGAAGTCAGTAATTTCATGAATCCTTCAGACTTCAAAGCATCATTTTGGCATCCATCCTTAACCTAGGATGGAAACAATGCCATAGAAGAGAAAGTAGGAGATACCCGAATGAGCCGATGACGCGTGTTTCCTCTGCTGACTGTCCGTCGGCTTGCCATCTTGCTAGACCAAAATCTCCCACCTACATGGATCAAAGGAGAATTTTACTTTTCAAATTGGTCCTATTCCTAGTGCTTTAGGATTTGTTAATTGCCATGGAGATTAAGACGACGAAAAACTTGGTTCAACTCCCGCTGAAGTTAAAAAAAAAAAAGATGACGAAAAACTTTAGCCATAGGAACCAAATCATTTCTAAATAGGTGAACTGACCATTGGTTCAAAGTCATGAGTGAGAAGAATGTTCTTTGGTCTCATATCTCTATGGATAACGCAACCGACGCGGCAATCTTCATGAAGATATCTCAGGCCTCTTGCAGCTCCAACTGCAACCTTCATTCTGCTTTGCCAAGTCATCACTCCGCTTGTTTCCGTTCCTATGAAAACCATCGCAAGCCCTGTCATTCCTTTGTATTCATCTTACAAATAGTTTAATCATCATTGTGTGATTAGATACATATATAGAGTAGATTTCAACTGATATAGTTTTGAAAAGAGTACTGAAGGAACATCATTTTAATTAGTATTTTACCATACAAGTGCTTGTCTAAGGAACCGTTGCAAGCGAACTGGTAAACTAGCAGCCACTCTTTTTCGATACAATAGCCAACCAACATTACCAAATTCCGGTGCTGGGCGCAGCTTAGCACTTCAATTTCTGAACAAAACTCCGATGCTCCCTGAGCGCTCAACGACTTATGTTGTTTTACTGCGACTACCTGTCCATCTGGCATGACACCTCTAAATACAGGACCATAGCCACCCTCAGCTAAGAAGTTCGCGCTTGAGAATCCATTAGTCGCTCTTTGAATTTCTTGGTAGCTGTACTTCATCGGTCGCTTCCCAAATATGGGGGCGTTGCGCTGGCAAACGGAACATAGAGGAGGAGGCGCCAGAGGTCGTTTTATTGTAAGAGACATGGCCCTTCTTACGCTTGATGTTCTGTCAATTGTCGTCGGTAAAGAGCTTGGTATGATTAAATCTCCTTTTTTATCGTCGCTAGAATTTAGTCTGCTGATTGTTTGTGGTTGCAGCTGATTCTTGCTTGAATTCCATTGCAAATTTGCTGAGCCAGTAGACCTTCTAGATGGAGTGAACTCCAGGGGTAGATACTTAGCAGTAGTTGCTGTTGTTATATTCATTACATTCATTTCTACAAAATGTCAGTCATTTGGAGAATATTTATGATGAATTTTGATATGTTCATAGAAGGATTGCATGCGTACCGGTATTCTCGCTCTCAAGAGGACCGCTATAATTTTTTCTTCTCTCCATGTTAAGGTTAATGGCCAAAGTTTTCTGTGACTTCTCGTCGTAGACAAACCTTGAGACCTTTTGTAGTGGCTGTGATTTACTATAAGAGGGAGTAGTTTGATGTGTGATGAACTCTGAATACCGAGGATGAGAAGCTTTCGTTTGTTGATTATTGATGTTTTTGCAGGCACTATTTTTGTCGCCGGTGCTGGGCAAGGAGTCTGAAACTTCTGTTCCTGGACTACAACCATTGAAACCAAGGCTGCTTGGATAGATTACGCTATTGGAACGAATATTGGAAGTCGGGAACGCCGCCAACATGTCCAGTGCCATTGGATCATATTGTTGTTCCCTCAACTCAATTTGTTCATCAACTAATCTGAGGATTTTTTTTACAGTGTGATCTATGAGGATGATGTTGCAATTCAATTGTTTTGAGCAATAATCGCCTTCCTTCTTCAGGCGTCTGCAGCGTAAAAGCATCCATCTGTCGTATTAGTCTATCACTGATAAATGATAACCATCTTCACAAAGTCAGGAATGACTCTTTGATTGAGGTAATTATTATCATTTACTGCCTCGGTTAATTTGCTCTTTGAGTCACAAAATTGTTGATTAATTAGCTTCTGTTTGTGAAGCACAAAAAAATGTTTCAACTTGAGTGACTACTCTTCATGTAAAATGTTTTAACATGTGCCATACCTATCAAGAATGACCCATGTTGCTCCAAGCTCTTCTGCTTTCATAGCAACTGAGCCGGTTTCCGCATTCGGGATCACCATCACTTGTGCTTGCACCTAGTGTGTGACTCCAGTTATTAAAATCTAGACAGCTTATATCAATAGGAAAACACAATTGAACATATATTTATTATACCTTACTAATCTTGTATTCCAAGCACAGCTCCCTCATCATTTGCATACAATAAGCTTCACTTATTCGATGATCCTCGGCGCCCTGATGAACTCCTCCACCGACGCCCACTCCCCATCTCTTTAGGAGGCCTGGAACATATATAAACCAATTAAACACTACGGATCAGCATATATACAAACCAAACCAAGTGAGGAAGCAGAAGCCAACATCATATATATATATATATACTTACCTTTTAGGAAATGTTGAACTGGAGACTTATGATCCCGACTCCCCGAAGCGGGAAGACTTACAAGTAGGATTAGACAATCCATGGCCTTTACGACATTGCGAATAGTCCATTTTAGAGCATAATCTGTGATCTCTTTACTTGCATCTACCGCGACTAGCACTACTTCGCCCTCCATTGAAATTGACATGTAGGTGTCTGTCGTTTAAGAGTGAATTCAAAGCACCAAGAAGAGCAATTCCTGATGAGGGAGGTAAAGGAAATGGCTTGACATCAAAGACAAAGCAGTTTATTAAATGGATAGAGATATATCTTCATAGCCAGTGATGCAGAAGAATCCAACTGTGATTGTGGAAAGTGTCAAAGGAAGAAACAATAGGAAAAACAGCTGGGCGTCGAGGACGGCCGAGTTTAGCTAGTTACTAATGGCTAAATGGTTAAGAAAATTGTCAGCTTGCCTTTGAAGGAAGATGTTGATCTGCATTGAACCATTCATGCTTATGTAAGTTTCTTGTATTATAGTTGTTTGGATTGGACTTGTTCTTGCACGTTTTTATGTAATTGAAGTAATGAATTAACTTGCTTGCTTGTTCATGTGCTCATAACAAAAAGAAAAAAAAAAAAAAAAAAAAAAAAAAAAAGGTCTTGTCACAAATCAATTGGATAAAGTTGCAACATTTTACTTTATAACCCTTTTTTTTGGCGAGGAGAGATTAATGCTAGGGTGTCCGGTTTTGGACTTCCGGTTGTTAGAGTCCCTTCAATAAACATCGATTTGTGTGCGCAGGAACATAAATATGCAAATCAATGAATACCAACAATCGGGTATCCATTCCATAATGAAATTTTTTTTTTTTTTTTTTGGCAAGGAATTGATTTTTTTTTTTTTTTTTTTTTTTTTACTTCAAGAATTGTGAAGGTAGCCAAAGTGTATGTTTTGGCAAATGAAGGCCTTCAATAGAGGGTTTTTTTTTTTTTTTTTTTACCTTAGTTTAAATCTTATTTCTGTAAAGTATATAAATGAAAAAAGAAAAAATGGACCAAACCTTCAATTGGTTCTAAAATCCTACATATCCTCAGCCTCCTCACTAGTGACAGTTAATCACTTGAATCCAAATTCACTTCCACGAGGATAAATGAATTTTTTATCCTTATGTTCTTTATTTCATTTCTATCAACTCAATATATAAATAGCATTTTCTACTTTCTTTTTTCTACAAAAAAATATTATGAGAACATATATATGCTATTATAACATTTTGAGTTTGTCAAAAAGAAATTAAAGATTTAAAAAATGACGGGTGAGGAACTTTTGGTTTTGTTGGGGGTAGGGTGTACACTTATTGCATTCAATTTAATTAGGGTCAATTTAAGATTGTTGAGATGTGTGGACCGAAATAATAGTCCCACATCGATTGAATGAAACTTCATAATGAAGTATATTAGTGGTGATTTCCCCTTAATTAGAACCGAGACTTTTTGAGATAAAACCTTACATCTAAGAGTTGAAGGTGGTTAAGTTGGGGACACTATCAATGTTGGCGGAGATCACGAGCTCGCGTAGAATTTTACAAAGATTTAATTCAACTCATTATATAACCATGCATTGAGAAATTGCAATACAATTTAGTATAGACTTAAAAAAAAAAAAAAAAAACAAATCTAATTTGAGGATTAATTAATGAAGTTCAACATGAACATCATTAATTTGAAGGTGGTTAAGTTGGGGACACTATCAATGCTGGCGGAGATCACTCAGCTCACAGTACGTGTGTGCGACGCAACATGGAGAATTTTACAAAGATTTAATTCAACTCATTATATAACCAATTAACCATGCATTGGGAAATTGCAATACAATTTGGTATAGACTTTTTAAAAAAAAAAAAAAAAAAAAACAAATCAAATTTGAGGATTAATTAATGAAGTTCACCATGAACATCGTTAATTTGGAATTCATATATATATATACACTATTGCAATGATTTGACAGGGCCACTTTTTTGTTTCTAATTGTATTTTGGCCATGATTAAACTACTAGTCTACTAATTGCAACCAGTGCTAGATATCTACTACAATTGTGGATATATAGATGCAAGAATACCATATATGTCTACACTTACTAAAGCCTATCTGACTATTACTATTTGCAGCTGATCTATGTCTTTGTCCAAATTCCATTCTGACATCCTAAATTTCATGAAAATGTTCAATTACTACAAGTTTTTTTGTGCATTTTTTGAAGTTTGTTTAACTTTCTTTGATTTTCTTTTCTTCTCTTCTTGAGATTTAATTAATTAAGTTTTCTTCTTTTCTTTAATTTCCCTCTGTCTAGCACAAAGAAGGAAAATGATCAGTAATTTCTTGAATTCCTTGTATATATATACTAAACTAGTAGCTGCAATACCTTTATTGATAATATGCCCAAAAAAAAAAAAAAAAAAAAAGGTTTATGATGAGAAAAGCTTGATGACTAGTAATGGAGGTTAAGTTGAACCAACCAGAATCGATGCCCTTCTCGAGTTCGAGCCTTAGATATAGAGAAAACCTTACTAGATAGTTGATATGGAGGTTTAAGGACTAATGCTAGTATTTTGATTTAATCCAAATGCAAATCCAAAGATATAGAGGTGGATGTAAGATAATTAACTTGCAGTATTTTTTAAAAATAATTATAGAAGACTTGAAATACTACTAAATCACATCATCTACAGCATTAAATCAAACAGAAATATCAACGGTGAAACCATTTGAGTAATCAACCACAACTAATTTGAGACGAGGATTTGATGTTGTAGTTGTCCAAATATTCATATCCTCCAAATTAAAATCCTTTCTATATTTTTTTTCTGCCCTCCCAAGGTCTGAAATTTTTGCAACCCCTTCTGCCCTTCCAATTATGCAGTTTAACTCTCACTGTACGAATGGCGACAGTTGAGACAGTTGAGAGAAGAGAGAGAGAGAGAGAGTGAGAGAGAGAGAGAGGTTAAATTACAAGGGTAACGTTGATCTCACACACATCACACAACCTATTAAAGGCATAGCCTTGACAAATCTACAGCCACATTAATAACTACTATGGTGTGACTTGAATTGCATGGAAAGAAAGACATGCACCAAACGTGGCTCACCCAAAAACACACCCAACAATTGCAGCAAAAATTCAGCAATCTGTGCAGGCAACCCCCCTTATTCGGTACACAAAAACAAGGACATCTATACTCACATTTACATGCATGTGTGAGTGGTCTCTCACACCACCCCCCATCATCAGAAACACTGTACAGTGTCCTCATCAGTCTTCAGATCTTATTTACTCTCTACCCTTAACAAGGACCCACTCTCATTCATGACCTCACCACATGCCCACATCACCAACTTACAGTTTTCTTCTGAAAACTCTGATCAAAATCTATGTGACAGCATGACTCAACAACAAAGAATCCAATACCTTTAAACAAGCCAGTAAAAACTAAAAAACAACTTAATACAAAATGGGTTTTTACCTTTGTTTTTACTAGTTACTTTCCTGCATTGAATCCATCCTCATACTTATCCAACAGTCTCTACATCATGGGTGATTTGTCTTTTTACATCATGGGTGATTTGTCTTTTTGTATTCAAAGATAAAAATTCATTTATTTATGCACTTGTCACAATAGGTTAAAAGATGATAATGATAAAATGCAAAGATGGACATTTTGAACCGCAACAGAGTGAAAGATGTCACCATCTAAAGCTTACTAAAAATGAAGGGTGCCATAAAGAGAAAAGAAGCAAAAGAAAACAGTGCAGAATCAAAGATGCTGTAAATAAAAGAAAAAAAACAAAAAGGGGAGAAACGGGAGCTTTGATTATTATTTTCAAGAGCTTTCAAGACTCCTTCTCTTCTTCCATTAGTACCAGTATAGACAAAAGAAAGAGAAATGAAGAAAACAAAACCTGGTGATTTTCTCTATACCCTCTCTCTCTCTCCCTTACTCTTGACCAATCTGATCTCTAAAAGCTAAACAACACTAATCTTCTACACTTTGAACCCCCCTTGTTTTCCTAATAAGATGATCAGTTAGAAACAACCTGGTTTTTGGACATACATTTGCTTTGCAGTTCATCATTCATCAGCATTGATATGGTACAGACCAGTAAACTACACTTCTTTGACAGCCCTTTTTTCCTACTCTTTACAATGGAAAAAGAAAAAAAAAAAAAAGTTAATGGAACATGAAGCCGCCGCCGCCGCTCTCAGCACTTTCCGAACCGATTACAAAGTATTTGATGGAGATATTGCAGGAGGAGCATGGAAGAGGGGAAACCACATCTATGGTCCCACTCTCTCCCATTCATAGCGTCCGGGGAGGGGTGACTCACTTACAGGATCAAAGTTGTACCTGAAAACATTTCACATAAGAAGAAATTTGTTAATGGTAATACACTCCTAGTAATTTTTTTTTGGCGAAAAAAACCTCATCGACGAGTAAACACAAAATAGTAAGCTACATACTTCTCTGTAAATATTCTCTGGTGCTGCTGCTCCGCACCCGCAAAAAACTCTTCCATCTCATGGGTTGTCGGTATGTTTCTTCGAACCGCATTCTGTATTCTCCGAGTTGCAGCAGATGAATTGGTGGGCCTGGTGGTAGAACCAGGGGTCCCAACTGTTTCTGAGCCTCTTATCAAACTGCATGGTGTTGTTTCCCTAGTGCTCCTGCATTATGAACAATGACAATAGCAACAAATTATTTGGATAGCAAACACTACATAAATAGAAATCAAATTCAAGATAAAATTGACAGCTCAAGCATCACAGAGAAAGCCCAAATAATGTTGAGAACAGGTAGATCATCTAACATCCAAGTTGCAGCCACTAACATGGTCCCTCCTTACTTCAAATAATTGGACCTCATCATCATCATCAAAAAGAATATACAAGTGTTCCTCCACATTGTGGAACAACCAGTAAAATATTTGCAAAAAGCATATACAATAATAGTCACCAATGGTCATATACATTTTAAAATAATGAAAAGACATAACAAAGAATCATAGAACTTTAATGGGACCAAAGAAGGAATAGTTTACTAAATTTAACTTCAAATTTTCAGATGTTATTCATGACAAATGGTCACCATGCAGAGAGATGAGAATTATTTCCAAACAGAATCAAAATAAGACAAATCTGTGAAAGAATACTCATCCCAAAATACAAGACCTAAAGAAAACAACATGAAACCCAACTTTTCTCTTTAAATACTTACCAGCATCTTAAAAGAAGATTACCATACATAATTCATGTTTCCCTCCAAAATCATAGCAATAACATGCAACAAATCAAGTTTAAAATTTTCATTGTAGGTGGTTAGGCCAAGTTTCAATTCTACAAATGCAATGATTTTGGTGCTCTAGAGCAAAAATACACCAATCTAACCAAACAACCCAAAATCCCCACCCCCCCCCCCCCCCAAAAAAAAGAACAAATACCCTTCTTGGGAGAGAATATAGAAGTACTGAAGAGCAAGAATAAGATTTAAAAAATGAAAGCATCCATCATAAAAAGGGGAGAAAAAGGTGGGAATGGGGAATCGAAAACATGTTTTAGAATATACCCATGCAATTTCAAACCCACTATTTTACACGCAAAAACCACATTCCAAAGACAACAGAAAACACAATGGAAGAAACAAAGTTACATAAAGACACCACTTTTAGACATACAAAGTTCCAAACAGAAGAAATGGAAGTTTTCAAGTCCAAAACTAACCTACAGAGCAAGTTTTCATGCTTGAGCTACAAAGTTAAAGAAATAATGCAAGCAAGGAAACCCAACAAGAGAAAGAACAATCAACTAGTGGAAACCCCCAAAAAACAAAATTTGAAAACCTAAAAGAAAAGTGGGGAGGGTATTCACAGAGTACACAAAATCTTTGGTACCCAAAACAGGTAGAACAATGAAGTAAAGATCACACCTTTCAATGCCACAAAAAACCCACTACACCAAAATGGGGAGAAGTTGTTGAAAAGCTTCTCATAAGAGTAACAAAGATTTTCAAGAACACATCAAAAGCCCAAAAACAACAAAACCCTAAAATTCATTCTTTGTTCCCTTGTTCCCAAAAAGCCATGTCCGAAATCGACACAAATCCACCAACAAGATCAAATTTTGACGAACACCCATTATCAATCTCGCGAAATCAAGCAAAACCCACCTTTCACGCCCTTCAATCTCCAAGAAATTCTCCCCAAACGAGCCCTCCACCCCCAAATCGTCCTTGCCCTTCTCAAATTTCTGTTCTTGCTTGTCTCCCACCAAATTAACACTCCTCGCCTCCTCTTCGTTCTTCAAACAAGAAATCGAAACACCGACAGGCCCCGAATTCGCCGAATTGGGTCTGGAATTAGGGTTTTGCTTTCTGGTCGGCTCGGATGTTGGGGTGAGCAACTGTGGCGGCTTTTCGAGTCTCCGACTTCTCAGCTGGAGATAACACGAGTCGGATAGCGGCGACGTCGTCGTCTTCGTTGTCTTAGTTGTCGTCGTCGTCGTCGTTGTTGAAGGTCTGGTTGTGGGTCTTGAAGAAGGTGTGGTGGTGGTCTTTTGGAGTCTCTGTAAAGCTAGGGTTTTGGCTCTGGTTCGGACGCCGAGTGAGGACTGTGCGAGCTCCATCACCGCCACCTCTCCCGAGATCTTCGCCTTCCTCATGTACTTCCCCATCAACACATATGGTGTGAAAACAGGGTAAAAACAGAGCAAAAACAGAGAGCAAAAAAAACAGAGCAAAACAGAGACAAAGAGAGAGATAGAGAGATGGGTGTTTGAACAAGAGAGAAAAAGTAGGGTTTTAGAGAGAGAAAGTGTGTGTACTTTCTAGAGAGAGAAAGTTTGTACTTTCAATTTCTCATGAGATGTTAACAATGAGATTTGGAAGCATCCAATATAGATATAGGGAGTGATGGGGTAAGCCCAGAAGTGAATGAGTTTGGAGGCAACTGGGTTAAGGCCCGTTGATGGGCATTGAGATGAGTGCAAGAGATGGAATGGTCGGATGGATGTCCACGTCACACTTACAAGTCTGGAGTCTCTATTCCACACCAGGTGCTAATGCAGAATCCGACGGCTTTCAATGTGGATTTGGATATAGGGAGATTTGAATATCGGACCTTTAATTTAGTCATCTTAATTATTTATTAGGACATTTGAATCTTCGACCTTATTTATTGTGAACACATACCAAATCATTGACTTTAAAACTGATTATATCTTTTTTAATAATTTATTTGTTAAAATGACTACTAGTTGTTTTATTTTAAATAATGAGTAACGGTTATATTTTTAAAAAAAAATAAGAGATCAGTTTTACTAATAGTTATAACTTTACGCAGATGCTTCAATGTGAAAGATTTAATATAAGCTATATCATCGTTTTCGTACTAATTATTTTTATTTCAGATAATGGCAACGGTTATATTTTTTTTTAAAAATAAGAGATCAATTTTAGTAATAGTTATAATAACTTTACGCAGGATTTCAATGCTAAAGATTTAATATAAGCTATATTATTGTTTTCTTACAATTTATTCCGTTATGCCTTTTTTAGTAGTAAAAGATTGGTTACTTTCGAGCAACAAAAAAAATTAAAATATTTGCAGAGTCATACTTTAATTATGTTGAATACTTTTGGAATCCATATTCAAAATTTAAAACTCGTAGCTTTCACTAAGGGCGCCTTTCACTAGATACTCAGCTCTAATATTAACTTTTTTTTACTTAAAATTATATATTTCTTTAAGAGTTCGATGTTGTACGACCCACATCTAGTAAAAAATCGTAAAAGTAACATTTTATCCTATGAATGCCTACACCTTATGTAAGTTACTTTCCTTTGATGAATTTGAAATGCTCTAATCTAGTACCAAATCCAACCAAAAATAAATTTTAGAAAGAAATAATTTAGACAAAAAAACTATTTTGCTACATCATTATTACTAAATAGTGATTAAAATAGGGTTAATGATCAAAACATCCTGACCTTTATAAGTTGTATCAATTATATCATAAGTTTCTAATATTTGGAATTTATCAATAATATCCCAACATTTTCGATTTAGTTTCAACTATATCATAAATTAATTTTGGACATTTTTCTTTAAAATCAATTTAATCTTTAAATTTACCTTTTCTTTTCATGATATTGGTCAATTTATATTGAAGTTTTTTTAAGCCTTGTGCTTAAATTAAATTTACGATAATTCATAAAAATAATAAGTTATAAATCAATGATACTTCAATGCTTTAGTTCAAATTTAGTTTTTTTTTTGATGTAAAGGTTGTATTCATATTTCATTCAACACTGAGATTGTAGACGCTAATTGTTACCTTGCTTCATGATTAGCACTAATTCAAATCTAATTAATCCTGTTAGACTCGTGATTAAGTTCCAGTGCATACTTACGATTAGCGTGTGCGTGCATTTGCATGATGTATTGTGTTTGTTTGGATTGTTAAATGAAAATAAAAAAACAGTTGTGATATAATAACTGATTATATACAAGCCTATAAAATGAAAAATACCTAATCAACTATGATTTACCAGGACACCGAGTATGACGAGGAAGACGTGGCATGAATATGCACGCTCAAGGACACTTGTAGGTACGTCCTAGGTGAGTTTATTGGTGAATAATACACGAAATATATATATATGTTTTTAAATATATAAATATATATTGGAAAATAAAAGAATAATTGAAATATATGGATGGTTTGATCATCTCGAACAAAGCGTGAGTGCTTGGTGTGCCAAGTTTAGTGTCACGTTAAGGTGTGTCACTTTAACGCACCAACTGCTCGATCAGTCTAAATATGATGCGGTGCGTATCTCGAGAAAAATCCATATATAAATAAGACAAAACTTATACTTATCATTTTAATTCGATCAAAAGAAATTGAGGGTTTAGGGGTTTGATTTTCAGTCGAGAGATAATGTCCAAGGAGTCGAATTGGTCGTGATTGAGGAGCTTAATCAAATCAACAACCCGAGAGCAACGTTTTGGTATGATTTGTTTTTGTGTTTGTTGACGTTCAATTCGATAGGGATGATAGAATCTTTGTGAATTATGTGTTTTGATGGTTGGTTTTAGTGTATTACTTCATTTGAGGATGTTATTGATCGATTTTGATGGTTCTTATAATTGTTTGGGGTGATTTGATAAATTTATGGGTGAAACAAGGCTGATGCCCTACGTTTCTCGTCGAAGACGACTGGTGAGCGCGCTGCTCACCACAACGAGTGGGTCAGCGCTCCCTTCATCAATTGGGATGAACCCGCTTGATGGAGCAGCCCCATCCACTAGCGGAGTGCGCTTCCCACCCTTAAACAACAAGTATGTTATGATTTCATGATGGGGACTTAAGGTTGTGATTAAAGGTTCTAATTGGAGTATAATGGACCTATATTAACTATAATTGGTCTATGATAGGTGTTGGTTACCCGGGAGAGAGTTATTGGCCCGAAAAATTAAGAAATTGGACCTAAAAACTTAGACCGAGGTAAAAGTATGGATTAGCTTATTTATCAATGTTGCTGTGGTTATTTAATATACGTAGTTCATGTAGCGTATGAAATGGAATAGGGACTATGTACACTGCGTGATGGTTTTCAATAAACGAGAAGCGGTGTTCACTATGATTCACGATAGTAAGTTCTTGAACTGAGACTAGGTTATATAGGAGATGAGTTACCTTCCCACCTATATGTAACTTCCTACTCGGGCTTATAGGTTGCGTGTGATACATTTACACTGTAGGTTTGAGATAGAACCATTGGGCATTAATGGATGAGTTATAGGGCATATCGACCAATATGTTGGTCTAACAATCGTATTAATGCGTCTGGGTAATCGCCCTAGTTTATAAAATAAATGGGGATCACAAAGGTAATAGTCCATAATACTTGTTTTGCATCGCTTATCTATTGAATTTATATGATTTCCACATTCTTGTTAAATATCATCACAATGTTGCATGTTGTTTTTGCATGATATCCTTGATTACTATATGAAATGTTAACGTTTAATGTGAATCCTTACTTCATCGAGCAAATTGGAGTGCTCACCTAAATTCAATATTTTAGGTTCGCAACCCAAAGACTTTAACAAGAGAAAGGAGAAAGATTTAGGAGTTTTGTCTATTCTTTACGATGTAATGAGCCACTACAAAAAAATGGTAATTTAGAAACAGAATTAGATTCCGTTGCTAACTATAAATGGTTTGAGACAGAATTGAGACGCGATCATTCAGAGACGGAATAGAGAGAGATTAGAGATTTTAATAGAGACGAAATTAAATTCCGTCTCAAAAAAATGGCGCCAACTTTCCCACCTAAAGTTTAGTAGTTTATAATCGTCCATTACGTCTCGAGATTCGTGCGTGATTCGATGTAGACGATTGAAAAATGGGAACCAAGATTAAAATCACAAATCTCTCTCTTCCTCGAACTCTCTCTCTCCTCGTCGAACCCCCAATCCCTTCCCTCCCAAACCCTAAAATTTCGACTCACCGTCAACTCTCTCTCTCATCGATCTCGCACCGTCAACTCTTTCTCTCATCGTACTTCTCTCCTAAACCCCTGCAAATCTCCTCGCCAATGTTCTTCGCGTCACAACTCCTTTCTTCACTTCGCCTCATTTGATCTCTCGACTGTCGAGGCCAACACTTCCACGATTTCGTCTGGTCAGTTGAAAGGCCGTCTACCTTGCGATCGAGACAGAGAGTCATGGTGTCCGCCGTTGTGTCAGGCTGCTCATTGCCGCCGCTTCTAAAGCCCTCACACTGTCATCCGAGTTGTCGTCAGCCGTCGTCTACTCCCTGCCCCTCTCATTCGTTGCATATCGACACCCAAAGTGAGATAATCCATCCATCGACATACCTCTTTTCAGATTTTCCTTGTTTCTCACTAGTTTATAAGATTTCGATGACTTTCTATGGTCAACATGGTAGAAAATTTGTTTATATGTTTTAATGGGTACTCTATTTTCTTGTTTTTCGAGATTTCATTACGATGCCCAGTGTTAGATAATCCCTCCATTGAAATACATTTTTTTGATTTTTTTCTTGTCTCTCACTAGTTTGTGAGATTTCACGAGTTTGTGTGG